>CATNEM010000038.1:142500-167500 GCA_950096795.1 Macrostomum cliftonense | reverse complement strand
AATAAATTTTGAGAAATAGACAAGCGACTATAAAAGAAAGCAAAAATTCGGAATAATGGCAATAAAAGACAGTAGCCTAGCAGTGAAGTAACTTATTTCTCATATCTGGCCACAACCGATGCACCATTAATGGGTTTAATGTGCCGGTTTCATGAAATCATTGGTGGCGGCTCACCAATCGAGTGGTAATTTTCTCAGCGAAGCATCAAACATGTAATTTTTATCAGCTTTTAAAATTTTTTTCAAGCATCATAAATCAACTCGATCCAGTGCTTTCCGCGAAATTGTTTCGAATAAGTTTGCTGATATTGTAAAAAAATTCATGACTTAGCGGAATCTTGAAGTTCACTGATTCTATATAGGGAGACAATAGACGTTTGTAATTTGAGTTCAGTCCAATATGACAGTTCAGATTTTGACAGCTGATGGTAAATTAGAAAGTACATGCTTATGCGATTAGCAGTTTACAAAATTTGATTTATAAAATCAGTCATCTACCTACTCTCTTAACCATTCATTTAATACACAAAAAATAAAAATATCACATACTTTTACTACTCCCATACTCACATACGCTCACTAACTCACTCAATCACACACTCATGAACTCATAAACTCATGAACACACTCATGAACTCATGAACTCATAAACTCACGAACCCATGAAATCATGAACTCATAAACTCATGAACACACTCATGAACTCAAGAACTCATGAACTCACGAACCCATGAAATCATGAACTCATAAACTCATGAACACACTCATGAACTCAAGAACTCATGAACTCACGAACCCATGAAATCATGAACTCATGAACTCATGAACTCACGAACCCAAGAAATCATGAACTCATGAACTCAAAAACTCATGAAGTCATAAACTCATAAACTCATGAACTCATAAACTTATAAACTCATAAACTCATGAACTCACTCACTCATGAACTCGTAGTGTCATAAACTCATAAACTCATGAACTCATAAACTTATGAGCTCATGAACTCATGAAATAATGAACTTATAAACTCGTGAGCTCACTCATCTACTCAGTTACTGTCTAACTCACCTACAACTCACTAAAGCTATCATGAACTCTCAAACTCACGAACTCAGTGAATGAACTCATAAATATATTTGCGATTCGGTAACCAACACGATTTCTCAATGCACTTTTAGCGCACACACAGCTCAGTTCGTGGAGTAATTGAAAAATAAACATGACCTCCTTGCACCATATAGGCTTCGGAATTGCACATTTTTGCCATCAATAATGCATAGAGCGACATGTAGCTATAGCAGCTTTAATTAGTTTTTGCGTTAGCAAACTAGGAATGAACAAATTATTACTTGCTGCAAGCATTTTAATGTATTTTGTAGGGCAAAACTGAATATATTTACAGACCTAGATAAAAAATGCGACACCCGATAGACGGGTGAGACAGTAAATAGATAGATAGGGTGAGAAACTAGATAGATGAGGTGAGACACTAGATAGATAGGGTGAGACACTAGATAGATAGGATGAGACAATAGATAGATAGGATGAGACACTAGATAGATAGGATAAGACAATAGATAAATAGGGTGAGACACTAGATAGATAGGATGAGACACTAGATAGATAGGGTGAGACACTAGATAGATAGGATGAGACAATAGATAGATAGGATGAGACAATAGATAGATAGGATGAGACAATAGATAGATAGGGTGAGACAATAGATAGATAGGATGAGACAATAGATAGATAGGATGAGACAATAGATAGATAGGATAAGACAATAGATAGATAGGATGAGACAATAGATAGATAGGGTGAGACAATAGATAGATAGGATGAGACAATAGATAGATAGGATGAGACCCTAGATAGATAGGGTGAGACACTACATAGATAGGGTGAGACACTATATTTAGATAGGGTGAGACACTAAATGTCATTGATATTATGATCACAGTTTCTGTATTCTATATGACACCCACATGGTTGCAACAGAAAGTACAAAAGCCATGCCTTGCTTGAAGTGTTATTGCAAAAGAGGTACTTTAACTAACATGAAATCAGTGCTAGCTAATGCTGAATGTTGCCAAAGTACTTTTTTATTAAGAAATAGCTAGGCGTCAGTTTGATGGAAGCTGACAGGTGTGTCGAGCTAGCCTCATCAGCTCTCTAATGATCACAGTATATAGCGTTTAAGCAGGTGCTTAGAAATAATTCTGTCATCAAGACATCTTTACAATTAGCCTAATGAGGACTCAATTCTTGAATTAAATGACTGGAGCATTCATTAATGAACAGATAGAAACAGAAGGGAGATTTTGGTGTGAAATTACTGTCAGTGATAATGCGTTAGTGATAAAAAAGATGGGCTTAATGATTACACACTTAATCATGTAAAAAAATCGAGGAATTCATTATTAAGCTTTTAAATGCATGATTTCGTGAGTTTATAAACGAGTAAGTTCTTGAGCTTATGAGTTTATTAATTTCACGAGGTTATAAGTTAATGATTTCATGAGTTCATGAGTTCATGAGTCCATGAGGATATGAGTCAATGAGTTTATGAGTCCATGAGGTTATGAGTCCATGAGGTTATGAGTCCATGAGGTTATGAGTCCATGAGGCTATGAGTCCGTGAGGTTATGAGTCCATGAGGTTATGAGTCCATGAGGCTATGAGTCCATGGGGTTATGAGTCCATGAGGCTATGAGTCCATGAGGCTATGAGTCCGTGAGGTTAGGAGTCCATGAGGCTATGAGTCCGTGAGGTTAGGAGTCCATGAGGTTATGAGTCCATGAGGTTATGAGTCCATGAGGCTATGATTCCATGGGGTTATGAGTCCATGAGGCTATGAGTCCATGAGGCTATGAGTCCGTGAGGTTAGGAGTCCATGAGGCTATGAGTCCGTGAGGTTAGGAGTCCATGAGGTTATGAGTCCATGAGGTTATGAGTCCATGAGGCTATGATTCCATGGGGTTATGAGTTCATGAGGTCATGGGTTCATTAGTTCATGAGTTCATTAGTCCATGCGGTTAAGAGTCCATGAGATAAGAGTCTATGAGTAATGAGTTCCCGAGTTCTTGAGCTCATCATGTTATGAGTTCATGCTTTCATTTGAATATGAGTTACAGAGTGATTAAATGAGTGAGTTTATTAATGAGTTTAAGAGATCATAATTTGAAAATGAGTTCCTATGCTTAACAGTTCAAGAATTATGGTTTGAAACATGATTAAGTGATAAGTTATTAATTGTAATAAATTGTTCACTAGTTGACCGCATGAGTTCACAAGTAGAAAATGCCAGGCGGCTCACCTGGCGCGTGCCGAGACCAGCGGACGCTGGCCGCCGAGTAGCCCAACACGCCGACGCTGATGAGCGACAGAGCAGCGGCGAGGCAGCGCAGCCGCACGAAGGTCTGGTTCTCCCAGTAGTCGCGCAGGTGATTCCACTGAGCCGGCGTCAGCTCCTGACAGGCCGTCTGCCAGCTGCGTCGGCGCTGCTGACCGCGCTGCCGGTTCAGCTGGACGCCGACCGAGGCGCTGGGAGTGACGGCAGAAGCTGCGGTGGCCGCGGCGGCGTTGACGGACGAAGAAGACGCCGGGCCGAGCTGCTGCAGTCGCCGATTGTAAATCTCCGGCGTCACCAGATTGGCGCTCTCCTCGCGCGCCTTCATGATCGGCGTCGAGATTCGACGAGTTCGCGGCTCCTGATGGTCAGAGGACCAGCAGTCAACTGTCGGGTCGTAGTCGGCATCCCAATCGGCTTCGGCTGCTCCCAAAGTTTCTAGCGGCTGCTGCTGTTGTTGCTGTTGCTGCTGCTTCTGCTGAAGGCGTTGGCGTCTCTGCTGCATAGAGCGCCGGTCACGTGACCAGCGCATCCAGGCCGACTCGGTGGTCGCCAGGGTTCCACCACCGATGCCGCCGCCGCCGCCGCTGCTGCTCGGTCCATCTTGTAGAAGCTGGGATCCCTCGGCGTCTAAGGTGGCGGACGCCCTGAGACAAAATAGGTTTCGTTTTATTAGCAACTTTATTTAATTTCAAAGCTAAGGGCTTGCTATTTATTCTTTGAAACAAGGTCGTGGGGACATCTCATTACTAATTTAATGTCATGGGAATTTTCCATTCTATTTATAGTATTAAAATCGAGGGAATTTCCATTAGATTCTTACGCAGGGTCGGATGTTTCTTTAGAATTTTATTTCGGCTAAAGAGACAACGATTTTCTTAATTTTCTTATGCCAAGGCACACATATTTGGATCTCAAATCAAATGGGTCTTCTCAATATTTCTATTTTTAGGTCTAGAAGACACGGGATTATCCATTATGTACATGTATCGTTTGAATTCCGGGTCATCAATGTCTAGAATTCTATTTTTAGATTTAAGAAGAAGGATTTTCCATAACGTATCTTTTGAATTCAAGCTCATCAATCTTTAGAATTCAATTTTTAGATTTAAGAAGAAGGGGATTTTCCATTACGTATATTTTGAATTCAAGCTCATCAATCTCTAGAATTCTATTTTTAGATTTAAGAAGAAGGGGATTTTCCATTACGTATCTTTTGAATTCAAGGTCATCAATCTCTAGAATTCTATTTTTAGATTTAAGAAGGAGGGGATTTCCATTACGTATCTTTTGAATTCAAGGTCATCAATCTCTAGAATTCTATTTTTAGAATTAAGAAAAGGATTTTCCATTACGTTTTTGCAAAAGTTTACGGTGGCTTTCTAGCTGTTCGACTGGTAAGTCAAGGTCACGAGAATTTTCCACTTTTCCATTGCGTTTAAAATGCACGTTGCTAAGACAATGGAGATTTTCACCGTCTAACGCTCGGCTGCTGAACCGCCCGACTTTCATCGGCGACGCGTCGACTCGGCGTGGCCGTTGGCGAAATCTCCAGACTGCTGCCGAGACCTGTGTCGCCGCTGCCCTGTTGAAGCAGTCGACCCTGACCGGTCTTGGACGTTCCAGCCGTGCTGAAGACCGCCGTTCCAGACGGCTGATGTTGCTGAGAGCTGCCGTGTCCTCCAGAGGTTCCCGCTGTTCCGCCACCAGCGCTCGGCACTGTGAGGAGGCCTCCCTGCAGCTGCTTTCGCTTGCGCTGCTCCTTTTGAGGCGGCGGCGGCTCCGTTTGATTGTCGGCAGTTTGCCTTGACATGTCCACTTGAATTGCGAGTGGCTAAACAGTTCGTGAAAGTAAATCCTGGTTACTTGAAGCGAGGATCGATCAATCATTTAGTCATTTAATCAATTAACTAGTCAATCGACTGATCAATCTATCTATTATCTTTAAAGGAGCAATTAATTATTAAATAAGTCAGTTAATCAATCGAATTATCAATCAATAAATCAGTCAATCAATCAATCGAATCATCTATCAATCATTCGATTGATCAATCAATAAATCAGTCAATCAATCAACCGATCAATCAATAAATCGGTCAATCAATCAATCGATTGATCAATTAATAAATCAGTAAATCAATCTATCGAATCATCTATCAATCATTCGATTGATCAATCAATAAATCAGTCAATCAATCAACCGATCAATCAATAAATCAGTCAATCAATCAATCGATTGATCAGTTAATAAATCAGTTAATCAATCTATCGAATCATCTATCAATCATTCGATTGATCAATCAATAAATCAGTCAATCAATCAACCGATCAATCAATAAATCAGTCAATCAATCAATCGATTGATCAATTAATAAATCAGTTAATCAATCTATCGAATCATCAATCAATCATTCGATTGATCAATCAATAAATCAGTTATAATTAATCAATCAATCAAATTATCAATCAATAAATCAGTTATAATTAATCAATCAATCAAATTACGAGGTATCAATCAGTCAATCGATAGATCAATCAATAAATTGTTCAATCAATCAATAAGTCTATCAAATAAAGTGACTGAAAAACGAAAAAATACAATGCACTTTCTAATTCTTCTTCTACATAAAATTCCAATAATACTTGTATAAATATCATTATCTGTATCAAAAGCATTTCATTTCAGTGACAATATTCTTGTCTTAAAAAATAACAAAAAGAGAAGGATCCTTAGAGCAAAATTAATTTTTGTGAGGAGTCATCAGACCCTCAGAGACATGATCATCAATATTTTAAGCGAAACTACCTAAAAGCAGGCAATTGAAGCAGAAATCAGAAGCAACTTGACACTAACGGGAGGAAAGACGCCTCAGGTGAACAAGTCAAGTCACAATTCATTAGGGTGGTGAAGATTAAAAAGAAAGAAAGCTACTTGGTCACGAATCACGTTTAAGCTTGACCTAGAAATCATTAAAAAAACGACGGGGTAGTGGTTGCAGTTTCAGATTGCTTTTGGGACAACCAAATGCTCCAGATGAGCAAAAATCACTCCTTAGCTAGCAATTTGATCACCCGTTCAGATCTGGTTCTTCTTCTTTTTCTGACGAATTAAAATTGTCAATTTTTTGCGAACTGGGGAGCAATGAATCAAAAAACAATCTTCGTAAAAAAATCGCCTTGTTGAAAAGGCCACATGACTCTTGTCAGAAAATGATCCCGAAAATCTTTCTCAGAAATAATACGAGTATTTCTCTGCCCCAAAAGACGATCAACAGTTATTGGGAACAGAAATAAAAAACTTCGTGATAGGAAAGATTCTTTTCAACCAAATCATGACCCAAAAACTGGTCAACTTACACTCTGGCCTCTAAGGCGGACAAGTTTTATTTTGAGAAAATTCTATTGATTTAAAAAAATGATTCGGTTAGATTCTCGTTGAGTTAGAATCCTTGATGTTGTTTTGGAGCGAGGGAGTTTTACAAAGTGTCTAATTTCACAATATGAAAATTTCACTGCTCTTTCGGATTCAAAGTTGAGACTAAAAATGGGATTTTAGAAAAAAAACGAGCTTAATGTTAAGATCCATGCTCAATTGTATCTATTGTTGTCAATTATCCTGTACGAACCAATACTTACGTATAGGGGATCATCTAGCGCGTTTTCCGGGCAAGTGTTTTTTTCTCGCTTCAATAGCTCTCTCGACCACAAGGTATAGCTAGTTTGAAGGAGGATTTGAAATTGTCTGGTCCTAACATCCTGTGTTTATACATGTAATTCTGCAGTTTTGCTACTTATAAATCCTTCATCCCGTTTTATTGTAGTTTCAAGAATTCCTCTGTCAATTTTGGCCCTTGGAGTGTGTATCTTGACATGCGCGTGTATCTTTTGTTGACCTTTCTTGTCTTGTCATTTAAAATATCTCGTTTCATTCTGATTATGCCTCTTTCAATAACTTCCTTAAGATATAATTGTGCAGTCGCTTTCACAAACCTTAGTTCAAATTTCGGGATTGCGAAAGCGACCCCGGCCTTGAGACATTGATTCCTGTCTAATATCATCCCTAACATACATGTATCTACACATCCATTTTATCTTTTCTTATGTTACCTTTATCACCCCATCCTTTGAATTTTCTAAGATTCTCTGTCACCGTTAAGATAGCTAACGTCTTATCTCATATTATATGAGTAGTTTGCATCGCAACAAGAATAATTTAATATTTCTTAACTTACCTGTATTTTCCTGTTTAATTAGCTGTCTAAAAAAGCTTGGTCCAAGAAATGCAAGAACTTCTGTGCAGCTAAAAAAAAAGTCGCACAATTTTTGGTACGTTTTCATACACAACACACGTTGAGATTCGACCTTATGTAATAAAAAATAATGTAAGGGAAGCTACCGAGCTACGGAGGGAAAGCCACGGATCAGATCGTGACTCTGATTGGCTGATCAAAGCTAGTCGATCGTGTTTGATTGCTTGGTTTGAGATGCAAATTCTATATCGTTTTTGTGAGGTTCCTCAGGCGATTTTAGTATGACAGTATACAGTCTAAGAGAGAATGTTACAGGTCGATTCTCACAAGTGTCTTCAGTGTTGGGAAAATTTACGGTAGGATTGGGTGTTGCGGCACGTCCGGCTGAAAGGTCGGTTTTTGCTAAGTCGGCAAAACAATAAAAAAGGCAAAATGACAACGAAATCGTTTATAGTTTATAATGCTGAAAAAAGAAAAACCATTCACCGAAAAAATCACGGTGGCATCTGGATAATTTTTTTAATGTTTTACATTATATAATATTTTATTATAACAAAATATACTCTCTGAATAAAGTACCGTCTTTTGGCTACAATTATTGCACACAATGCGATTATATTGGAAGAATTGGAAGAAAACGGAGACCTTATCATTCCAGCGTGAGTAAAAGCGAATTAAAGCATTTAAAATAAGAAATTCAATTGATATGACTGTTGACAGAAAATTTTAAACTTCCCTTTAAAAGTTTTGCTCTTTCGGCGTTTTTTCAATCTATCTATCTATCTATCTATCTATCTATCTATCTATCTATCTATCCATCTATCTATCTATCTATCTATCTATCTATCCATCTATCTATCTATCTATCTATCTATCTATCTATCTATCCATCTATCTATCTATCTATCTATCCATCTATCTATCTATCTATCTATCTATCTATCTATCTATCTATCTATCTATCCATCTATCTATCCATCTATCTATCCATCTATCTATCTATCTATCTATCTATCTATCTATCTATCTATCTATCTATCCATCTATCTATCCATCTATCTATCTATCTATCTATCTATCCATCTATCTATCTATCTATCTATCTATCTATCTATCTATCTATCTATCTATCTATCTATCTATCTATCTATCCATCCATCTATCTATCTATCTATCCATCTATCTATCTGTCTGTCTATCTATTTATCTGTCTATCTGTCTATCTATCTATCTATCTATCTATCTATCTATCTATCTATCTATCTATCTATCTATCTATCTATCTATCTATTTATCTGTCTATCTGTCTATCTATCTATCTATCTATCTATCTATCTATCTATCTATCTATCTATCTATCTATCTATCTATCTACCAATCTATCTATTTATCTCAGTATCTATCGATCTGGTTATAAAGACTTAAACACAACAATAAATATGACAGAATCTACAATAAATGACAAGGCAAAAACTCAAGTGTGCGAAAATATTGTATGATAAATCAGAAAACCATTAAAGGTATACTTAGTAAAATTATAAATTTTTTTAATATGAATAAAACAGTATATAGATCTCATAAGGCAGAAAATACTTAATTTGAACCATTAAGGCATGCCGGCAATAGTAGTTCATGCAACTAAAAGTTGCTACTCACAGTAGAGCACTTGCAATTTTTTGGTAATCAACATAATTAATTGGTAAAATCTGCATAAAAACAAACAGAAAAATTGCAAGTTTTTGGCATACAGTTGATACTGACACCCAAAACTCATTAGCACGAAGGCAAGCGAGACGAATTCAAAGTTGAATAAAAATGCGAAAGATGAACTTTTTAAATCATAAGTGCTTTTGCATGATACGATTATGTAATAATATGTAATTAATAGTAAATATAGTAATCCCGATACAGTATTTTTTTAGAATATAATAAATTTCTACTCTTTATTGTAAAAATTTATGTCAGAAATACTACTATTAGTAGTACTCTGATACAAAAGTATTATTTATTTTTTTAATAATGGTTTGAAGAGATTTTTAGAGACTTCTAAGTTTATTGTTAAGAGAAATTTTCCATATTATTAAATAAAAGTAGCCCACACAAACATGTTGCATAATGAACAAAACGATATTGCCCGATAAAGAGACACGAGAAACAGTGAGCTCAGATTCTGGAATAGGTGCCCAGATACTGTCCGCAATGGGGACAATAGTGCCTAGCATCTTGGCAGTCGTTGATGCAGCAGGGGATGCAGGCGCAGGGCCACAAGCCGAACAGACACAGCAGGGAGCCAGAGAGCCATGCCAAACAGCCGGGCGTGTAGTTAACGCTAGTGAGCACGTGACAACGGCAGAATGGACACTCGATACTCGACGGGTAGGGTCCGAACTCGCGAATTATAATGGTGGTGCTGGATATAGATGGTCCTGGACCGCCAGTGGCCTGCGAGTTAATGCCAGATTGATATATTATGATGGCGTTTGGTTTGAGTGTCTTGAACTGATTCCAATGGTTTATAAAAAACTAATGGTACTAAGGAACTCAAAAAACAGCCTGCATATGAATAATACTCTGCCCACCTTCTTGGGCACACTGCCACTACCAGAGTTTGTAAAGGAGGCCCACAAGGCGGCGTCCTGACTCCAACTCTTTGGAACATGGTCATCGACGCTCTACTCAGGAGCCCTGGACCAGATCCCGTCTTCAAAGTCGGCTATGCGGACGACGTTACTGCTATCGTGGCAGGACCCTCGCCCAGCACTCTCAGGGATCTCATGCAAACCTTTCTTCGCAGAGCAGAAACCTGGGCCCGCAGCAATGGTCTTAAGCTCTCTGAGCCAAAGACTGTCGCTATCATGTTTACCAGCAAAACCCGCTGGAACATTAAGCCTCTGCAGCTCTACGGCAGAGACATTGCCTTCGCAAAGCAGACCCGGTGCCTCGGGGTAACTCTCGACCATAGGCTTAACTGGTCTAGCCATGTGAAGGCTAAAGCCAAACGCGCTTCTGCAATTCTAGCCCAGCTTCGCCGGGCGCTTGGCACCACCTGGGGACTGTCCCCAAAGCGTTTGTGGTGGATCTATACCTCTGTGGTTAGACCCGCCATTACCTACGCCTCCTTAGTCTGGGTAAGTGCTACCCAGATTAAAAGCCATGCAGATAGGCTCAACACAATCCAAGGGCGAGCGTGTCGGCTGATCTGCAATGCTACCAGATCCACACCTTTTGCTGGTATGGGAGCATTTCTCGACCTGCCCCCCCTCGACCTTTTTATTAAAGGGGAGGCGGCTAGAGCAACCCGGCGGCTCCTTGACGCCGGTATAAACTTCCGCTATATGAGAGCACCAGCTAAGTGGAACCTGGTCCCACACAGCGATATGTGCCTCAACATCCTCAGTGAATGCGAAGCTTACCAAGTCCTCACGGACAGCATCGCTTCAACGCTCAACGTGAGACAACGCTACTCGGTAGCCATCGACTCGCGTGACTCCATTAGTGACAATTGGAACCCTGGAGAGATCCACTGTTATACTGACGGTTCCAAGCAGTCAGCTAACACCGGTTTCGGTGTCTGCATTATTCTCAATGGGCGGGTCATCGCCACCCACGCCCAGTACACTGGAACCAGCTCCAGTGTCTTTCAAAATGAAGTCCTAGCTATTAGCTCGTGCTCAGCAGAGCTTCTCGCCTCTGGCGTTGCTGGCAAGGACATCATTTTCCACTCTGACAGCCAAGCTGCACTGCACGCCATCTGCAGCTGCAGTGTCAGCTCAGCAACAGTCCTGGACTGTGTCAAGCACCTCAACATGTTGGGCTCATCCAACAAAATCACTCTTAAGTGGGTGCCGGGACACGAAGGTTTCCGGGGAAATGAGCTCGCTGATGCGCTTGCAAAAGCCGGCTCATCTGGATCCTGCATTGGGCCTGAGCCCCTCGTCCCGACCCCCTCCTGTGTCATCAACTCACGGATCAAAACGTGGGTCAAGACCCAGCACTACTCGCTCTGGGCGAACTGCATCACTTGCAGGCAATCTAGAGGTGCTGTTCCACAGCCCTCTCGCCAGCTCCGGAACCTCCTCCTCCGGCTTTCGCGGAGGGACATCCGGGCTGCCACTATGACCCTCTCAGGCCATGGTTGCTTCTCCAGGCACCAATACCTGCAGGGCAGCATTCCTAGCGCCACCTGCAGCTTCTGCAACTCGGGTGACGAGTCAGCTGAGCACTTCGTCAGCATCTGCCCCGCCTTCACGCGGGCCAGACTTAAATTCCTCGGGCCACACACTTCTATCTATGATGCGTGCAAACCCGAAAATTTTAACCAGCTCATGCGCTTCCTCCGGGCAACCCGCAGGGCTGAACTCCCAATTCCAGGGAGCAACATAGCTGCCGGCGACACCGAGGGACCCCCCTGGGCGACGCCAACCATTCGTCCATAACGGCGCGTCGGTCGTCCAGGGGTTAGCGGAATGGGCGGTTGCGCCTTCCCGCTGCGTCCCCTCTGGGACCTCCCTGCAGCTAAGTCAAGTAAGTCAAGAATAATACTCTTTCAGGTAGTTTCAGACTTTTGTTTTTTAATAAAAGAACTACTAGCAGTAGTATTTCTACAATTTTGTTAGGCCAATATACCAGTCTTCCCAAATAGATGAACAATCAGTATGTCAATCAAGTCTATGCTGTCTATAACTATAACCTTTTTGAAAAATAAACCTTAAATTATGGTGACAAATAGGCTTTAATGCTGGTGATGGTTATTAATGGTGAATTTACCTGATAATATCCTCTACCACCAGCAATGCCAGTGTTCAATGGTTCACCTTCATACTTTGGTGGCTGGCCAGTGTAGGGTGGCTGACCACCAGGTGGAGGGTAATATGGCGGCGGCGGCAGGGGTGGCAGCTGCTGCTGATAGGACATTATTGTCTATTGGTTGCTAAGCAACTTTGAAAGTTTTTTGTTGAAAATCTTCTTTGGCCACTAATTTGTGTAATTTAAAGCTGTAAAAAGAAAATGAAAAGTTTTTAGTGGTGTGAAAAAAGCATTTAATATCCGTTTCATGGTTAAAACAATTTTAAAGGTGATCGGCAAAAAAATTTTAGACAATTATTTTTAGGTTAAAGCCAAATTGAATTACTTATTAGTATCTTTCAATAAAAAATGCTTTTTGAATCATTAATTAATTGACAATTTTCATAATTCTTTACAACCCTTTTAATAATTGATAGAGCTAGGTAGTAAGCATAGGCATTGTTCTCAGTCCATAGTCAGGAAGGTGCCACAGTGTGTACACTGGAATAAATTTTGGGGGGACAATCTGTGCCATCGAAGCGCCATTTGTGCGCTTACTAGGGGCAAAAGTTTATTATTCTCCACATTATTATTATTATTATTATTATTCTCCACTCTCCAAAAGCAATTTATTCTCCACTTCTTCCTATTTGCTACATTTTGCTTGTAATCTACTCTAAATCTTTGCAAAGTAGCCACATTTTTGCCAATTTTGCCTATTATATTAGTGATTTTGTACCACTTGTGCACCAATATATGCTGAAACCCTTTGTGTGCGCCACGCTTATGTGCGAAAATGCACCAAGACCCTTCGTGTGTGCCATGCTTGTGTACCAATGTGCACCAAGACCCTTCATTTGCATGGGAATTTTCTCCTAAAAGGCCACCTTCCTGACTATGGTTCTCAGTTGGCCCTTAATAGCACATGGCTTCTTATAGACTTTTAACCCTCATAGCACTCAGCTTTATCTTATGCTTAGCCCAATAAAGCTATCTTCAAATCAATGCATCTTAAAGCCCAATAGAAATATAAAAAATAAATAATTTGTTAAGCTTCAATTCAATATTTAATCAAAAAGGACTATAAAAAACATAAAAATAATAATTTTGTATGTGTAAAAAATAATATTTAGACTACTTATATTGCAATTAAACAAAATTATTAGCAATCTGAATTAAAAAAATGAAATAAAAAACATTTGCACTTGTTAAGAATTACAAAAATTACAAATTACAAATCACCAAATTACAAAACTAAATTATACTTGCCTTTGTATCATGATTTATAATGCATTATATTTATTTATAGACATGGTGCCATCAAAATATTACTTATATCCTACAGTGGTGCAACCAGAATTTTGTGAAGGGGGGGGCAGACCCTATGAGTCTGGTTTGATAGGGGGGGGGGCAGTTTGGATCCGGATGGCTTTTTTGTGAAAATTCGCTTGGTCCCCCCTTACTGCATTTTTCTTCTTTCTCCGAAAAGGGGGGGGGGCGGTCGCCCCCCCGCCCCCCCTAGTTGCGCCACTGATATCCTACATTCCTAATGTAAGAATCTAGCAAATTAGTTATTTTTGGGTCTGTTTCTGTTATGCTATCTTATCTAGCTGTTTTATCAAGAGAAACATTAATGCGCCAGCTAGGCCCTAACAAATAAAGTTGATGATTGTTCACTCTCTAGGCAAAAAATACAATAAATTTAAGAAATTTTATTCAAAACATAAGGTACTTTAGTGGGATTCTTTCGTTTTGCGATCCATTACACTTGGCCTGTGTATATCCGTTGATTCGTTAAACAATCACCACCTAAAAATGAAAATACGCCAGTACCTTTTTAACGTCACAACATTAAAAAGGTATCGGCAAGGCATGCGCATCGGAAAGTAATTCAAAAGTAAAACCACTAAAAGGACATAAAATTGAAATAATAAATAAGGTGAAATAATTATCATTGCTGATAGTTTAAATTTGTTCATTAATTTTCCGTTGACTTAATTGTCAAACAAAAACAAAAGGAAGGGCATCGATTTTACAAAAAAATATAAACAGACAAATAAGATTATCATGCGCTGTTTATTAAAGTTATATTTTAGGAATAACGACAACCAGTACAATTTATACAAATGGTTGTAGCGTACTTTCGACAGAATTATCTAAAATTAGTTCACCAGTAATTACACTATATTTGCATTCCATAAATTCCTATAAATCATTTTTTTGAGTTGGGACGACTAAATAAGCGTGCTTGACATATCGCTACATATACTGAGTATTTGCTAGCACTTTATACATACATGGTACATGTAACGTAAGAGCGCACGGGCATACATGTAAGCTGCGGACAGCTTATTAGTCCTTGCAAAAGCACGTAGAGCTGGAACCAATTCCAGGAATAAGCGAGCCTGCAAATTTTAAGTCGCTGGCATAAGCGCGCATTGTAAAAGAACCAATCACAATGTCACTGGCATTGGATGTAGTATAATTCTATCCTGGATATGTAGTACATGCAGTAAATCTTGTGTTCAAATTCTATGTTGAATTCATTGTATTTAACTTACACATAAAAATTAACGTCGTGATCTTAAGAACTGCGCTCTAGGGTTCCTTTCGATGCTTGAAGTGGCAACAGTTACTGACTGCTCGTACATGTTGGCCGGTGCAGTGGCGCAAAGACCAGACCGCTCGAGGCTAAATATCTGTCGAACTCTGCATGTACTGCATCGCGAGTAATGTAGCCGATAGAAAATTTGCAGCAACGCCGTCCTAAACGTTCCACATGCATGCAGCAGGCCGCCACACGTTTTCCAGTCGATCAGTCTACACGTATGTCGTGGTGCGCAATGGGGTTTGGAGCATCCAGTATTGGCATTGTAAGCTGGTATGCTGCACTAGTGATCTTCAGGCAAAGTTGGAAGTCGATACAGTGTGTTTTCCAATTCTGCGAATAAAATTCTCGTCCCTAGACATATACTGTACGTCTGATGTTGCACATGCGGCGTCGAAAACTTCTCTAGCGCTTGGATTTCGTCATGTAACATGCATTTTTTACAATGATAGAAAGTTGGAGAATATTCCGGAAACACAAAAAAATTACAACTATAAAGTGGGGCATTATGATCGATGACACAGAGCCACAGACCACAGAGCCTCTGGTGCCTGTTCCTGCTGAAGGCTTGGGTTTAAACTCAACATCGCTGGCCCATTCGTACCTCCTGCACTACCTGCAGGCAATCCAGACTGGCTGTCCCAGAGCCCTATCGCCAGCTCCGCTATCTACGGCTTCTACGACTCTCTCGAAGAGACATCCGAGATGCTACTATGACCCTTTTAGGACATGGGTGCTTCTACTCCAGGTTTCTAGCTCGCAAATTCGGCGACGAAAGCGCTAGGCACTTTGTAAGCATTTGTCCCGCTGTCACGTACGTGGGCCAGACTTACCTATCTCAGGCACACATCCATTACGGATGCTTGCAAGCAAGAAAATTTCAATCAGCTTATGCGTTACTTTCGGGCCACCCGTAGGGTTGAACTCCCAAATCCAGGGAGCAACCAACTGGAAAAAAACTCTGAACACATGTGCTATGAAATCGAGACGTTAAATCCTAGCTACATGTACTTACCAAGGAGTCTAATTTTCAGTCAGCTTAACTTGCATTCTAGTCTATAAGACAGTGCTTACTCTGCAAGTTGCTTCAATCTACAGACAGACTGTAACACTGACCATGGAGGAGCTGCTGTATTTTTTTGGTGGTGTGTTTTTGACGCCATCGCACGTAACCTATAATTTTAGCAACAGACAGAGACAGCGCAATTGTTTTTTTAACAATTGTAGTTTTGTAAAAAAAATGCATCAATAGTGCATGGCGATGCATTATAATTTTAGCAACTTCGTCATTTTAAGCTAGACTGACAAAAACTGAACTTCAACTTTTTTAAAACATCTCAGGTAAATATCTTTCGTTCCAAATAGCATCTGCGTCATAAAAAATCTATGACGAAAAGAAAAGAAAAGTACGATTCTCGTATACTCGTATATTGGGCAGATGTACGCTCGTATCTGTCCAAAGCAAGATATAACCTTACGCTCGTACAATATAGATGCTTTATATCATGGATTCTGCAGTATACTGTATGCGAAAAAGCTATTTTTGACTATCAAGTGAGTACGAGTATTCATAGATCTGACAGCATAAAATGGTGAACTTCTCGCCTATTATTTTACGAGTACTTAAATAGGTGACTGCGAGCGCTAAAAATTTTTACTTGGCTCTATTTCAGCTGTTGATTTAAAACGGAGTCTGTGATAAATTTACTAGTAGCTAGCTAGCATGTATTTGCTGCTTCTATTTGTAGGCTTGTTATACTTTGCTTGCGCACTAGCTGACGGGCCCGTTAGTGATGCGAGCAACAGGTGCATGTGGCTGCTTAATAGCGGTGCTACTATCAGTCGGTACTCTTCATTGCCAGGTGAGACGAATTCACGCTAATTTTTCAAAATTTATCAGTTTAACGTTGCTATTCTCCAATAAATGACAGGCAGAGGTTGGGATAATCTACGAAACAAAGACATGGGTCTCGCGGCCGACCTGTCATTCACTGACTGCACTCTATCGGATGACGGCCTGTACGTTTTGCCAAAGAGTGTTGTCCTCTATCCAAGGAAGTAGTCTTCACTGGAAGCCGACACCCAAATAATCGGCAACTTCAACAACTATACCAGCTGCCTCAGCTTTACCATCAACCTAGCAGCCAGTGGTGCGGTTGGATTCGTTTCGATCAGCGGAAAATTGTCTGACGAGTTCCAGCAGGTCAAGAATGTCGCGGTCCAAAGCAAACTGCAGCTCGCCAGGTCGCAACTTCGCTTTAGGCGCTACACTTCTAGGCTACAGCCTGACTTCAAACTGTCTCCAGCGCTCACCAAGCGTTTGATCGACATTGTGAACGCACTGGTTAACAATCAAACAAAGCAAGCTCGTTACTTGGCCGATCTGGTCATTCGCGACTTCGGTACACACGTGGTCACGTCTGTTGATTCGGGTGGCGTCCTCGAAAAGCTAGACTTTTTTAGCAATGACTCAATCACTGATAGACAATTCATGCGGAATAAGTTTTCAGCGGCCATGAGCATCAATTTTCTAAAAAGTCTCGGATCTGAATTTACTGGGAGCGTCGTGGTGTCAAACGAAGACATGGCTACGTACCGTAAAAGCGTTCATAAGTCATGGACACGTTCCTTCGGCGGTCCAGCTCTGGGTGCTAATCCCAAACTTGATGATTGGCTAAAATCTCTAGACAAAAATTTGGTGCCGATTGATCGCGAAGGTGAACTGCTGTACAATGTAATCAATCCCAACTCTCTGCCAGACCTGCCCATGACGCTTGTACTTAAGCTGCAAGCCATGCTAAAAGAGGCGACTCATCGGTATGAAATTGTTCATTAAATAGTAAATTGTCCCGTAAAAACGAAAAAATCCATGGTAGATTGTCGCACTAATTTCACAGATATTACGAGGCGAACCTGGTCAAGGGCTGTCAGGATCCAAATTCGCGAAACTTCGACCCGATGGCCAACGTTGATGACCGCTGCGAGGCTTCTGCGACGAATTTCAGCTTTGGCGGGATTTATCAAACCTGCAACGAATCCCATCCGGATGCTGGATTGAAAAAGTGCTCCGCCAGCGACATTTTGGTCAACCCCATCACTGGCGGTCTATCGTGTCCAAATGAATACGAACCAGTGAGTTCTGTAGCAATGGTTTTGTAACTATTCCCATGGATTTTACAGTCTTAAATAACAACAATGTGCTTCAACGTCGCTCAGGTGCCGCTACTCGAGCTGTTAGGAACAAACGAGCGAATCTGTTTGGTACCAAATTTGTGCGGAAAATATAGCAGCTTCCAGCTAAAAGCCTACTGGTGCGCTGCTAAACGCGATGCGAAGCTCAGCACCAGCTCCGGGATGTTGTACGGCGGTGCCTACGCTGCCGATGGACGATTCCTCAACGAAATCACCGGGTCAAAATCGTGCCCCGCCTTCTTCCGGCCCAATAAATTTGGACGCGACATTTTCCTATGCCTGAGCATGGACTTGAGCATGGCTTCCCAGTACCGGATCCCCTTTGCCGGATTTTTCACCTGCCACTACGGCAACCCGCTCGCTGATTCGAACAGAAACTTAGTGGCCTTCTCCAGCTCTGCGAGCTCTAGAACGCTCGAAGCTCCAAAAACTTGTCCGAACGGTTTCAGCCAGGTGACACTGGACACTGTCGAAGGCTGCGCAATCATGCAGTGCGTAAAGTCCCAATCCGGCCTTAGCCAGTTCAAAATCCGGCGGCCACCCTTCGAGGAGCCGGACTTCGAGTTGGTTGAGCATCCTGTTACTCGATTTGAGAGTCGTGGCTGGCGCTGGGTCTATGAGCCTTCTAAAAATAGATGGACATTTGATGGCTTCGTCGGGAAAACATTTGAAGCGCACGCTGACAATCGCACAAACAGCACTGACAATCGCACAAACAGCACTGACAATCGCACAAACAGCACTGACAATCGCACAAACAGCACTGACAATCGCACAAACAGCACTGACAATCGCACAAACAGCACTGACAATCGCACAAACAGCACTGACAATCGCACAAACAGCACTGACAATCACACAAACAGCACTGACAATCACACAAACAGCACTGACAATCGCACAAACAGCACTGACAATCACACAAACAGCACTGACAATCGCACAAACAGCACTGACAATCGCACAAACAGCACTGACAATCGCACAAACAGCACTGACAATCACACAAACAGCACTGACAATCGCACAAACAGCACTGACAATCGCACAAACAGCACTGACAATCACACAAACAGCACTGACAATCACACAAACAGCACTGACAATCGCACAAACAGCACTGACAATCACACAAACAGCACTGACAATCGCACAAACAGCACTGACAATCGCACAAACAGCACTGACAATCACACAAACAGCACTGACAATCGCACAAACAGCACTGACAATCGCACAAACAGCACTGACAATCGCACAAACAGCACTGACAATCACACAAACAGCACTGACAATCGCACAAACAGCACTGACAATCGCACAAACAGCACTGACAATCACACAAACAGCACCGAACCAACATCGACAAGAAATGAGACGAACACAAATAATTCTGGTAGTGACATTAACACGGAGCCGCAGACAAACAATGGCGCAATTAAAATGAGGAGCCGCAGCAGTTCAGCTTCGACTTCAGGTCCTAAAACTGAAGCGAAATCGACACATTATCACTCACCGTCAAACAAGCTAACAGCAGCTTGCGGCCTCTGTATTTTGTTTCTGTCGCTTACCATCTAAACATTTATTCAGCGGAATTAATGAATTAATTTTTTTAATTTAAAATAAAACACGACAAATAATATCAATTTAATTGTACATGTATAAGAAAACCGAATCAATAATCAATTCTAGCATCGAGCTAACCATTGATATATGACCAAAGTTAGGTTAAAATAATGTTAATTTTGTATAGTTTTGTTTGACTTCGATATGGCTTCAATTTTATGGGAAAATCGACACATCGACATTTGTATTTGGAAAAAATGTGACATTTAGTTTGCTTTTTTCTGTGCATGATTTGACGGATTTGACGATTGCATGACAGGATAGAAAGATTTTCGAACTACAAAAATTGTTCCGAAAAGAACTGAAAGATATTATACAAAGCTAACCTCCACTTCTAGACTTAATTTAGCTATCCCAGACGAAGGAGTGACCATGTTTAAGGGAAACTCGAACAAGCTACTGCTTTTAGCGGTAGTTCTGGTTGCCAGCATCTGCGGTGAGTTCCATTAACGAGAAATGTATGTAACAGGCGATTATGTATGTATGTATTAATGATAAGCTCACACTTTATGGATGAATGCGCATTTTCGTACATGTAGCTCTTTAAGTTACACATACATCAGATTTATGAATAGATGGATGGATGGATGGATGGATGGATAGATAGATAGATAGATAGATGGATAGATAGATAGATAGATAGATAGATAGATAGATAGATAGATAGATAGATAGATAGATAGATAGATAGATAGATAGATAGATAGATAGATAGATAGATAGATAGATAGATAGATAGATAGATAAATAGATAGATAGATAGATAGATAGATAGATAGATAGATAGATAGATAGATAGATAGATAGATAGATAGATAGATAGATAGATAGATAGATAGATAGATAGATAGATAGATAGATAGATAGATAGATAGATAGATAGATAGATAGATAGATAGATAGATAGATAGATAGATAGATAGATAGATAGATAGATAGATAGATAGATAGATAGATAGATAGATAGATAGATAGATAGATAGATAGATAGATAGATAGATAGATAGATAGATAGATAGATAGATAGATAGATAGATAGATAGATAGATAGATAGATAGATAGATAGATAGATAGATAGATAGATAGATAGTGAGTGAGTAGAGTCAGCCGGCACGGCGGCTTTACTCACCTTTAATGTGGAGCACTGCCTCGCGTCTCCGCCCCCGTTTGATTGATTGAGTAAACTTTTATTTTCAAGCTAGGCAAGTAGATTCTGAGTTAATGGATCAATTACTAAACAAGACAACGCGCCAATTGTCTGAGCAGCTTGTATCGCTCGGCTGCACTGCTGAAGATAGCAATCGCGGCACTCGGGCTGAAAAAATTGAGAGAATACTGGCCTTACAGAAGGAAGCGATTGCACCAGACGAGACTCAGAATTTTCAGTCGAGAGTAGACGAACTTCTTCAGACGGCTAGAGACGACGACGGCACCGGGCCCCCTGCAGCAGCTGGACCTAGGGACGAGGACGGCGCTGTCGAGGCGGAAATCCGGGCTACGCAGCAACGTATTCGTCTGCTACAGCTGCAGCGCGAGGAAGCGGCTCTCCGCTCTGAGCTTGGATCCCGCCCGGCCGACCCGCAACCAGCTGGCGATGATTTTGGTGAGTGGCGATCGAACCTCCGTACTTTGCTGATGCGGGATGAAGGCTTTGTTGCGCAGTCTAGGGACCCTCGATCAAAGAGCCCGAAGCCGCTGCTCGTCTCCGATTTCCTGAGCAAGGAGGGCTGCCCAGCCGAGAATACTGTTGTTCACAGCCGGTCTGGCGGTTTGGTTTTCAAAGGAAATAAATCGATTAACGCAGAAAGCATCAGCCTGGCGCAGTGGATCGTCGGCAACGCCAAGGTGCTGGACTTCATGCTGAGCAGAGGTCAGCTGGTTAAAGTAGGTTCGGATGGACAGCCAGACGTCTCCGAGCTCAGACAGTACCTGAAGTACAACATTCAGATCGGCGAGCTGGCTGAGTCGGGTTTCAGCACGGCGAAGATCATGCGCTTTGACGAGAGCTACCGCATCAACCAGCACAGCAGCGATTTCCCGTGGGCTACGGAGTCCTTCCAGCTGCTGGCCAGGCACTTGTTGGCGCCAGACAGCATTAGCGACACTCGACCCCAGAAGCCTAAGACCTCTCAGCTGTCAACAGGGAGACCGGTGTGCAACAACTTCAACGCTAACAAATGCTTCCGCAAAGTCTGCCACTTCCAGCACATCTGCCGAATCTGCAAGGGCAATCACCCGGCCAGCGCTCACGAGACGAGCGCCGGCCAAGAAGTTCCAAAAAACTGAGTGGTACGGCCAGCGGGTGCTCCTCCGCTTTGGGGACGCCCAATGACCTGGCCCAGCTTCCCGTTTTTAGCCTTTTAAATCCTCATGATATATCCGGAGCCGCCCTAGCCTGTTCCGGGCTCCACTGCAAGTTATCTGTCTGGGAAGAAGAGCTAAAGTCTGATCCTGATGCTGAATTTATAGTCAATGGCCTGCGCGATGGCTTCGAGATCACCAATCTGGGCGATATTTGTACGGCCAGCGAAGAAAACCACAGATCCGCCACCTGTCCTGAAAATCGCGAACAAGTTGAGAAACTGATCCTGGATGAGCTGAAGAATAGTAGGTATATGCTAGTTAAGGATAAGCCGCGCATTATCAGCCCCTTGGGAGCCGTCGCCAAATCATCTGGCGGTCTCCGTCTGATCCATGATGCCAGTCTGCCTCGTGGTCGGAGCATCAACGAGTACTACAAGCAAGACAAACGACTCCGTTTTGCGACCGTGAGTTCGTTTACAAGAAAGCTCAAGTCCGGCTGGTTCATGGCTAAGGTGGACCTGGCCAAGGCCTACCGCTCCTGCCCGATCAGCGCCAATGCCTATCCGATCACGGGCCTGCGGTGGACTTTCAGCGGCGAGACTGAGCCCCGGTATCTCGTCGACGCCTGTCTTGGATTTGGGTTCGCTGCTAGCGTCAGCATCTTTCACAGGATCTCGGAGGCTGTCAAGCGCATGATGCTCCGGCGAGGGTTTTACGTGATCTGCAATTATCTGGACGACTTCGCCGTTGCCGCGAGCACCTTCAATGCTTGCCAGGAAGCCTATGATACTTTGTTGAGTCTGCTGCGCCGTCTCGGCTTCTCACTCAACTGGGAGAAACTGTCTCCGCCGAGTCAGTCCATGGTCTTCCTCGGTATCCACATCGACACGGCTGCAGGCCGCCTGACTCTCCCGCAGGAGAAACTTGAATCGCTGCAGAGCTTGCTGGATGCCGCAGCAGCTAGCAAACGGCTCAGCAAGAAAAATTTACAGAAGCTGTGTGGCAAAATTGGTTGGTTTTGCGAGGTCGCCCGCGCTGGTAGATCGTTACTTCGGAGCCTCATCAACCTAACCAACAGCATGAGCTTGCCTCATCACAAGATGCGCATCGAAGGCCAGCTGGCCGAGCAACTTCACTTCTGGCGATCGGCGACCAATTGGATGCACGGAATCGAACTGTGGCCCGTTTTCTCTAACCGGCTGGTGGTGGAGACCGATGCCTGTCTGACAGGTGGCGCAGCTGTGATTTCCGATGGCACTTCTAGAGACTGGATGTACGTTAACTGGTTGGCTGACTTTGGTGGTGCTCTGCACGGCCTGCACATCAACTACCTGGAGTGCGTGATACCTTTGCTTTTAATTGTCCTATTCAAAGAGCGGCTCGCTAACTGCCACATCGTGTTTTACACCGACAATTCGTCCGTTGCTGGGATGCTACGCAAGGGCTCCGCCAAGCCCCCCGTGGTCCAAGCGCTCACTCGCACAGCCATTCTGACGGCGCTGAAGTACAACATCCACTTTGACGTTTTTCACGTCCCTGGGCGATACCAGATTTTTAGTGACCCAGCCTCCCGCCTGAATCATAAGCATGGACTCATTAACTTTTTATTTCGCTACTACGGTACTATTTACGTTGATCCACCTACTTTTGCGACCCACGCCCTGTCTGCCGCTTCCTGCCAATCCCTCCTCTTACAGGTCCAGCGGCTGCAGTGGGGCAACTGAGTGCGGAGCGAGACCGGCTGCTCAACCAAGCCTTCGCACCGAATACCAGGCGGTCCCTAAAGACTCGGCTCGACCGGTGGGAGAGCTTCTGCAGCGAGATCGGTGTGCACCCGCTGAAAGCAGACGGCCGCGTAGTCTCGCTCTACGTGGCCCACCTACACCTTAAACATCTGGCTTCGTTCTCGAGCTTCTCGGCGTACCTACACGCAATAGCCTGGCTGTACAAGCTGACAGGAAAAGCCGACCCGACCTCTCATCCCATAGTGCGACTCGCTCTTCAAGGTGTCAAGCGCCAACGAGGCGCCCGAGTGAAACAAAAAACGGCTTTAACTCCCAGCACGTTGCTGCAGATATGGCCCCACGTCGACACGACATCCAGCTCCGGCGCGGCTTTCTGGTGCTGCCTGCTCGTCGGTTTCTGGGGTCTTCTGCGTGCTGACAACCTGTGCCTGTCATCCGCGGCGGCTGCACGCGATCCTCGGTTGTCAGCTTCGGCGGTGCGGCTGAAAGACCTGCAGCTGCAGCGCAACGGCATTGAGCTCCGAATCCGACACAGCAAGACTATTCAGTTCGACGAACGCGACCACATGGTCTGGCTGCCACGACTGCCGCTAATGCACGGGTCCAGGCACCCGCTTTGCCCGTTTACCGCTGTTCTCCTGCATCTCAAGCGCAACAACGTCGCTGGAAGTGGACTCGAGTCGTTCCTATTTTCTTTTCGAGTGGGACAGCAGCTGACCCCTGTTTGACGGTCGCAGTTCACCAGGCAGCTATCCAAAGCAGCTGCAGCTGCGGGCCTCGATCCTACAGCTATATCCGGCCACTCGCTGCGCAGAGGCGGCGCGACCTTCTTCTCGAGTGCTGGAGCATCGGTGCAGGAAGTCATGGCCTTGGGAGACTGGCGCAGCGACTCCGTGTTCCGCTATATCAAGACCAGCCGCGAGGCGAGCCGGCGAGCCGTGGAGACGGCGGCAGTCCAAATCACCACCCGATCCTCCTCCTCGGCATCCCACTAACTCTTTCTTGGCTTTGGGCGTTGCTCGCTTCCCTGTTCGCTTTCGCGCCAACCTGCGCCTTCCGCCTTCTTTGCTCCGAACATTAATGAGTGAGTAGAGTCAGCCGGCACGGCGGCTTTACTCACCTTTAATGTGGAGCACTGCC
>CATNEM010000038.1:55000-137500 GCA_950096795.1 Macrostomum cliftonense | reverse complement strand
ACCCGCTGCTGTTCATGGTGAGCCTCACCGTGACGTGCTCGTACGCGTTCTGCCTTCCGACGGCCACACCGCCGAATGCCATCGTGTTCAGCAGCGGTCGGGTCAGCATTCCCAGCATGGCCAGGGCGGGTCTGGTGCTAAACCTCGTGTTTTTCGTCATTATTCCCCTGTACACTTTGCTGGTTGGCCGTTGGGTTTATAGCATTCACGAGATGCCTGCGTGGGCGGCTTCCTCAACAATTTCTTGCCAAGGTGGGAATCAAACTTTGGCAACGTATAAAAATGTTACAGTCTCGTCTACAGGCTACTTTTAATTGATTGTATTGCGCGTTGTACTTGGTATGCAGCCTCGGTATGAGAACAAAAATGCATGAATTTCAAGCCTGTAGCGTACTTCACATTCAAATCAAGGACACCTTAAGTACTTCTTAAGTACTACTTAAAGTGTCCCTGGATTATAGTTGTATAGATTTTCTTGAAAGTATAATATGAACCATTAAAAAAATTTCATTCTGAAATTTGCGCAATATCAAATATTTTTCCTTAAACGTACAATATTTTAGATGTATAATACCTTCAACCTTCAAAAGTTCAAAAAATAATCCGAAACCAATAATCAGTAAACAAGCATCAAGTTAAATCGTACGTACAGTATATTTTTAGCGGCTTTTTTTCGTCTGAAAAGTCAGTCATTTCTGTATGTAACTTCGATTATGTATTTTAACAAAAAGTTTGCTAAATCCTACGCTTCTTTTCACATTATGTGGCATCAAATGCCATTAGCTAATATCATGCAATTATAAATATAGTAAATAAATGCACTGATGTAGCACTATTTACCATTAGCTAAAAATTGTTTAGTAAACTTTGGTCTCAAATTTAACGAGCCAAGCTTTCCTTACTCTTTATTGTCTTGTCTAGTGCATTCAAAACTCCTCCAGGTTGAATAAAAGTACCTTTTAGACACCTTAAGTAGTACTTAAGTAGTCCTTATCGGACAGAGTAGGAGAGAATTTTTGGATTAAGAAAAAAAGAATCAATGGTTAATAACTAAGCTAGTAAAATGGGAGCTTCGCCTCTAACCAGTGGTATTTATTAGCTATTGCGACATACCTTAAGCAGGAAATATTTGTCCAATCAAAATCCTGAAAGGCAGCAAATTGATCAGAAAGTAGCTATACGAGGATGCCGAAGCAAATTTTTAAGGACGAAAAAGAGCCTTGGATTGATTGGAGAATGACCTAGGCTCAATAAAAACAGAAAGTCAACTTAACCAACACAACAAGACTTCACGTGAGAAGACTCACGTGAGAGAAAATTTAAATTTTATTCAATTCCTTCCAATTGATCTAATGCCAAACCAAATCAAAACGACCACACTGCTGCAACGTGTGTTGAAAATGTTGTACTTTTCGAGTTAAATAATGGATCTTAACTTTTGTTTTGAATTAATATTTGTTTTTTACTGCTTGGGTGCACATTAGCGTGCCTAAATGACTGCGATGACTAACCTCAATTACCCCCCACCCCAGTGTTGTGTGCTTTTTTTTACCCTCTTTGCACGCTGACTGAGCCAAAGTAATAGCCAGTATTTTGATCACTAGAACTGTACATCTGGCTAATTGACTTTTGAGCTGACTTATAACGATTTGCCCACTTACTCGTGAATATTTGAGTCCTTTCTAGGCGAGTACGCGTTGTTATTTTTCTTTGGATGCATTTAGCGACATCTTAGACACCAAGCCCTGTGAAATTGCTGCAAGCCTTGATTGCTGGCCTTCTGATGGATTCTCAGCTGCTAAATAGCAAATATGCTGCAAACAAGGGAAGCCTAGCGCGGCATACGTCATTCTCTACGAATTTTGCCAGCAAGCAGTTTGTCGGCCAAAGTTTGTCTGCCAACGTTTGTCGGAGGAATATTTTCCGTTGGAGGTTAATCGTTCCGATTATTTATCATTGCATTCTTATCATAATCCGAAATGTATCTAGCCATAAGAATCCTTATCTTATGGACCATACTTGTCAGTTTTGTTTTAATCTTCAAGCTTTGTTTTTAAGCATTTTAATAAAACAATTGAAGCGTGTTGTGTCCTCGATGGACGGCAAGTCAATGCTTTTGTGCGGTTTTACATATGGCCGGCTCCGTGGCCTTTCGGCTTCTAGCCTTTTGGGCTTCTATTTTATTTTATCAAGATCTCTTCGAGCCCTGTTGCTCTAGAGTCTATGGCAAAAGAATAATCGTACTTAATATCGTTATTACAACAAAAGTTCACACACAACACATCCCTTCTTCACAAAAGAGTTCTCCGCCCTTCCGCAGACATTACTCTTTATAGTCGATCCGCGGTTTGACCTGTAGACGAAGACTTTTGCGAACAGCTGGCTCCGGTAGAATCTTCTGTGGCACCGGAGCAGGTTGGTGGGTGTCGTCACTAGGGTCAGGTTTTGGCCTTGGTGTTGCTACCGGAGTTTCCGTCACTGGAGCTTCCAAACTGGGTGGACTTTCACCTCCGCTATTGGTACTGGGACGCTCTAACCCGATGTCGTCTTGCACGGGGCGAATCCGTTGAAGCTGATCCAAGTGGGCTTTCTTGTACTGGTCTGGGCCCACCTTAATGGTGGCCGTATTCGAGCCCGTAGGACATATGAGCGTGGCTTCTTGAGTCCGTGAACCCGCTCGATAGACAAGATTCTCGCCCGGCGCCCAATTGCTTCTCCCTGCGAGTAGTGATACTCGGAGCTTCCTGCCAAGCAATAGCTCGGCTGGCGAGGACCCTGTGCTTCCAACAGATGCCCGGAAGAACAGTAGATAACGGTCGATGACCGCTTGACTGATGCCATTTGCTCGAATTGCCTCCTTGATGGTGCATACAAAGCGTTCGGCTAATCCGTTACTTTGCGGATGGTACGCTGGAGTTGTAACCAGATTGCACCCAATTCTTTCCAGCCAGCCGAGCGTCTCCTCACTGACAAAAGATGGTCCGTTGTCCGATACGAGCTGATCAGGAACGCCGAGTTGAGAGAACGTTCTGCGGAGTCTACTCACCACTGTTGATGATAGCATGTCTCTCGTCAGGTGAACTTCTGGGTAACCCGAGTACGCGTCGACAATTATCAGCAGGTACTGACCCTCGATAGGTCCTGCGAAATCAACATGCACTCTAGACCAAGGTCCTTCAGGTTTGGGCCATGCATGCGAAAGTTCTTGTTCTGTGGTTTCGCCATTCTGCAGACTCGGCATCCTCCAACGTACGACTCGACCAGCTTGTCAATACCAGGCCACCAATAGTGCTCGCGAAGCAGCGACTTTGTTCGCGCGATTCCGAGATGTACGCTGTGCGCCGCATCCAGAGCTTTGTTCCTCAGCGATATCGGAAGAACCAGTTTGGTGCCTCGAATGATCAGTCCGTCTTGGATGGAGAGTTCATCGGCTATCGGCTTGTACGATCGAATTGCGGGGTTGTTGAAAATTCCACTTTGAATGGCTTTAGTCAGAACCTTCAGCTCCTTGCAATTCAGCGTGTGGACCAGTATCTCTCGGTGATGCAGTAGAGTCCCTTCGCTCAACGGAATTTTACCAAGATGATGCGTTGTCACTGCGTTGGTCGGAGTCACAAGTCTGGACAGGGCGTCGGACCTCATCTCGGCTGACTTCCGGTATGCTATAGAATAGTTGTATCCAGATAGGGTGATGGCCCACCTTTGAAGACGAGCCGACACTCGCTCTGGCAGCTGGCTGTCTTGTCCGAAGATGACTGTCAGCGGTCTGTGATCAGTGACCAAAGAGAATTCCCGTCCGAAAACAAAACGATGACAGCGACGTACCGACCATACTATCGCTAGAGCTTCTCTCTCTATCTGGGAGTACTTCCTTTCGGCTCGCGATAGTATCTTGCTGACATAACAAATTGGCATTCCGTCCTGGCTAAGCACTCCGCCTATCGCCACTTGCGAAGCATCACACTCTAGTTCCAGAGGCTTACTTGGGTCGTAGGTTGCCAGCATTGCCGTCTCTGATAGCGCTGCTTTGATCTTCTGAAAGGCTAACTCTTGTGCATCGGTCCAACTGAAATCGCAGTCCTTGCGCCTGAGCCTCGACAGCGGTTCGATCAGATCAGCCAGGTTCTTTATGAATCGGCCGGAGAAGTTGACCAAGCCTAGGAAAGACTCCAGTTCTGCGACGTCCTTGGGAGCCGTTATCTCCTGGATGGCTCTAACTTTCTCTTCATTTGGCCTGATTGTGCCTGACTCCAGAATGAACCCTAGAAATTGGACGCGAGTCTTCGCTATCTGGCACTTTGCTTCGTTGACCTTCAGATTGTGACGTGCCAGTTGAGCTCTGACTGCTGATTCCCGTAGGCTGAGTTCCTCCTTGGTGCGACCACCGATAAGGATGTCGTCTACATACGCCACTGAACCTGAGATCCCCTGAATGACTTCGGTGATGAATCTCTGGAATATACTGGGAGCTGTTTTGATGCCGAACACCAGCCTGTTGTACCGGAAATTTCCCAGAGGGGTGGCCATGACTGTCGCGTCTCGGGACGCCTCGTCAAGCTCTATTTGATTGTAGGCTTTCTTCAAGTCTAATATTGTGTAGATCTTACAACCTGAGACCGCAGCAAATGCCTCCTCCGGCGTCGGTGATGGGTAGCTATCGTTAACGAGCTGTGGGTTCACCGTTTGCTTGTAGTCAACGCACAACCGGAGACCTCCATCTGGCTTTTGAATCAGCACAATTGGCGACGCTCACTCGGAGAACTTGACCGGTTCTATGATCCCGTCTCTTAGTAGCTCATCAATTTCCACCTTGAGCTTGTCCTTGAGCGCGAACGGAATTGGGCGTGCTTTTATGTACTTCGGTTTGGCATCATTCTTTAGCTGCAGGTGCGCCTTGAACCTTTGCGGTGCATCACCGGTTGGCTCCAGTCCCGCTTTTAGCGTCTGGGAGTGCCCGATTATTACTGCACTGAAGTCAAACTGCACCACATCTCTGCATAGTATGGCAAAGTTTTTGCTCGATGCCACGACGTGGAACTTGACTTGGATATGTCTCCCGTTCCAGCTTGCCGGCACAGTCAGCTGACCTAGCAGGTCAAACTTATGCTCGTCGGTATAGCCGATCAAAACTGCCTTGCTCGGCTGCAATCGCGGTCTACCGATGCTTTTCCATAAGCTGCTGGACATGACCGAAACTGTTGCACCCGAATCAAGTTGACACCTGATCTCTTGCTCACGGCCGTTGATGAAGCACACAAGGACGACGGTCTGGCAGGGCTCATCATTGGATGCCGCAGCGTGCACGACGGCCAGAATATCAGCCGATTGCTTGAATTCTGCCTGCGTCACGTGATGCTGACCGCCTGCTTTTGACTTGCACAGCTTCTCAAAGTGGTTTAGCTTACCACACTTCCGGCAGGTTTTACCCATGGCAGGACACTGGCCTTTGTCTTTGTGCTTGCCACCGCATCTTGGACACTGCAATCCAGGGCCTGGAGCAAAGCCTGATGCTGAACGGAACATTTTGTTTGCAGGTCTCCCTTTCCTGGACTGCTGTCTGCCCACGTTCATGACTGCGTCTGCCCGGGGCGCTGCAGCCGATTGCATGATCTTCGTGTCCTTCAATGCAGACACCGCTTCAGCCTCTGCCACGGCCATTTTGAAGGTCAGCTCCTCGTGGTCCTTCACCAGCAATTTCGCAACTATGGTCTTGTCGTTCAGGCCGAATATTAGTTGGTCTCGAAGCCGTTCCTCTCAGTTCGTGAACAAGCATTTGTCAGAAGCTTTCAGCAATCTTTCTGCGAACGATCTGATGGACTCGGTTGGCTCGCGCTGCAGACTTTGAAACGTGAATCGCTCCGCCAGGGCATAAGTCTGAGGCTGCAATATCTCTTGCAACACAGTTTTTAGTTGTTCAAACGACTTCGAACTTGGCAGATCCGGTGATAGTTGATCCGCCTGCACATCATAGAGAGATGGTGACAGTCTCATCAGTAGAACTTGCGCCATATCTTCGTCGGTCCAACGATAAAATCTGGCAGCAACTCTGAAGCGATCCAGTCAACGGCTAAATTGTCTTCCATCTTCCAGCTTCCCTATGTCGGCCATGCTGGTGGCAGCTCGGCTGGCAATTCCATCGTGAAGTAGCAGACTAACTGGTGACTTCGTAGGTGCCCCTGTTATTGCTGAAGCCCCGGAAACCGTCTTGGCAACCCCTCTGGCAGGTGATTCTGCTTGACCGTCCTTGCTGGGTTGGCCGTCCTTGCTGGGTTGGCCGTCCTTGCTGGGTTGAACTTTGCTCATTTTTAGACTACTTGAGCGACGCCACTGTTGTGTCCTCGATGGACGGCAAGTCAATGCTTTTGTGCGGTTTTACATATAGCCGGCTCCGTGGCTTTTTGGCTGCTAGCCTTTTGGGCTTCTATTTTATTTTATCAAGATCTCTTCGAGCCCTGTTGCTCTAGAGGAGCTCGAGAGTCTATGGCAAAAGAATAATCGTACTTAATATCGTTATTACAACAAAAGTTCACACACAACAAAGCGTTATGTACGAGCGTATCTATGTGTATGTAAATGTACATTACGCGATTAACTTTGACTGAAAAACATCCTGCCAACGTCCGGGGGAAAAATGTCGTGCTCCCCCCAATATTGCACTCGTGATATCAAAATAAGAGATAGGTATAAATATAATTACATATTTATCGATCGATTGCAGTCACATGCCAATCAGCTTCTTAGAGCAATCAAATTACAAGACATAAACATAGGCCTTGTGTTTTCTATGAATAAGTGATAATATTTAAAAAAAGTAACATCGAATTTAAATATTATTATCATTAGTCCCCTTAATCAATAAAAGTACCATTAGAGCACAAACTCAAAGGCGCCCTGGCCCAGTCCGGTAGCTCGTGCACTTTATAAACCCATCGACCCACTAGCAACGTATAAAACGGCACGAGAACACAGAACACGAGATTTAAAACAACACCCGCCCTCGCCATGCTGGGAATGCTGACTCGGCCGCTGCTGAACACGATGGCATTCGGCGGTGTGGCCGTCGGAAGGCAGAACGCGTACGAGCACGTCACGGTGAGGCTCACCATGAACAGCAGCGGGTTGTGGCCGAGACACGCCGCAATCTGGGCAACAATCGGCAGCAGCACGGATGCTGTGGCCATGTTGGAGGTGACTTCGGTGAGCCAGATCACGCAGAAGCTCAGCAGCAGCAGTGTCAGCTCGGTTGGCAGCGACTGCAGGGCTGGCGTGAGCGTCGAACCGATGGCCTCCGACAGCCGGGTGTCCTTGGTGAGCTTGGCCAGAGCGAGGCCCCCTCCGATGAGCAGCATGATGTCGAGCGGGATCTTGAGAATCACCCGCTCCCAACGAGCGATCGCTCGATATCCCAGGCTGTTGGCTGGTCCGTCCTCGTCGGAGAGCTTGGGATTGGGGATGAGCAGGAGCGGCAGGGCGACCAGCAGCATTGCGGTAGCGTCGGACACGACCGGTTTGCCGTTGCTGTAGCCGAACCAGTAGTGCCAGCCGAAGCTGGAGGTCAGCTTACCCGTGAGCAGCAGGAGGAGCACGCAGGGGAACGCGGCGATGGTGACCCACTCGGCGAACGACACTGGACCGAGAGCGTCGAGCTGCTGCTGGAAGTACAGCTTGATGCGAGCCTCTTGTCGCTTGCGCTCAGCCGACTCCGAGCGGCAGTTGAACGTCTCTCGAGGCCCGACGAAGATGAGCTGAAGCAGCAGCCAGATGAGCAGCAGACTGAGCATCGAAAGGGGCAAGCTGAAGGCCATCCAGTTGGAGAAGGTGACCGCACTAGAGACTCGGTAGATCTGTTGGAGCTGGCCGACGAGAACAAGGTTGGTGCCGGAACCGATCAGAGTGGCCACGCCGCCGACGTTGCAGGCATAGGCCACAGAGAGGCAGTAGCAGACTGCATGGTTTCTGGCGGGCTTCTTTGAATGCGTCCTTTCGACTGACTTATCAGTGCTGAGCTCTACTGCTACGGGTCCAGCACCTTCGCAGTCATCTGACCGATTTTTCGACATGTGTTCCAGCGCGAGCGACTCTGCGGCATCGCGGTCGGACTCTTGCAGCTGGTCGGCGGCCTTCTCGGCCTCGGAGATCGCCGCCATGACGAAGGGGAACATGAGAATGGTGGTGCCAGTGTTGCTCATCCACATGGACATGAGCCAGGAGGGCAGCATGAAGCCGAGCAGCAGCCATCGCGGCCGCGTTCCCAGTAGCGCCACGGTGCGGAGAGCGAACCGACGGCTCAGGCCGGTGTCCTCCATGGCCACGGACAGCATGACGCCTCCGATCATGAGGAAGTGAATGTCGGTGAAGTAGGACTTGGCGAGCTCGACGCAGGTCCCGATGCGGAGTATCGGGCCAACGATGAAGGGCAGCAATGCGGTGAGGCTCAGCGGGAGCAGCTCGAGCACCCAGTAGGAGGCCATGAGGAGCAGCAGGTAGGCGCAGCGGGCCTTCTCGGAGTCGGTGGCGAGGAGCGGCGACAGCAGCAGCGGCGCGAGGAGCAGCGGCAGGACGCGCCAGTGTCGCCTGATTGGGTCGGGGATTTTGATGCAACGTTGGGTCATTTTAGTATTGTAGAGCTAAATGTATTTGTCTTTTTTTAAAGTTTGATGTGGTAGGTGTTTCTTGATTTGATTACGAGCCTTTAGCTGTACTGTGCATAATTTTAGACGGTTTTAGTTGTGTAGTATGAGAAATCTCCTTATCTCTGGTTTGGCATATGGATTGGTCTTGTTAATTTCCTATACCTATAAATTGTGTCTTTTTGGTGGTGCGGCATTATGCCTTATTATAGCAAAAAACTCGGTAAGACGCAAAAGCAATCAAAGCCAATTGGGCTTTCATTACTGGTGAGAATTCATTTGAAGAACATAAACTGATTGTTTTTGCTTATCTCAAACTTGATAAAGACGCTAAAAAGCGATAAAGAACGGTTGTCCGACATGTTATGCCCTATAAATTGTTGGCCGTTAATTTTTGACGCTTCTGCTGACGCCCTGACCTCGATTTATACTCTTATATTGGTGGTAGTGGCAGTCAGTAAACCCGAGTACATATAATATGTACTTGGAGCGCTTTGAGTATGTTCGAGTATTTTGTGTCTAGGCCTATCACCTGAACTACAGGTAATAGTTTGTAGCGCGAAGTGACTACCTATTTATTCGCTAATTTAATTTGCCCAATGTACTGCCGTTTTGGCGTAAAGTAAATTGCAAAAAAAACGATAATGCACCAAAATTTTGGGATTAATTTTTTGTAATATTTGAATGGCTTTCAACACTAACTTTTACTTTAGTACGAACCTAAGAGCTACAAAACTAATCTGGTTCTAATCACTGACATCTTGAGTACTGTAGATGTTCCTTGATTCTTATTCGCTAATTCAAGAGTGGTGGCAGCATTAAGCTACAGATAGTGGGCTCAAAAAATTGTAGAGAGCAGCTCCGTGAAGAATTCTTCGTGAGAGAAAGAATAAACTCCAGACAAGTCAATTCAAGATAGTCAGTGAAGCATGAAGGATATATGACTTGGCTAAGCAGATTGTTTTTCGGAAAGATGGCCCGGTAGGATTGTAAAGGCCGGGACTAACACCGGGTTGTTCTAACACCGGGACCTGGGCTAGATGTGTCACTGAGGGGTCGCAGGGGTTGCTCAACTCTTCAGGGTGACCTAGAAACCAAATAAACATCTTTCGATTGTTCTCTTTTTGAAATGATCTGCGAACTCAGTGAGGCAGGATACTCTCGTCCCTATTTTAATATTTATTCGATAAATCCTAATACCTAATTATACGGACGCTCGCATAAAAGATTTCCCAACGGTCTTTTCTTCTCCCCTAATCATTTTATTGGTCAGGCATTGTTTGGATCCTTAAAATGGATGAGTAAAGGTCCTTCCTTGGGAACTTTTTTCTAGAACATTTTTCGAGACGGATAGACCTTTTATTTTGAGAGTTTTATGGCGCCGGAAAAGTACGAGACTGCGCTCGTTTGGAATCTTTACATGTGACAGCTAGATAATTTATTGCTTCTCGGTGGTCTTGGGTCACGTGATCAGATCGTTAGCCAATCAGTAAAATTTCCAACCGTTATAACAAACTCTTCGTGACCAATCAGAGAATTCAGCGATCAGTTTAACTAATCGGTGCCTCTCGCGCCTATTTAAGGCGCCGCAAAGGATCAGAGCTAACGCTTAGCTGTCCCCCACCCCTAACGCTACGCGTCAACTTAAGATTGAACGATGGGCCGCTTTAGAGAATACACTTGTGCATTTTAGTCACCCAAAGAGTTTAGATCAAGGACCACTTTTAGTATTCTTGAAGACTGCAAGTGGTCCTTGTCCTTGTATTTTGAAGTATTCTTAAGTAGTCCTTAGTTTAGATACCATATGTACAGCTTTGATCCACAGTACGCATGTACCGCGCTAGTTAAGGGAATGAGAGTCGTTTTCCAATTCTCTGTCGCACATTAACTTATTAACTCTGATTAGCAGATCCAGAAGCCGGCGAAAAAGGGCTGAAAATCAAAATTAAGTCTTTTCAACGAAGTCTTTCCATGGAATTTTCTCCCCCTTTTTCGTGCTTTCTAAGCCGATAAAAGCAGGCAGATTGAGTAGAAAGAAATGAAATGCATACTTTGGGTTGTTCGCTTTGCACGGTTGTTGATCTTTTGATCTCGTCGTAGGTGTTTGTTAGTTTTTTCTGGTGTTTCTTGGTCGTCAGTAATAAACAAAAGAAAGAAGCGACTTCAATCAAGAACATCCAATGCCGGTTACGCCTAGGCTGCTGTTTAATAATAAACTGAGCTGAGGATTTTTTTTATTTTCTCGTTATTTTATTAGCGCTAGAGTTCTCGAGCTCCAGATGTGCCAATATACTTCTAAACAATTTCGGTCGCGGCGGCTAAATACCCATACTACTAATTTAGTAGAACACTAAGAATTTAAAGTCAATCAATTATAAGCTCGATATTATTTCGAAAAAATTGCGTCGAAGAAATTTATAACATTTACTATTGCCAGCACGCTCCAAAAGATTTTAACCTACAATTAATCAGCTACTAAACCATCTACTTCCCTCCTCCCTGAATCGAGGATCCAGACAGATGGAGTCTTCCATCTAAATTTGTTAAAGCGATAGAATAATTTCAAACAGCTGTTAAAGGCCTAACCAAAAGTAATATTTTGTTCTTTAATAATTTTTTTTAACTCTGGCAATTCGCGCCCCTTTCTTTCACGTTTTTTTATTTTAGCTGACTTCTTTTCTCCTAAAGCTCAAGTTGTAAAGCTGGTTTTTAGTTAAAAAAGCATAACATAAGCCTACCAGATTAAAAAATGTCCAGTCTTATACGGACGCCATGCATCCTGACTGAATCGCATCCTGCAATTTGACTTGAATGCGACTTCGCATCCATATTTTTTAGTTTTGTTGCAATAGGTTTGCAACATTTTGGACTTTTAAAAAAGTGAATCCCAATTCTAAAAATCGCATCCTGAAATTGACAGCTGGGAGCAAAATCGCATCTGGCACCCAATTAAAAAACTTAGTGTCAAGTAATGATTCACAATTGGTAGCCTATATGAATAAGTATGATACTACGCCTATGGGACCCCAAAATTTTCGTTCAAAATTTTAAGTTTAGAAGAAGTGGAGTATTAAAAATTTGTGCAGCCTTTATTTATGTCAAACAAAATCAAAAAAGTGAAATTTATTACTTTTTAAAAAGACTAGCTAGCCTACAAGCCTATACCACAAGAATTTCCTAGTTTCTGTAGCTAGGCCTATTGAAATTTTGATACAAAATGTAATGAATAACATGCCTAACATAGTTTATATGCATAAAAATTAGCTTGTTCCTTAATTCTAATGGCCTTAGCTACTTTCATTTTAGAGTCATAGCCTAGCAGATTTCAAAATCTGAAAGTACTCAAATTATTTATGTGTCTAGCTACATTAGTTTTGGTAGTAATATTAGCTAATTTTAGTACATTAGAGACAAAATTACAACAAAGACAAAAGTAAAGAGTACCACAACTAAAATAGACTAATTTGGTAAAATAGACTAATTAACTAGACCTAGCCTAGGGGGCAAGTGGCTAGGTGGTCTAATGTGTCTACCACTGGTCCAGGTTTGACCCCACATTGTAGGTTAGCTATTTTCCCTAGCATAGTTTTATGTGCAGAGTCACATTAATTTGGGGTGTTGTGCACAAATTGGTTGGATTATGGACCAGTTGTGCAATTTACACCCATGAGGACAACCCCCAAGGTATAGTGAATGTACATTCTTGGAACTGCCGCTTATATACCCTATGTGAATGCATGACGATGCCAGCCTGTTTGTGTGTCTGTGCCTGCATACTGTATTTAGTTTTATTAAACGTGCTTTAGGAGTTAGTGTAATGGACAGTCATACCCAGTTGCTGGTTGTGGGATGTTAGTACTTTAAGCATCAAAGTGCCTGCAGCCCTCCTGCAGATTTAGCTTTAGCTTAGCCTAGCCTAATTAAAATGACTAATGAGTATGACTATGACTAATATGACTAATGAAAAATAGACTAATTATTAAGTATTAATATTATGAATCATTAGTTAATAATAAGATGTCCATACTATAGTAAGCTAAAACCTATCTAGAGATATAACTTGCTTTTGTATACTGACTAATAAAAATGATATTAGCTAATAAAAATAGTGAGAAACTGTGCAAACTAATTAAATTAAGATAAAAGTGAAGTAAATAAATTCAAAGCATAATCAAATGATGCATAAGCATAATTGAAAGCACCAATCTTGCAGGCATAGTGACAAAGTTTTTTTCAAATGCTGATGATAGATACAAATATGCATTGATAAAAGCAATATATATGTAGCATTCTATAGCATAATATACATAATATACATAATAGCATATTTTGTTGTTGTTACATAAGTAGCATGAAATGCATTAAAAACATGCATTAAAGGAAGTAAGCTAATTTAGTAATTTTAAATACACTGTGCGCCAAAAAATAGATACCCTTATTAGAAAGCAGCCTTTTGGAATTTTTTTCAACCACATGGTCACATGACTAACAAAGTAAATAACAAATTGAGAGGGAGGAAGTAAAGGAGAAGTGAAAATCATCTTGGCTAATCACCCCACCACCCACCTACCCTATCCACCAAAAGCCAGCCCACCACTTGAATTGAAGTTTGCAAATTGAGACAGGGCGAGAGGGTATCCATTTTTTGGCACATAGTATATTGCCTAATTAGCAAACACAATAAATTTATTATTGAAAATAAATGAATGAAGCTTCAAATAAATAGTTTTAGTCAAATAAACTTAAACTGAAAGATATTGCAGCCAACTAATTGTATTCTAGTCAATAAATTCAGTTGTTTAGTTGCAGCTACCAATTGCTATCATTGTTGCCTATCTAATCATATGCATACACTTGTTTATTGCTAGTATATTCCATGTATTTGCCATCACATGTAATCCTCAAGGTAACGATTTTTTAATGCTCAATTAGTTTGTTAAATGCCAACCTCCCAAAAACTGGCATGCAACTAATGCAGTCATTTTTTGGCTGCACTTAAGCCTTGCAGATTCATCTTTGCATGCATAGTAAAGTAATACAGTAAATTTTTATTCACAAAGCTAAAAAATTGCTATAATAAGGTTAGGACTATAGGCCATGCCATGACCTAACTTGTCATAATAAAATGATATTTTATCTGAGACCCAAACTCAGATGTATTTTTTAATCAATATGTTCTTGCATTTTAGTGACTGAAAAATCATGTAAGGAGTTACAAATGACTGCAACATCTGTCGCTCCTTATGCAATATCTTTTTAGAAGGTATTATTAATTTTATCAGTCTAAGTAAGTAAGGTTGACAATGTGCAGTGCGAGGTATATAGTTCATATTTTGTTTGCTTAGGAAAACAGAATACAATAATATTTCCCACAATTATACTCCAAATTAATTATAAAAGCAGTAGGGATATGGACAATCCTATAAATAGTCAACATAGTACAATCACTCTATCTAAGTTAATGCATTATTTTTCATTTTACTCACCTAGAATTATGTTGCTAGCAAGGTTAGGTCAAATGAGTTCTAAAAATTGATTTTAGGATGAAAAATGTTAACTACAATTGGTATTGCATGTGTATTTCAGTTAAAAATAACTTTCAACTGGATCATTGTTTCAGACCCGGTGTTGCTTAACCTGACCAAACCAGCAAACTTTGTGATTAATAGCAAGGCAGCTAAATTTCTCTTTAGTTTTACTATCAGTTAATCCATTAATATTGACAATGTCGGATCAAGCCTATTTAGGCTGCCGGATTAACCTAATCTCCAAGGCTGGCATTCGTTATGAAGGCGTACTATCCTCTATTGACACCAACGAGAGCACTGTCACCCTAACCAAAGTTCGTTCGTTTGGCACTGAGGATCGTCACTCCGATCGAGCCATTCCGCCATCTGACGATGTTTACGAATGCATTGTATTCCGTGCCAGCGATATTAGCGATCTGCACGTGTGCGAGGCTCCTGGCGAACCAGAAGAGCCCGAGGAGAATCGTTACACCGATCCCGCTATTGTTCGAATGCAGCAATCTGCTCCTGTGCCTCAGCCGCCGCCGCCGCCACCGCCGCCACCCATGCCTACGCAGCCAGTGCAACCTCCGCCATCACTGGCTTTTATGCCAGATGCTAGTTCTGTTTCGCCTGGAATGGTGAGAGTTTTTTGGCTTTTTGTTTTGCCTGTCTGTAGTATTTTTCAAGTACACATTTTTCAAGATTTCCAAGGGGATTAAAGCTTTCTATGGTGATAATTTTTGTTCGCACCTGTTTGATTATCCCCCAGCCGCTTCATCTAATGGGTGGCCCGCCGCCTATGATGCACCAGCAGCAGCAGCAAAATTACCAGCCTCAGCAGCCGCCCTATCAGCAGCAGCAGCAGCAGCAGGCTCATATACCACCGAGGCATCATCATCAGCAACAACATCACCATCACCAGCACCATCATCATCAGCATCATCAGCAACCGTCGCCTGCCGCTGCAGCCGCCGCCGCTCCTCCATCCGCCGACGGGCCGCCGCCTCGTTTCGATGTCGACTACGACTTTGACTCGGCCAACGCTTTGCTGGAACAGGAGCTGCGTCTGCTAGACGTCGGCGCCTCTGACGGCGTTAAATCGTCGGCTGCCAACTCGGATCGACATTTGCCGGGCGGGGTTGAATCGGCGAGCGGCACTGAGGCGACGGCCAAATCGACGGCTGGTGGCGCTGCCGAAGCCGCCAAGCCAGAAGCTGCAGGCGCTAGCGGCAGCGGCAACAATGACGACGATAGCGTGGGAGCTTCAGGCGACGTTGTGGCCGCGCCAGCCTATGATAAGGTAAAAGCGAAAATCCTTGATAAGCAATAAATAAACCTTTAAAATATTTTCTACTCATTATCATCTGTAATTGCAGCCAGTTATTAGGATGGTCATGATTTAATTGCTCCATAATTTCTCCACACTATTTAAATTGCCAACAATCCTATAGATCACCGTGATTGCGTAATCCCAGTAAGAAATTGCATGATTATGCAATCTCCCAAAGAATTCTCTAAGATTACGTAATATCACTAAGAATTCCCTATGATACGTAATCCCACTAAGAATTTCCTATGATTCTGTAATCTCACTAAGAATTCTCTATGATTACGTAATCTCACTAAGAGTTCCCTATGATTACGTAATCTCACTAAGAATTCCCTATGATTACGTAATCCCACTAAGAATTTCCTATGATTCTGTAATCTCACTAAGAATTCCCTATGATTACGTAATCTCACTAAGAATTTTCTATGATTACGTAATCTCACTAAGAATTTTCTATAATTACGTAATCATTTTACGAATTCCATAGTATTACGTAATCTTATGAAAAATTCCCTATGATAAGGCAATCTTACTAAGAATTCCCTATTATCACGAAATGTCGTCAAGAATTTCCTATCATTTATACGTAATCTCACTTTCAATTCCACACGATTACGCAATCTCACTAAGAATTCCGTATGATTGTGTAATCTTACTAAGAATTCCCTGTGGTTACGTAATCTCATCAAGAATTTCCCTCAATTACGTAACCTCAATTAAAATTTTTGTTTGAATTTCTATCCTTCCATAATCCATGCCTATTTTGTTATTAAAAATTCCAGAAAAAGTCGTTCTTCGACACAATCGGCGCTGGTGGATCTGGCGGCCCTGGCGGCGGAGGCGGCCCAAGCGGTCGTCAGCAGCGTCGCCGCATCGACGTTGAAACTTTTGGCTCCGTCGCCGGCGCGGGGGGCGGCGGCGGCGGCGGCTATCGCGGCGGTCAACAACAACGTGGCGGCAATCGTTACTATGGCAACAATAGTGGCTACCATGGCAACAGCAGTAATCAATATTACCAACAAAGCAGACAGGGTGGCGGCTACGGGAATAGGAGTGGCTGGGGCGGCGGCGGCGGCTGGAGGTCCTACGGTGGCGGTCCAGATAGCGACAGTTGGCGCTAAACTTCAACGTACGTTCAGCCTGCGTGAATGTCGTAGTTTGTTGAGTTATGAAAAAACAACAACCGGCGCGGGAAGATTTTTTTTTGGCTCTTCTGATTTTTTCTGTTGCTGAAATTAAAACATTTTTCGTGGGGAAACAAATCAATTAATGGATAGTTGTTAGTTTTTGTTGTACAGTTTGGCCTAAACTAGACAGTTTTGAAGCTTCAATTAACAAAAAAATAAACTAAACTGGTAAAATATCGACATGGTACCGTAAGCTGATTGCGCGCTTGTCTGTTTGTGTTGCATTTCTTTATTTTTGTCTGATTGCGTCCCAAAAAATGAAATACCATATTGTAGCTATCGTAGCTTATTTTACTATTTATTTGTTTACTATAGTTGTGTACATATGGGGATTGTATAATTTAAATAAACAAGTTTTTTAAGGCTTTTTGTTTCAATAAACTAGGCCTCTATAGGAGCCATTCTATAGTTAAGTATGTACTTTTATTATACAGCTATATTTCAATATGCGCAAGCGCGAATTCAATACACTATCTATCTATCAGTAACTGTTTTTCCTAGATTGTATTTCTTTGTTATATGAAGTGCTTTTATTTCATATCGCCCTATGTATATCCCTAAGTAAAATTTGGGGTTATTAAATTGTTGATATTGAATTATTATTATTGTTGTTAAAGTTTTAAATTTTTTAGCAAGTTTGATTAAAAAAAACTTGTGCAGAGACCATAAAAAGTGAATGCTAGGGGTCCCAGAATGAGGCTTGTGGATTTGTTTGGTGTAGCATTTGTTTTAAATAAGTGATTGTATTGGAAATTTTATTTTGTATTCGATTTTTTATTTATTTGCCTGCTTTGCCCGTGGAGAATCGCTGTAAAATTCCCCTCTAGAGAATTGCTGTAAAATTCCCTTCTAAAGAATTGCTAAAGAATTCCCCACTATTGAGAGAATCGCCGCAAAATTCCCTTCTAATGAATCGCCAAAGAATTCCCCACTATTGAGAGAATCGCTGTAAAATTCCCTTCCAAAGAATTCCCCAATAGAGAATCGCTGTGAAATTCCCTTCTAAAGAATCGCCAAAGAATTCCCCACTAGTGAGAGAATCGCCGCAAAATTCCCTTCTAATGAATCGCCAAAGAATTCCCCACTAGTGAGAGAATCGCTGTAAAATTCTCTTCTAAAGAATTGCCAAAGAATTCCCCACTATTGAGAGAATCGCCGCAAAATTCCCTTCTAAAGAATTGCCAAAGAATTCCCCACTAGAGAATCGCTTATAAATTCCCTTCTAAAGAATCACCGAAAAATTCCCTAATAGAGAATCGCCGCAAAATTCCCTTCTAATGAATCGCCAAAGAATTCCCCACTATTGAGAGAATCGCCGCAAAATTCCCTTCTAATGAATCGCCGAAGAATTCCCCACTATTGAGAGAATCGCCGCAAAATTCCCTTCTAATGAATCGCCAAAGAATTCCCCACTATTGAGAGAATCGCTGTAAAATTCCCTTCCAAAGAATCGCCAAAGAATTCCCCAATAGAGAATCGCTGTGAAATTCCCTTCTAAAGAATCGCCAAAGAATTCCCCACTAGTGAGAGAATCGCTGTAAAATTCTCTTCTAAAGAATCGCCGAAGAATTCCCCACTAGTGAGAGAATCGCTCTAAAATTCCTAAAGAATCGCCGAAGAATTCCCCACTAGTGAGAGAATCGCTGTAAAATTCCCTTCTAAAGAATCGCCGAAGAATTCCCACTAGTGAGAGAATTGCTGTAAAATTCCCTTCTAAAGAATCGCCAAAGAATTCCCCAATAGAGAATGGCTGTAAAATTCCATTCACAACAAAATAAATAAGTTTTAAAAATTCCCCAACCCACAGCCGTCCTCGCAATGCTACTAAGAGTAGTACAGTCTAGCCGTCGTTGCTATTCAACCAGCAGAATCCGAATTGAAGAACTGCTGCCTGAAATTCCCGGCCGTAAAAATGCTGGCCAATCAAAGCCGGCCGAGTTGGACAGTTTGTACACCGGACGCATCGCCAAATGGGTTGAATGGTCGCGCATTACAGAAAGCTGGGACACCACTAAAGAGCACCGGGGCGATATGTTGCGAGCTATGATGCTAGCGCTGAACACGCGCAACCGTTACGGTTCAGAGTACCGAGCCCTGCGCAAGCATTACGAACGGATCAAACAATTTCAAGCATTTGACCCCGATTTGGTTGAAAAATTTGGCGTAGAATTGGCCGCCGCTAATAAATTGATTTCTCTGGGTTGTCGGGTAGCGTTTGCTAATTCCCCTAACACTTGGTTCGGCGTCTCAGGTTTGTATAGGTCATTAATTCAGGTGTGATGTCAGATAATCAAGTCAGGTGTGATGTCAGATAATCAGTCAGGTGTGATGTCAGATAATCAGTCAGGTGTGAGGTCAGAAAATCAGTCAGGTGTGAGGTCAGATAATCAGTCAGGTGTGATGTCAGATAATCAGTCAGGTGTGAGGTCAGATAATCAGTCAGGTGTTATGTCAGATAATCAGTCAGGTGTGATGTCAGATAGTCAGTCAGGTGTGAGGTCAGAAAATCAGTCAGGTGTGAGGTCAGATAATCAGTCAGGTGTGATGTCAGATAATCAGTCAGGTGTGATGTCAGATAATCAGTCAGGTGTGATGTCAGATAATCAGTCAGGTGTGAGGTCAGATAATCAGTCAGGTGTGATGTCAGATAATCAGTCAGGTGTGATGTCAGATAATCAGTCAGGTGTGATGTCAGATAATCAGTCAGGTGTGATGTCAGATAATCAGTCAGGTGTGATGTCAGATAATCAGTCAGGTGTGATGTCAGATATTCAGTCAGGTGTGAGGTCAGATAATCAGTCAGGTGTGATGTCAGATAATCAGTCATGCGTGATGTCAGATAATCAGTGAGGTGTGAGGTCAGATAATCAGTCAGGTGTGATGTCAGGTGTGATGTCAGATAATCAGTCAGGCGTGAGGTCAGATAATCAGTCAGGTGTGATGTCAGATAATCAGTCAGGTGTGATGTCAGATAATCAGTCAGGTGTGAGGTCAGATAATCAGTCAGGTGTGATGTCAGATAATCAGTCAGGTGTTATGTCAGATAATCAGTCAGGTGTGATGTCAGATAATCAGTCAGGTGTTATGTCAGATAATCAGTCAGGTGTGAGGTCAGATAATCAGTCAGGTGTGAGGTCAGATAATCAGTCAGGTGTGATGTCAGATAATCAGTCAGGTGTGATGTCAGATAATCAGTCAGGTGTGATGTCAGATAATCAGTCAGGTGTGATGTCAGATAATCAGTCAGGTGTGATGTCAGATAATCAGTCAGGTGTGATGTCAGATAATCAGTCAGGTGTGATGTCAGATAATCAGTCAGGTGCACTAAAGGCCACTCCTAATCTACGCAGAAAATGGAAGAATGCCAGCGCTGCCCAATTCGGCGATACGCGGCATCGAGATCGAAGCTGTCGATGCGCGCGACTCCCTGCTGATGACCGACTCCGCCGAATGGCTCGGCCGCCTAAACGGCCTGCAGTTTCTTCGACTCCGACGCTGTCCATTTGTTGACGATCACCTGCTGTCGAGATTGGCTTTCAAGTGCAACAAATTGAAGGTTGGTTGGGCAGAACTCGTTTTTTATGGCTTTCGACTTAAGACGGGAACGTCCGGAGTTCGATTCCCAACGCATTAAAGCTGATTGATAAAAAAAATTTAAACTACTTAGTTTTGTAGCATATAACGCTTGAATCTTCAGATTCTGGAGGTGTCAAATTGTCCCGGCATCACCTGGGAAGGCGTGGCCAGCCTGTGGAGATTGCGCAATCTGCGTAGGCTCGTCCTGTCGGAAAATTTCCATCTGCTGTCGCACCAACCGGACGGTCTCGCCTGCGTGCCGGCCCAGCTGGAAGCTCTGGTGCCGGGACTCTTCGTTGAAGGCATCGAAGATCTGGCCGCTCCGGCATTCGAGCGAGTCGCTGCGAACGAAACTGCGAGTGCCGATCCTGAGCTGGCCGCTTGACCTCTTGTTGATGTCTTGTTGATGCTTTTTGTCACGTGACCTGAGTTACCCCCACGTGACCTGAGTTACCCTTAGTGACCTGGGTTACCCTAAGTGACCTGAGTTACCCCTAGTGACCTGAGTTACCCTAAGTGACCTGAGTTACCCCCACGTGACCTGAGTTACCCTTAGTGACCTGAGTTACCCCAAGTGACCCCAGTTACCCCAAGTGACCTGAGTTACCCTAAGTGACCTGAGTTACCCCTAGTGACCTGAGTTACCCTAAGTGACCTGAGTTACCCTAAGTGACCTGAGTTACCCTAAGTGACCTGAGTTATCCTAAGTGACCTGAGTTACCCTAAGTGACTTGAGTTTACCAACCTTTTAAAATTGCCCCCCAGTTATTTTGTTTTTAACCCAAAGACCCAATTCCCGCCTCTATTTTTAACAAATAAATGCTAAAGAAAACAAGACAACTTTATTATAAAAAATACACTCTTAGAAAAAGTTCTGTAAATCTTTACGATCTTACATGCTAAATGATAGCAAAAATATAATAGTGTCGCATTTTTAGGTTTTTTTATTTCTACCTATTTAAATATTAGTCCCAAAAATCGGATTAATCCTTGAATTATCTGATTAAGTCTTGAATAAAAAATAATTAACTGTTTGAAAGAATTTTTCGAACTAATGTTTAGAGAGTTAAGAAGCTACAAAAATGTTTAACTAATATTAAAAAGTACGCCGCCTTTGTTCACAATCTTCTGATTCCGTTTCCGAGGGAAAGATCCTATTGATTTAAATTTTTCTCAGACAGATGGTGCTATGTTGGATTGACTGACTGACTGGCTGGTTGATTGATGGATGGATTGGATTGATCAAAGACCTGCGCAGCTGCTTGCTTGTCCAGTGCAGCTCTTTAATTAACCCTGTGTAACGTGATCGGGTATGAAGTCTTCAAATTGGCTGTAGAAAGATTTCGTACTGTTGGTTAAAAAAATTGTAATATTAAAGTTTGATATAAAAGTCTTTACTACATTGATATTAAGTCTGTGAATTTTCGGTCTGTAAATCTTTTAAGTACACTTTCCTGGGAGACAGTCCCTAAAATTTGTTGTTTTTTGCAACTTTCTCTGAAATATTTCGTCATTCTGACCTGTAATCGTTTTTCTTTTATTAAGTCTGTCTGTCTGTCTGGTGATGGGGCGTCCTGTGTTATAGCTTATAAGTCTGTAAGTGTCCTAATCTGTCTGTAATTTTGTCATTCTGTCTGTAAATCTGTCTGTCTCTTCGGCCTCTAATTCCGACTGTCTGTAACACTGTTTGTATGTCTTTAATCTAAGTCTGTCATTTTGTCAGGAGATCTGTCTAAAACGGGATAGATATCTAAATGGGATAGATACCTAAAAAGGAATAGATATCTAAAAGGGGATAGATGCCTAAAAGAGAATAGATATTTAAAGGGGGATAGATGTCTAAAAGGGGAGAGATGTCTAAAATGGGATAGATACCTAAATGGGATAGATACCTAAATGGGATAGATATCTAAATGGGATAGATACCTAAATGGGATAGATATCTAAATGGGATAGATATCTAAAATGGGATAGATACCTAAATGGGATAGATACCTAAATGGGATAGATATCTAAAAGGGGATAGATATCTAAATGGGATAGATATCTAAAATGGGATAGATACCTAAATGGGATAGATACCTAAATGGGATAGATATCTAAATGGGATAGATATCTAAAATGGGATAGATACCTAAATGGGATAGATACCTAAATGGGATAGATATCTAAAAGGGGATAGATATCTGAAAGGTCTCAAATGCAACATTTTGCATTTTGCCTTTAATTCCGCCAATTTATCTGTAAGTCTGTATCTCTGTACATTTAATTCTGTCATTGTGTCTGTAAATCTGTCAGTCTGTCAGCCCCTATTTCCGCCCGTAAGTCTTTCAAGACAATTGATTTCATTTACGTGTTAATTTATCTGTACTTTAGCATAATCAGCATAACAAAGTTCAAACTTATTTGTCACCGCTGCACCAGCGCCACAGTTCGAATCTCGTATTTGAGCACCGTCAGCTCACTCGGCGCCGATGGGAACAATCTTGTCACTGGGATGTCAACCATCGAGTTGATCGGTTCGTTTCTGTAGAACAGGGCGCCGATATTGTAGTAGCCTGGGGTTTGACAGAACGGAGTCGCGGACTCGATTTTGCTCAACAACTCCATCGTGCTGCAGCTGTTGCTCAGAGTGAGGAATACGGACTTTCCTGCAGTTATGGCGATTGTTGGGCTACGAGTGTCTGCTGAGTGATGGCGGACCTCTGGCGTCTTGATACGAGTAGATTCTGCTCCTTCCTTGGCGTCTGCCACTTTGTGTTATTTTATCATCGCTTAACTTTATCGATTTCTATCCCCATTGCATATCTAGCCCCTTTTCGATATCTATCCACTTTTTTAGATATGTATCCCCTTTTAGATATCTATTCTCTTTTAGATATCTATCGCATTTTAGATATCTATCCCCTTTTTAATATCTATTCTCTTTTCGATATATATCCCCATTTAGATATCTATCCACTTTTTAGATATCTATCCCCTTATAAATATCTATCCCCTTTTAAATATTTATCCCCTTGTAAATATCTATCCCCTTTTAAATATTTATCCCCTTGTAAATATCTATCCCCTTTTAAATATCTATCCCCTTTTAGATATCTATCCACTTTTTAAATATCTATCCACTTTTTAAATATCTATCCACTTTTTAGATATCTATCCCCTTTTAAATATCTATTCCCTTTTTGAGATATATATCCCCATTTAGATACCTACCCCTTTTAGATATCTATCCGCTTTTAGGGTACTTATTTACTTATTTACTCCATCGCGATGTGAACTTCTCCAACCTAAGGCCATTTTCGGCTCACCAGTTAAAAAAGTTCTAAATTTTTAGATAAGCTCAATGAACTTTCAATAACCCGCGATGTTTTAGAAAGTCGCAATCTTGGCCTTTAACCACAATTGCGGCCATGCATTCATGCGTACGAAATTGGAATTAAAGCGTTGCCCGAGCTGAGAGCAACTTGCTATTTTGTTTACGCTGCAAAAAACCTTTGAAGTTTTCCTTGTTGTGACTGAACCAGCTACATGCTAGTTGATCATGACCTTAGTTTGGGAGCTCTTGCTTTTTACGCTCGTAAATTAACCGAAAATTAAAAAAAAACCAAATATTGCTCTTTAATTACGTTGCTATTATGTAAAAAATAAATCACATATAGCAACTCACTTTCAAGTTCGAAACTCGGCGTCCAGAAGTGATAATTGATTAGAAAATGCATTTTAAAAGAAATCAAGATTTTTTTAGTTGAATTCAAGCAGAACTATAGTAATTTATGAATATCTTAAGTTAATTATCCACTTCCAGTAGGGTTTACTGCCATCGGGAAGTGAAACTCAACCAGGCCATAGACAAATACGATCGTAACAGCTTCTGCAGTGGATTAGTATCATGGAGGAAAGAATGGCCTCTGGGATGCGCCGCGCAGCTACACGTATTCTGATCGATAGGTCCAGTTGTCAGTTACGTAGTTGATCAATTCATCCTCAATTATACAATAGAAAAATTAGTAATAAAATCATATTGTTTAAAAAAATCGCGACAAAAAAATGGATTCAGATATCTGATTAAACAAATTACTTTTTCCCCTCATACTCGTACAACAAATAAAAACCAATCCTGAGCCCGCATGTTGTTGACATTAATTGGGATAATACCAAGCCAGCGCCAGTAGAAAATGCCAGATCAGAATCTTAAGCCCCAAATTTTAGCATCAAGGAAGAATGATTAGCTATATGTATATGCCAGACATGATGGCTGAAAACCGCTGAGTAAACACCAATTGAACTTGCATGGCCTCAAAAGCCAACTACATGTATATAGCCTACAGCCGTAATAAGCACGCAACTTGTTTCCTTGGTAGGCCAAAGAAAAAATTAAATAAGTAGAGAAACAGATAATTAATTTATTTTCTCCCAGCCAGACTTGCTGAGGCGTTGCGTAACATTCCAATCAACAAATCAGCAATGTAAATTTAGGGGTCCAATGTTTGGCGTTTTCCACGAAATCACCTAGACAGAATTTCGATTTTTTGCTAGCTCTCAAGCTTTTATCAACTTATGGTTGTACTCAAGGATTGTCCCCTTGAGTTCTTCTTTTTTAGGGGTTTTTCAACCTCCACAGCTTTTCTGAATTTTCCGTTGAGGATTTTATATGGTTGAGTAGTTGATTCTGATAATACGCTTGTGTTTCTTGTATTTTATGATTTCTTAAGTTATTGTGTTTTCAGGCTCTCTTCAAGACCCATTTATGATTGATAGCTCGTAAAATACGCCTGTCTTGAATTGGTGCGTCAAAAAGTACAGGTTACTTCGTCTTCTCCTCTAGTGTTTAATCCAAACATAAAATCCTCGTTTAAAGATTAGCACTCTGTTTGATCCCTATAATAACTAGATTTGGGATCTATTTATTTTTCACAGCAGCTGTAATTTTTTTTATGTTTCCGGTGTTAGTGCGTTTGTGTGTTTTAGTTGAGGATTCGATCAAGTGCAGATTTGCTCCCAGGGTGATGCAGAGCAGGAAGCTGGTAATGGGGCAACGGCAGTCTAGGAAATCCGATATAGCTCTGTAGATGTGAAGCAGAGCGCCCTAATGGGAAAACGGTGTCTGTTACAGCCGCCTATAGAAACAGAAGCAGGAGAAGCATCCCTTGATCGTTGGATAAGCCACTCAAGCACTCTCAAACACTAAAACAAAATGAGCAGCTCGAACGGGCGAATGCCATTAACAGATTCGGTTTCTAACTGGTTGCTTGGTTGTCTGTTTTGTACTTGTTGTTTTTTGTTGTTTTGTTTTTCTTTATATACTTATACTGGACTTTTTAAAATCCTAAATACCCTTAATTAGCATTTAACTAAGAATATTTCCCGAGGGTTTTATCTTCTGATTTTTTGCCGTTTGAAAAGGATTTATTTATTTTTTAAATATCCTATTCTAATGTTGACAATCGGTCTAATTTTATGACAGAAATAACAGTTTTCCATCAGCCTTATAAAGATTTTACTGCCATTTGTAAATTAAGATTTATCCCATGCTGTATTCTGTATGGTCATCCCACGGGCCAATCAGGGATGTGTTGGAACTAAAATCGCCCCCAATGAGCAAAACTGGCATTGGTTAGTGAATTCCCACACCATTGGGATAAATTAAATGAGTTGGGATTTTTTAAAAAAATTGACGAAGTACGAAAATTCAACTCTGGGTGATTCTCTGATTTGTTTTAAAAGCAGATTTAAATTTCAAAAAAAAGATAATAAAATTGACGGGTTTGTAGGGTCAAGTGTGCAAGGTAAGTGCAAACGTTTATTTTTGCACACAAATTTATAGAATTGTTTCTCATTTAGTTTCTAATAAATTTATTGAATTAATCTGCTCCCCTGTCTCTGCAATTAGCCTAAACCCTGTTCCTTGCAAGGATTTTCAAAATAACGTCATACAATTTACATTTTATAGCTATAGGAACAATTTACCCGTCTGCTTTAATCCCCCCATAGATTAGCTGACTTTGCCTTTCCCCAAATGCTTAACAGCTGGGATCGATCTCCATTCCCTAAACTGAGGATTTTTGCCTTCAAGCATCGTTGCCCAGATACTCTCTCCCCCTCTCTGGCTCTTTCTGCTTCTAGAAGAAAGAAACACATATGCTTAATGCTTAATTTTTTCCCCCAGCTAGGTAGCAAACCGTACGCTGGGCTCGTACATGTATTGTATATCCTATGCTAAATGCAAATACAAAAACTGCCTAACAGCAGGTGCTGCTAAGCAATTACAGCTTCTGCTTTTGCAAGAAAAAGACGCCTTGAAGAAGAAAAAGTTTGGCAATACTAATCATATATCGGGCGCTCTTGGGGGCGAAAAAGGACAAGGAGAAGAAAGAAAACCAAGAAGAGAAGGGCGATAGAAACTTAAAGGCAAAGTGAGGAGAGCTGTCCTGGCTGTGTGTGTGCGCGCAAGAATTGCTTGCTCTCCTCAAGCTGCTAAAGAGCCGAAAGAGAGACGCTTCATCCGGGTAGGGGGGTTTGGCCCAGCTCTTCAAAATCAACCCCGTAGTTTCTCGCAGCTGAGTGTGTCTAGACTTTGAGAGCCTACACTATATGGTGCGTTGCTACCAAGTCTAGAAGCTGTCGGTTCTATAGAAGAACTTCACAGTCTGCCAGTGCATGGCTATGCTGCATAAGGTAAGTTTATTGTTAAAAAAAACCTTCAACTACCAGGCAGGTTTTTAAACGGGAAATGAAGATCGGGCATGCGATCCCCTCTCAAACATACAGTCTTTGCTATAAAATCTACTCGACATAATTGTAACTTTTTATTATGAATTGAGAATTATTAAAACTCCGAAGGAAATTTCACCACCACTCAGTTGTCTATGGTTCGTCGCCTCTAACGGAGTAGCCACTTCCTCACTTCCTTCCTTACGTCTCCACAGTCAGTCAGTGCGTCATCACTTCTCTCTTCAGGGTCTTTCAGCGGGTCACCACTTCTCTTTTCAGGGTCTTTCAGCGGGTCACTACTTCTCTTTTTAGAGTCTTTCAGCGGGTCACTACTTCTCTTTTCAGAGTCTTTCAGCGGGTCACCACTTCTCTCCTCAGGGCCTTTCAGCGGGTCACCACTTCTGTCTTCAGTAGGCCCTCATAGCTTCCATCTCTTCAGTGGGTCTATTAGTAGGTCTTCATTTCCCTCTTCTCGTATTTAAGAGTTAGTATTTAAGTTAAGCGACAGTTAAGAATTAATTTTTTAGATCCAAAGAGCTTAACTTAAAGCACCCATGTACTCATGGCTTTCTGCTTTCACTAGCTATCCCAGTTTTCCTAGTTTTCAGCTGCTGTTATGGCCTTTATAGTAAAAAAAGCATCGCAGAAACTTGTTAGAGCAGCTGGACGTGCACGCCCTCAACACCCAATTTCCGTTGGCAAGCGAAAAGCGCCGGGCAAGAGAGAGAGAGAGAGAAAAAGAGGTAGAAATGTTGATGAAAGTCTCTGAGGACATTAGTAAAGTAAGGGGCCTTATAGTTACTTACTTTATAAGATGACATTAAGTAGCTGGCCGCTGGAACCGGCATAGTAACAAGAAGGGGATATTCAATCATGGCTAGGAGACGCACTAGCGCAAATGAAAATGAACCTGTCAATTGACCAAGATTTGTTTGCTGTTGCTATGACTTGGGACCTGCGCTCGCGCTTCCCAACAACTCGACAAGTCCAATCGTCTTAATGAATAGAAATGGAGCGAAGGGATTAGGGAAGACGAGTTGTTGACCAGTTCCGAGATTATATGAGTAAATTATGGTCTCAGATTTGCCTCGTAAAATTTCTGTGTAATACAGCTTCAGTTGCCTTGTATATTGCCAGATTAGTAATGGAGTTACCATCTTCTATACCCTTAACATAAGCAATAAACCGACTTTGTTTACGAGCATTGTTTGTTTACAGGCAAATTATGGACCCACTTTGGAGATCCGAAAAGACTCACTTTTGAGCTCCGAAAAGACTCACTTTAGAGATTCGAAAAGACCCACTTTAGGCATCCGAAAAGACTCACTTTAGAGATCCAAAAAGACTCACTTTAGAGACCCGAAAAGACTCACTTTAGAGACCCGAAAAGACTCATTTTAGAGACCCGAAAAGACTCACTTTAGAGACCCAAAAGACCCACTTTAGAAATCAGAAACTCATGCTAAAATCCCATAAAAATAATTGAAAAAAAGACAAACTTCAGCGCGTGTGACAAGCATTTGATTCGCCACTATCATTCTTTGCATAATCGGGTCAAGTTTTTTTTGGTACACAAGTCTCTGCTTGCTGTGTTAGAACAGAACGCAGGGTCTCCGATTCCTTTGTGACGCGCAGCATTGTCACGTGAGACGGGGAGCAATCTTAGTGGCCCGGAGGGGAGATGGAAATCGCTCGGGAACAAAGAACAAAGCATCGGTGCAGGAGAGAGACAAAAAAACACTGCTCAGGAAATGAGCAAAAGCAGAAGCTATAGACAGGGCCTATTCTTCTTCCTAAACCCCCCTGAGTCTGGATTATGTGAGGATACTTTCTCTGCAGCGTCATGGTAATCATCCCAGGCATTAGTACTTGTTTATTATCCCATAGAAGCAATAAATTTTCTCTACCCTGCGAATTTTTTTTGGCGCTTCTCCGAATTCTGGGGGACGGATTTGACTTGGCGTGGGATGCCGAGAGGGGGAGAGATTTGCGAGTTCAGATCCCACAAAACCTCACCAGAGCTGAGCCTGAAGGCTCTGTCTCCGTGGGGGCTGACTGAAGGCGGCGCGGGGAGCTGAGGCGGGGCGTGGGATGAGGCGAAATCAAATTTGCTGGCTCAGAGCGATCCGCTGTCAGACTGGCTGGCGTGGGATCCCGCATCCGGCTGTAATTTTTCACACATTGTTCAGCGTTGCGTGGCGACTGCAGCCGGGCTGCGTCTCTGGGCGATAGCCGTCCGCACCCTTGCTGCCAGGGTGCTGGGCTGGGAAGGTACTTTAGCTGTCCTCTCTATGTATCTGTCTATCTGTTTGTCCGTCTGTCTGTCTGTCTGTCTGTCTGTCTGTCTGTCTGTCTGTCTGTCTGTCTGTCTGTCTGTCTGTCTGTCTGTCTGTCTGTCTGTCTGTCTGTCTGTCTGTCTGTCTGTCTGTCTGTCCGTCTGTCTGTCTGTCCGTCTGTCCGTCTGTCTGTGTGTCTGTCTGTTGGTAAGCTGAGCCGTATACCAATAACTGTGCTGGGGTCCACCTAAACCCTCATCGAACCTATTATAGTGTGTGTCTGTTAGTAAGCTGGGCTGTATACTAACAACCTTGCAGAAGTGTTGCCAGCATTTAGATAGACGATCGGTGGCTGATAGATTCGAGTACTAAATCTTTGCACAAGCGCTGATTCAGCGCAAATTGATCTATCTATCTATTATCTATCTATCTATCTATCTATCTATCTATCTATCTATCTATCTATCTATCTATCTATCTATCTATCTATCTATCTATCTATCTATCTATCTATCTATCTATCTATCTATCTATCTATCTATCTATCTATCTATCTATCTATCTATCTATCTATCTATCTATCTATCTATCTATCTATCTATCTATCTATCTATCTATCTATCTATCTGTCTATCTATCTATCTATCTAACTATCTATCTGTCTATCTATCTATCTATCTATCTATCTGTCTATCTATCTATCTATCTATCTATCTATCTATCTATCTATCTATCTATCTATCTATCTATCTATCTATCTATCTATCTATCTGTCTATCTATCTGTCTATCTATCTATCTATCTGTCTATCTATCTATCTATCTATCTATCTATCTATCTATCTATCTATCTATCTATCTATCTATCTATCTATCTGTCTATCTATCTATCTATCTATCTATCTATCTATCTATCTATCTATCTATCTATCTATCTATCTATCTATCTATCTGTCTATCTATCTATCTATCTATCTATCTATCTATCTATCTATCTATCTATCTATCTATCTATCTATCTATCTATCTATCTATCTATCTATCTATCTATCTATCTATCTATCTATCTATCTATCTATCTATCTATCTATCTATCTATGTATCTATCTATCTATCTGTCTATCTATCTATCTATCTATCTATCTATCTATCTATATCTATATCTACCTATGCACTGTAGGCAGGTGCACAGTCATTGTAGCAAAATTCATCACATTTGGCTGAATGAATCAGGACTTTTTATAGCTTTAATCTCTTTAGTTAGCATCCCTGCCCCAGCGAAAGACTAAATCCCCGGCAGATTGGGCTGTCAGTTTCAATCGACTGCCCGGGGATTTCACAGCCCACTACCAGATTGCGTCCCTCACCGCCAACGCCTTTTTTCTACAGCCACTAATGTCGGCAGGTCCTTCATGGCTGCGAAAAATTGTGCGCACTCATAACTAATAAATTCCAACGCGGCAGGCGGCAAGGGAAGATTGACAGAAGCTGGTGTAGAACCAGCTGCCACCTTTGTGAAATTGTGTTTCAAGGACTGGCACACTTGTACCAAATATTAAAATTCAATTCCCTTGTTGAGGATACTTCAGGGTACAATATACGTTACGACCGACGAAATCAAACAGAATTAAGAAAAAATGCTTTTTGGCGACTTGCCATTAATCTGAGGCACTCCATCTGTCTTTGCTCCATCAATCCTCCTTTCGAATCTTGATCCTGTAATACGGAGCCCATGAATTTATCCCTCCGCACTACCTTAATATCCCATTTCACCAATCCCAATGGCCACGCCCCTGGCCTGGGGGCTTTTTTGTCCAGAACGCGTATCGCTACAAAAAGCGCTTGCTAGGCTCATCATCAAATCGATATCGTCCTTCCTTTGTGGCCATAATAATAGGCGTTTAGTAAGCAGCTAATGAAAGGATGAAAGGCAATTATTTCAGTATGTTAGCGCTGAATGCTCTCCTCTAGCTAGCTATTTAACCACCTGGGGTTATAGCGGATCACCAGGTAAGTACATTGAATAGCATAAGAGGACTATTTAGAGTGCCCTGGGCGAGTGATGCGGGAAACACTGTACAGTAGAGAATTATCGTACATTATCAATTAAGTTCCTAGGTATGGATGGGCCATAGCTTGGCATTGATCCCAGAGTACACTGAAAAGGGGTAGAAAATTGGGGTTGTTTGTAAGATGTACATCAGCGCTAACCTATTTATGGACTTGGGCCTAATTTAAGTGATAAAGACACATTAAATGCACGAATGGCTAATTCACAGCTAATTTGATTTAAACTGCATCCATTGGTGCTTAATAGTTGTCGTATCATGGTGAATTAATATTTGCTACAATCTACTAAAGAATATTGAGAACAGGAAATTTAAGCCTCCGAGTAGCTACAGAAATGTCCAGAAAATCAGTAAGAATTTGATTGCTGCAAGTGAATGCATAATCAGCTACCATAGGAACACAGAATGCGTGCAAATCGTAATCTCATTAATCAATACTATTTAGAAATGTAAGGAAGGGCCTATTCGGACGATCCCGCAAGCCAATTTACTAAAATCAGCGGCAGGCTACAATCTAAATCATCGAATGCATATGCAAGCAATAGCGTGCAATAGGGGTCCAGCACTTCATGAATTATTTATGAGCGTAGATTTTTCTGGTCCGATTTTGTTAGGGAGGGCACTTGAGGAAGGCAAAAATTGTCGCAGAAATTTAGTAAACCGTTTGCATTTTTTCTCGTTTTACTAACCAAGCTTCCATGCATTGCTGCGTGCAATTTCGTTTTATCCCATTTATTTTCCCTTCTATTTTCACATTCAAACAAAAAGCAATTGTTTAAATTAAGTGTGAAATCTATTCTATCTATCACAAAGAACAAAAGAGGCGGATCCAGGAGATGAATGAATGAATGGCGCAAATCATTTCGCTTTCATTAGAAATTAAAAAGTACTTTATTTCCTCGCACACAACGAAACTATCAGTATAATAATAGTCCTCTTTATTATATTTTGAATAAACAGACAATTAATGCAGGCAATCGGGAAATTTTAGTCTGATCTAGTCTGTCTGTCTTCTGCTTTAAATTTGTTCTATAATTAATCCAATGATATAAATGATAATTTATTAGTAAAAACTATCGATAAAAATGGTGCGATTTAGGTGATGAATTTTACGCAACCAATTTATTGGCCTTTTTCATTACTTTCAAAAGAGAAAAAAGGACACAGCGAATGGACGCGCAGTTCCTGAGGCAAAAAAGCCCAGGCCGATGAAAAATGCAGACGAATATGGAAATATGGACACAAAAATCCTGTGGGAAATTTTCCCATCGATACATGGGGCTGATAAGGCAAATGCAGACGCTCCGATCTTGGCCTCTCCGCTTCTTGTCATCTTTCGTAACCTCAGAGCACAGATTTCCTTGAATGATTTATGATCTTGTTCCCTGTCGCATATCGTCTTTCATCTGTAAGCCAGGTGCTCGATCTTCTCTTCAAACGAAAGCGAATACTGTAGGTCTTTTGAGACGAAAAAACGCATTGGTAAAGATCAATGACTTCATAAATTAAAGAAATTAAATCTAGAATTAAGCTAGCAATAATCATGAATTAGAAGTTATTTTTAACTTAGTTGAAGTTAATTTTTAATTTTGTTTAATCTGGAAAAATGCAAACAAAAATGAAAAAAAAAACATTTGTGCAGGGAAAGAAACGTTAATGATAGGCTGCTTTCGTCACGCAACTTCAGCTTCGAGGCGGGGGTATCAGTTACTCAAGGCAGCGTCATCACCGGGATATTTGAGTGAAGCTCTCATTGTAATTAAAGGCCGTTTGACATGCTAGTGACGTGGGGCATCCGGATTGTTACGAAAGCATCCATTCAGAGCATAATTTCAGTTTTGACGTTGGAACTCAAAAGGAAATTTCTTGAAGCATTAATAAATAATAATGCGCAAGGCAGGCTAACAATTTTTTAGGTTTCGAATAAACAATCTTTTTTGTGCATTCAGGACAAAAAAAGTTCTTATGAAAACCTAATTATTGCTGCACCTGCATTAAATTTCAGTTTATTTCGATCGTCAAGTACTAAAGCTTATACAAGCCGCTAAGCAACAAGGCCCGCCATAATGCAGCGAAATCTCGCTGCCCCGTCGCCAATATTTGCTCGAGCAGTCAAACAAAAACAACAACAACAACAACAACAACAACAACAACAACAACAACAGCATGAAGACAGCGACACCAGCTGTCAGCACCAGTTGTCAAAGAAAATGTCTGCGTCGAATACTTCGATTTCTTCAGCCTCGTCATCGACTGACAGTTGCGACTCCACGCCCGAGGCCGAGCGTCTGTTGAGCGCCGAGTCGGACACTTCCTCGACAACTTCACTATCTTCGTCGTCCTCGACGTCGGAATCATCGTGCTCGACAACAATCCGTCGGGGTGTTCGAGCTCGAATCCTGTACGACTTTCGCGCCGCCCGACCTGGAGAGCTAAGCGTACGTCGCGGCGACTTAGTCCGAGTGCTGTACCACGTGCAGCAGCGCTGGGCCTTCGCTCTGGCCGGCCGGCGGAGAAACCGGCCTAGCGGCTACTTTCCGTTTCTGTTTGCCGTGAAGCACGACCGAACCTGCGAGAGACGCGTGCCCAGTCTGGAGCAGTACGTTCGGGAGTTGCCACCGGAGTCTGTAGAGGAGACGTCTTCGATGTCACTTGTGGCAGAGGACTCTAGCAGGTTAGTGGTAGAAGACATTAACAAGTTGGTGATAGAAGACACGAGTAGGTAGGTGTAGAAGACAAAAGCAGGTTGCTGGTAGAAAGCACTAAGAGATTGATAGCAAGACACTAACAGGTTGGTGTTAGAAGACACTAACAGATTGATAGTAGAAGACACTGCTCCTGTCTTCTACGTTAGAAAGTTGGTAGTAACAGACACAAGTTACAGTTGGTAGTAACAGTAACAAGTTGGTGGTAGAAGATGTTAAGTTAAGACAAGCGAGTCAACTTTTAGGCGCGACACGAAAGATCATTCACAAGCCCTAGTTGGCTCAAACTACGAAATATATATTTTAGAGCTAGAAAGCGAGATTAAAGATGTACAGTGTCATAGAGGAATGCAATGTACAGTGCCAAGCGGCATACTCCAATAACGCGATACGCAACAGAAGACACTAACAGGTTAGTGGTAGAAGACACTAACAGGTTGGTGGTAGAAGACACTATCATGTTATTGGAGCATCCTTTTGTCTATGGTTGAGTATCTGCGAAATTGGTTCTTTTTGCCGATTAGCAAATAATGGGTTTAAAACTACTCACGGCTACTTAGTAAAATACGAGCAGATGAATTTCTATTTTCCACAGGATGCCCGACCAATCCAGCAAAGATTTGGATCAACAGCGCCTCCTACCGACCGTGAAGCGTCGGTACAATGCTGTCGTTGGTAGCCGCGATTCTGCGGGTTCCGCCAGCTCCGATTCTGGAAATTTTGATGCCTCATCTTCAAATTCGTCAACAAATTCTATTGCCGCTGCCGCAGCAGCTGCTGCAGCCGCAGCTGCTGCCGAGGTGACAGGCGCTACAGCGTTGGCTGCGGAACAGAATCCCCAAGTTGCCGAACCAAAGCGTCGTCAACTAGCAACCCAGAATGAGTCAACTAACTATCAACACCAGCTTTTTCCCATGGCTCCAGTTAGGAAGTCTGCGCCGTCAAAATCTGCTCCGCCAACACCGCAGAGATCAGTAGTAGCAGTCGACTGCTCTTTAAAAGTTTCAGTTGCTACGGTGAAGGTTTGTAAACTTCTAGAGACAAAAATGGGATGGTTTTTTTAACACGCTAAAACCAAGTTTCTACGTAAAGTATTTTTGGTTGGCTATGTTTCGTTTATATGGTGTAAAAATCTCCGGCGAATCGACTACATAATGAATTTCACCCTACAGTCAACCCCGTCAGGAACCTCCGGAGCTTCATGTACCAGAACTTCTGTCACAACCGCTGCGACTAGCAAAGTTTCGAGCTTCGACTGCGACTGTGTGTGGGAGCGGCGACCATCTTTTGAGTCGCTGCCATTGCTATCGACCGTGTCAAGCACTTTGCCCTCGAAAGGAAGACAACCGCGCGCTCAGTTGACGAGGCTTCAGCAGGATCAGCAGCAGCGGCCCTGGCGTCAACCTGCTCAGCGTAGAGTTGGCCAGCTTCGCGCTTTACTAGCTGCTGAACGACGTCAGCGCAGCTGCTCGCCGACTGGTGCAGCCGGAGTGGCTAAGAAGGTTGTGACATTCAGCGCCAACAATGAAATAATTGGGGTGGCCGACAACATTGATAGGCTGCCATACTTGTCTACAAGTGCCTCGTCATCTAACTCAGATGATCGACGGGAAGAAAATCATGACCTACCGCCAGACCTGGCTAATCGACTCGACTCACTCAGCTTTTACGAAAATTACTTGCCTCAGGTGAGGCCGGCAGATTTAGACTCGTCTAGGAGGCATCGGCGACCAAAACGTTCTACTTTAGCTGCGACTGAAGTTGAGAACGATGATGATAGAGAGGAGAGCCTGCAGACCTTGGTTTAAGTCAGCAAAACAAGTTAGCCAGCTATTTTTAAAGTGCTTTTTGCTAACTATGAGAGCGATATAATCGATAAAAAGAATTGATTTTTTTAAATGACGTCAAACTTTTATTTTGTTAAAATTTTCAGATAAAAAGTTTTTTGATCTATTCTTGTAGTGGATAGGAATTTTTATGTTCCTAACATCATAGATAATTATAATTAAACGAGGTTCGTGCAGAAATATAATTTGACATTTTCTACTGGTATTCGACTATAATGCTTGTCTCAGATGGTGAATTTCTTAGTATTTATGAAAACAATTGGCGATTATGATTAGCGAAGCGGTTGGTAGAAGGACTGAGGCTTGAGAAAATACGAGTGTGCACTAATGGAAGACTTGTTTTTGTAAAATCGATTGGTTTGTGCAGGTAGGTAGTAACCAAAGTTGAAGTTGTTGGCAAGTGGCAAGTTGGCAAGCCGATATATTTCTCAACAATTTGTAGAATATTTAAAATTTTAGACAAATTAGATTTCAAGTTAATAAAACTTTAATTACTTGCAGTCTCTCATATGCTACTTTAGTTTTCAAGTCAGTAGTGTGACTTAAATGTACGTTATTTGCTGATTCGCATCGAAACTTGAAGGGCGATTTTGCCTTTGTCTAGAATATTGATGGGCTGAAATTTTTGGCATTTCGAGACACACTTCTCGAAATACCCTTCGGAGTTTCACGGCCGAAGTGAGGAACAAAAGATGAACTCCTATAACGGACCAATAGAGAATCAACTAGTCCACTAGCATATCAAATGTACAATATTTTTACTGCCAGTTCATTTAGAATTGTTTCATCAACGAGTTATTTAACGACGCATTAACTCAACAAACAAAAAATCTTTAAAACGGGTTAAGCAATGCCGATGAGTCTGCTTAAAATGATCATTTGCTATGAACTTGTAGCTTTTACTCATTAAAATGATATTAAAATGACGCCCACTCCCTATTCCAAAGATTCGATAAAAGTGTGAAAATAAATTTTAGTTGCAACAAAACCAATTTCATGCAAAATTCACAAATTTTATTTAAAAATCGGTCTTTTAAAAACGTACTGGGAGGCATCGAATATGATAGAAAGTAAAAATATGATGAAATCACGTACTTAATTTTGTATTTATCACGTGCTAAACCAAGTTCAGACACCATGCGATCAAATCATAATGGTATTATATCAGTTTTAATTTAAAAAATTGATTCAGGTACGCATGAATATAAAATACAAACGTAAAAGTTAAAGATTTACAAGTAAAAAATTAAGCGAAAATGGTACGCAAATTTAAGTGAGCAGAAGAATACAAGTAAAAGTAAATATCGTCATAAATAGAAATCCTGAGCAGAGCATAAAAGTATAATCCTAATTTAAAGTTCAAAAATTTTAAATTTATAGACTAAATAACCATATTTAAATTGCTTTTTAATTTTCAGGCGATTTTGCAGTACTCTCTGTTTTACAGTTTTCTCTGTTGCTATGCGGTCTTAATCCGTATTAAATCGTAAAAAGTGACTATCACAACCCAATTCCTTTATTTCTAATCAACTAACTTTCTGTGAGAAGTCAGAAACGTAAAAAATATCTTCTCGCACATCTCTAATTAGGCAAAAAACAATAATTTACCTTGACATCCCACTTTACCAAATACCGAATTTACCTTGTAAAAATGTGACACATCAACAGTCAATATACGAGTATAAATTTTGAATTGTTAAACACAAAGTAGCACGCAGAAACGCAACGTTATCATTTTACTAATACTACTGTAAACACACGCAATTAGCAACTAGAGATAGTCAAATCTACAGCGTCATGAGTCACAACTTCTATAGGTCTCGGAGAATTAAATGTGCCGTAATCTAGCTGCGGACGATAAAATTCAGATGAGGCTCGCCTAACTGGACGATATTCGACTGCACTGGCCGGAGATGCAGCTTCAACTGCTGGTGCACTTTCCGGGTCAGACGAGCTCAGAAAATTGACGTTTCCAAACCTAAAAGATATACCGTTTGAAGTCATAATAATACGCTTGTGAAACAGTTAGATTTATGCATCAACTTATTGCGAAATTTTTACCTGTGTTTATAGTACACAACGCTAATAGTAACCAGTGGAACGACGACCACAGCAGCTACAACTGAAGCTATGGAACCAACCAGCCCTGAAAATGATTATTGTATGCTTGTAATGAATTAACTTCTTGCTAAAAGCCAACAATCATATAAAAGTTATTTTTACATGACGGCAGTTGAGAAGCCGCTACAGGCGGCGCTACAGTGGACGCTGTTGTGGAGCCCTCGCTGCTGCTGCTGCTTTCTGCGTCGCTGCTTGTCGTTGCGTCAGGTTGCGTGGTCGAAGCATCGAGCGTCGATTCGTCGCCGGCAGTAGTCGCCGACGTTGAGCCTGTTGTTGTTGGTGTTGTAGCCGCACTGCTACTACTAGCAGTGGTCTGCTCTGGCGACGTGCCGGTCTCCTCAGTCTCCGGCTCAGTAGTCTGACCAGTCTCACTAGTCTGACTGGTCGTCGGCGTCGTCGGCGGCGCTACAGTAGTGGACTCTGTTGTGGAGCCCTCGCTGCTGCTGCTGCTGCTGCTGCTTTCTGCGTCGCTGCTTGTCGTTGCGTCAGGTTGCGTGGTCGAAGCATCGAGCGTCGATTCGTCGCCGGCAGTAGTCGCCGACGTTGAGCCTGTTGTTGTTGGTGTTGTAGCCGCACTGCTACTACTAGCAGTGGTCTGCTCTGGCGACGTGCCGGTCTCCTCAGTCTCCGGCTCAGTAGTCTGACCAGTCTCACTAGTCTGACTGGTCGTCGGCGTCGTCGGCGGCGCTACAGTAGTGGACTCTGTTGTGGAGCCCTCGCTGCTGCTGCTGCTGCTGCTGCTGCTTTCTGCGTCGCTGCTTGTCGTTGCGTCAGGTTGCGTGGTCGAAGCATCGAGCGTCGATTCGTCGCCGGCAGTAGTCGCCGACGTTGAGCCTGTTGTTGTTGGTGTTGTAGCCGCACTGCTACTACTAGCAGTGGTCTGCTCTGGCGACGTGCCGGTCTCCTCAGTCTCCGGCTCAGTAGTCTGACCAGTCTCACTAGTCTGACTGGTCGTCGGCGTCGTCGGCGGCGCTACAGTAGTGGACTCTGTTGTGGAAGCCCTCGCTGCTGCTGCTGCTGCTGCTGCTGCTTTCTGCGTCGCTGCTTGTCGTTGCGTCAGGTTGCGTGGTCGAAGCATCGAGCGTCGATTCGTCGCCGGCAGTAGTCGCCGACGTTGAGCCTGTTGTTGTTGGTGTTGTAGCCGCACTGCTACTACTAGCAGTGGTCTGCTCTGGCGACGTGCCGGTCTCCTCAGTCTCCGGCTCAGTAGTCTGACCAGTCTCACTAGTCTGACTGGTCGTCGGCGTCGTCGGCGGCGCTACAGTAGTGGACTCTGTTGTGGAGCCCTCGCTGCTGCTGCTGCTGCTGCTGCTGCTTTCTGCGTCGCTGCTTGTCGTTGCGTCAGGTTGCGTGGTCGAAGCATCGAGCGTCGATTCGTCGCCGGCAGTAGTCGCCGACGTTGAGCCTGTTGTTGTTGGTGTTGTAGCCGCACTGCTACTACTAGCAGTGGTCTGCTCTGGCGACGTGCCGGTCTCCTCAGTCTCCGGCTCAGTAGTCTGACCAGTCTCACTAGTCTGACTGGTCGTCGGCGTCGTCGGCGGCGCTACAGTAGTGGACTCTGTTGTGGAGCCCTCGCTGCTGCTGCTGCTGCTGCTGCTTTCTGCGTCGCTGCTTGTCGTTGCGTCAGGTTGCGTGGTCGAAGCATCGAGCGTCGATTCGTCGCCGGCAGTAGTCGCCGACGTTGAGCCTGTTGTTGTTGGTGTTGTAGCCGCACTGCTACTACTAGCAGTGGTCTGCTCTGGCGACGTGCCGGTCTCCTCAGTCTCCGGCTCAGTAGTCTGACCAGTCTCACTAGTCTGACTGGTCGTCGGCGTCGTCGGCGGCGCTACAGTAGTGGACTCTGTTGTGGAGCCCTCGCTGCTGCTGCTGCTGCTGCTGCTTTCTGCGTCGCTGCTTGTCGTTGCGTCAGGTTGCGTGGTCGAAGCATCGAGCGTCGATTCGTCGCCGGCAGTAGTCGCCGACGTTGAGCCTGTTGTTGTTGGTGTTGTAGCCGCACTGCTACTACTAGCAGTGGTCTGCTCTGGCGACGTGCCGGTCTCCTCAGTCTCCGGCTCAGTAGTCTGACCAGTCTCACTAGTCTGACTGGTCGTCGGCGTCGTCGGCGGCGCTACAGTAGTGGACTCTGTTGTGGAGCCCTCGCTGCTGCTGCTGCTGCTGCTGCTTTCTGCGTCGCTGCTTGTCGTTGCGTCAGGTTGCGTGGTCGAAGCATCGAGCGTCGATTCGTCGCCGGCAGTAGTCGCCGACGTTGAGCCTGTTGTTGTTGGTGTTGTAGCCGCACTGCTACTACTAGCAGTGGTCTGCTCTGGCGACGTGCCGGTCTCCTCAGTCTCCGGCTCAGTAGTCTGACCAGTCTCACTAGTCTGACTGGTCGTCGGCGTCGTCGGCGGCGCTACAGTAGTGGACTCTGTTGTGGAGCCCTCGCTGCTGCTGCTGCTGCTGCTGCTTTCTGCGTCGCTGCTTGTCGTTGCGTCAGGTTGCGTGGTCGAAGCATCGAGCGTCGATTCGTCGCCGGCAGTAGTCGCCGACGTTGAGCCTGTTGTTGTTGGTGTTGTAGCCGCACTGCTACTACTAGCAGTGGTCTGCTCTGGCGACGTGCCGGTCTCCTCAGTCTCCGGCTCAGTAGTCTGACCAGTCTCACTAGTCTGACTGGTCGTCGGCGTCGTCGGCGGCGCTACAGTAGTGGACTCTGTTGTGGAGCCCTCGCTGCTGCTGCTGCTGCTGCTGCTGCTTTCTGCGTCGCTGCTTGTCGTTGCGTCAGGTTGCGTGGTCGAAGCATCGAGCGTCGATTCGTCGCCGGCAGTAGTCGCCGACGTTGAGCCTGTTGTTGTTGGTGTTGTAGCCGCACTGCTACTACTAGCAGTGGTCTGCTCTGGCGACGTGCCGGTCTCCTCAGTCTCCGGCTCAGTAGTCTGACCAGTCTCACTAGTCTGACTGGTCGTCGGCGTCGTCGGCGGCGCTACAGTAGTGGACTCTGTTGTGGAGCCCTCGCTGCTGCTGCTGCTGCTGCTGCTGCTTTCTGCGTCGCTGCTTGTCGTTGCGTCAGGTTGCGTGGTCGAAGCATCGAGCGTCGATTCGTCGCCGGCAGTAGTCGCCGACGTTGAGCCTGTTGTTGTTGGTGTTGTAGCCGCACTGCTACTACTAGCAGTGGTCTGCTCTGGCGACGTGCCGGTCTCCTCAGTCTCCGGCTCAGTAGTCTGACCAGTCTCACTAGTCTGACTGGTCGTCGGCGTCGTCGGCGGCGCTACAGTAGTGGACTCTGTTGTGGAGCCCTCGCTGCTGCTGCTGCTGCTGCTGCTGCTTTCTGCGTCGCTGCTTGTCGTTGCGTCAGGTTGCGTGGTCGAAGCATCGAGCGTCGATTCGTCGCCGGCAGTAGTCGCCGACGTTGAGCCTGTTGTTGTTGGTGTTGTAGCCGCACTGCTACTACTAGCAGTGGTCTGCTCTGGCGACGTGCCGGTCTCCTCAGTCTCCGGCTCAGTAGTCTGACCAGTCTCACTAGTCTGACTGGTCGTCGGCGTCGTCGGCGGCGCTACAGTAGTGGACTCTGTTGTGGAGCCCTCGCTGCTGCTGCTGCTGCTGCTGCTGCTTTCTGCGTCGCTGCTTGTCGTTGCGTCAGGTTGCGTGGTCGAAGCATCGAGCGTCGATTCGTCGCCGGCAGTAGTCGCCGACGTTGAGCCTGTTGTTGTTGGTGTTGTAGCCGCACTGCTACTACTAGCAGTGGTCTGCTCTGGCGACGTGCCGGTCTCCTCAGTCTCCGGCTCAGTAGTCTGACCAGTCTCACTAGTCTGACTGGTCGTCGGCGTCGTCGGCGGCGCTACAGTAGTGGACTCTGTTGTGGAGCCCTCGCTGCTGCTGCTGCTGCTGCTGCTGCTTTCTGCGTCGCTGCTTGTCGTTGCGTCAGGTTGCGTGGTCGAAGCATCGAGCGTCGATTCGTCGCCGGCAGTAGTCGCCGACGTTGAGCCTGTTGTTGTTGGTGTTGTAGCCGCACTGCTACTACTAGCAGTGGTCTGCTCTGGCGACGTGCCGGTCTCCTCAGTCTCCGGCTCAGTAGTCTGACCAGTCTCACTAGTCTGACTGGTCGTCGGCGTCGTCGGCGGCGCTACAGTAGTGGACTCTGTTGTGGAGCCCTCGCTGCTGCTGCTGCTGCTGCTGCTGCTTTCTGCGTCGCTGCTTGTCGTTGCGTCAGGTTGCGTGGTCGAAGCATCGAGCGTCGATTCGTCGCCGGCAGTAGTCGCCGACGTTGAGCCTGTTGTTGTTGGTGTTGTAGCCGCACTGCTACTACTAGCAGTGGTCTGCTCTGGCGACGTGCCGGTCTCCTCAGTCTCCGGCTCAGTAGTCTGACCAGTCTCACTAGTCTGACTGGTCGTCGGCGTCGTCGGCGGCGCTACAGTAGTGGACTCTGTTGTGGAGCCCTCGCTGCTGCTGCTGCTGCTGCTGCTGCTTTCTGCGTCGCTGCTTGTCGTTGCGTCAGGTTGCGTGGTCGAAGCATCGAGCGTCGATTCGTCGCCGGCAGTAGTCGCCGACGTTGAGCCTGTTGTTGTTGGTGTTGTAGCCGCACTGCTACTACTAGCAGTGGTCTGCTCTGGCGACGTGCCGGTCTCCTCAGTCTCCGGCTCAGTAGTCTGACCAGTCTCACTAGTCTGACTGGTCGTCGGCGTCGTCGGCGGCGCTACAGTAGTGGACTCTGTTGTGGAGCCCTCGCTGCTGCTGCTGCTGCTGCTGCTGCTTTCTGCGTCGCTGCTTGTCGTTGCGTCAGGTTGCGTGGTCGAAGCATCGAGCGTCGATTCGTCGCCGGCAGTAGTCGCCGACGTTGAGCCTGTTGTTGTTGGTGTTGTAGCCGCACTGCTACTACTAGCAGTGGTCTGCTCTGGCGACGTGCCGGTCTCCTCAGTCTCCGGCTCAGTAGTCTGACCAGTCTCACTAGTCTGACTGGTCGTCGGCGTCGTCGGCGGCGCTACAGTAGTGGACTCTGTTGTGGAGCCCTCGCTGCTGCTGCTGCTGCTGCTGCTGCTTTCTGCGTCGCTGCTTGTCGTTGCGTCAGGTTGCGTGGTCGAAGCATCGAGCGTCGATTCGTCGCCGGCAGTAGTCGCCGACGTTGAGCCTGTTGTTGTTGGTGTTGTAGCCGCACTGCTACTACTAGCAGTGGTCTGCTCTGGCGACGTGCCGGTCTCCTCAGTCTCCGGCTCAGTAGTCTGACCAGTCTCACTAGTCTGACTGGTCGTCGGCGTCGTCGGCGGCGCTACAGTAGTGGACTCTGTTGTGGAGCCCTCGCTGCTGCTGCTGCTGCTGCTGCTGCTTTCTGCGTCGCTGCTTGTCGTTGCGTCAGGTTGCGTGGTCGAAGCATCGAGCGTCGATTCGTCGCCGGCAGTAGTCGCCGACGTTGAGCCTGTTGTTGTTGGTGTTGTAGCCGCACTGCTACTACTAGCAGTGGTCTGCTCTGGCGACGTGCCGGTCTCCTCAGTCTCCGGCTCAGTAGTCTGACCAGTCTCACTAGTCTGACTGGTCGTCGGCGTCGTCGGCGGCGCTACAGTAGTGGACTCTGTTGTGGAGCCCTCGCTGCTGCTGCTGCTGCTGCTGCTTTCTGCGTCGCTGCTTGTCGTTGCGTCAGGTTGCGTGGTCGAAGCATCGAGCGTCGATTCGTCGCCGGCAGTAGTCGCCGACGTTGAGCCTGTTGTTGTTGGTGTTGTAGCCGCACTGCTACTACTAGCAGTGGTCTGCTCTGGCGACGTGCCGGTCTCCTCAGTCTCCGGCTCAGTAGTCTGACCAGTCTCACTAGTCTGACTGGTCGTCGGCGTCGTCGGCGGCGCTACAGTAGTGGACTCTGTTGTGGAGCCCTCGCTGCTGCTGCTGCTGCTGCTGCTGCTTTCTGCGTCGCTGCTTGTCGTTGCGTCAGGTTGCGTGGTCGAAGCATCGAGCGTCGATTCGTCGCCGGCAGTAGTCGCCGACGTTGAGCCTGTTGTTGTTGGTGTTGTAGCCGCACTGCTACTACTAGCAGTGGTCTGCTCTGGCGACGTGCCGGTCTCCTCAGTCTCCGGCTCAGTAGTCTGACCAGTCTCACTAGTCTGACTGGTCGTCGGCGTCGTCGGCGGCGCTACAGTAGTGGACTCTGTTGTGGAGCCCTCGCTGCTGCTGCTGCTGCTGCTGCTTTCTGCGTCGCTGCTTGTCGTTGCGTCAGGTTGCGTGGTCGAAGCATCGAGCGTCGATTCGTCGCCGGCAGTAGTCGCCGACGTTGAGCCTGTTGTTGTTGGTGTTGTAGCCGCACTGCTACTACTAGCAGTGGTCTGCTCTGGCGACGTGCCGGTCTCCTCAGTCTCCGGCTCAGTAGTCTGACCAGTCTCACTAGTCTGACTGGTCGTCGGCGTCGTCGGCGGCGCTACAGTAGTGGACTCTGTTGTGGAGCCCTCGCTGCTGCTGCTGCTGCTGCTGCTGCTTTCTGCGTCGCTGCTTGTCGTTGCGTCAGGTTGCGTGGTCGAAGCATCGAGCGTCGATTCGTCGCCGGCAGTAGTCGCCGACGTTGAGCCTGTTGTTGTTGGTGTTGTAGCCGCACTGCTACTACTAGCAGTGGTCTGCTCTGGCGACGTGCCGGTCTCCTCAGTCTCCGGCTCAGTAGTCTGACCAGTCTCACTAGTCTGACTGGTCGTCGGCGTCGTCGGCGGCGCTACAGTAGTGGACTCTGTTGTGGAGCCCTCGCTGCTGCTGCTGCTGCTGCTGCTGCTTTCTGCGTCGCTGCTTGTCGTTGCGTCAGGTTGCGTGGTCGAAGCATCGAGCGTCGATTCGTCGCCGGCAGTAGTCGCCGACGTTGAGCCTGTTGTTGTTGGTGTTGTAGCCGCACTGCTACTACTAGCAGTGGTCTGCTCTGGCGACGTGCCGGTCTCCTCAGTCTCCGGCTCAGTAGTCTGACCAGTCTCACTAGTCTGACTGGTCGTCGGCGTCGTCGGCGGCGCTACAGTAGTGGACTCTGTTGTGGAGCCCTCGCTGCTGCTGCTGCTGCTGCTGCTGCTTTCTGCGTCGCTGCTTGTCGTTGCGTCAGGTTGCGTGGTCGAAGCATCGAGCGTCGATTCGTCGCCGGCAGTAGTCGCCGACGTTGAGCCTGTTGTTGTTGGTGTTGTAGCCGCACTGCTACTACTAGCAGTGGTCTGCTCTGGCGACGTGCCGGTCTCCTCAGTCTCCGGCTCAGTAGTCTGACCAGTCTCACTAGTCTGACTGGTCGTCGGCGTCGTCGGCGGCGCTACAGTAGTGGACTCTGTTGTGGAGCCCTCGCTGCTGCTGCTGCTGCTGCTGCTGCTTTCTGCGTCGCTGCTTGTCGTTGCGTCAGGTTGCGTGGTCGAAGCATCGAGCGTCGATTCGTCGCCGGCAGTAGTCGCCGACGTTGAGCCTGTTGTTGTTGGTGTTGTAGCCGCACTGCTACTACTAGCAGTGGTCTGCTCTGGCGACGTGCCGGTCTCCTCAGTCTCCGGCTCAGTAGTCTGACCAGTCTCACTAGTCTGACTGGTCGTCGGCGTCGTCGGCGGCGCTACAGTAGTGGACTCTGTTGTGGAGCCCTCGCTGCTGCTGCTGCTGCTGCTGCTGCTTTCTGCGTCGCTGCTTGTCGTTGCGTCAGGTTGCGTGGTCGAAGCATCGAGCGTCGATTCGTCGCCGGCAGTAGTCGCCGACGTTGAGCCTGTTGTTGTTGGTGTTGTAGCCGCACTGCTACTACTAGCAGTGGTCTGCTCTGGCGACGTGCCGGTCTCCTCAGTCTCCGGCTCAGTAGTCTGACCAGTCTCACTAGTCTGACTGGTCGTCGGCGTCGTCGGCGGCGCTACAGTAGTGGACTCTGTTGTGGAGCCCTCGCTGCTGCTGCTGCTGCTGCTGCTGCTTTCTGCGTCGCTGCTTGTCGTTGCGTCAGGTTGCGTGGTCGAAGCATCGAGCGTCGATTCGTCGCCGGCAGTAGTCGCCGACGTTGAGCCTGTTGTTGTTGGTGTTGTAGCCGCACTGCTACTACTAGCAGTGGTCTGCTCTGGCGACGTGCCGGTCTCCTCAGTCTCCGGCTCAGTAGTCTGACCAGTCTCACTAGTCTGACTGGTCGTCGGCGTCGTCGGCGGCGCTACAGTAGTGGACTCTGTTGTGGAGCCCTCGCTGCTGCTGCTGCTGCTGCTGCTGCTTTCTGCGTCGCTGCTTGTCGTTGCGTCAGGTTGCGTGGTCGAAGCATCGAGCGTCGATTCGTCGCCGGCAGTAGTCGCCGACGTTGAGCCTGTTGTTGTTGGTGTTGTAGCCGCACTGCTACTACTAGCAGTGGTCTGCTCTGGCGACGTGCCGGTCTCCTCAGTCTCCGGCTCAGTAGTCTGACCAGTCTCACTAGTCTGACTGGTCGTCGGCGTCGTCGGCGGCGCTACAGTAGTGGACTCTGTTGTGGAGCCCTCGCTGCTGCTGCTGCTGCTGCTGCTTTCTGCGTCGCTGCTTGTCGTTGCGTCAGGTTGCGTGGTCGAAGCATCGAGCGTCGATTCGTCGCCGGCAGTAGTCGCCGACGTTGAGCCTGTTGTTGTTGGTGTTGTAGCCGCACTGCTACTACTAGCAGTGGTCTGCTCTGGCGACGTGCCGGTCTCCTCAGTCTCCGGCTCAGTAGTCTGACCAGTCTCACTAGTCTGACTGGTCGTCGGCGTCGTCGGCGGCGCTACAGTAGTGGACTCTGTTGTGGAGCCCTCGCTGCTGCTGCTGCTGCTGCTGCTGCTTTCTGCGTCGCTGCTTGTCGTTGCGTCAGGTTGCGTGGTCGAAGCATCGAGCGTCGATTCGTCGCCGGCAGTAGTCGCCGACGTTGAGCCTGTTGTTGTTGGTGTTGTAGCCGCACTGCTACTACTAGCAGTGGTCTGCTCTGGCGACGTGCCGGTCTCCTCAGTCTCCGGCTCAGTAGTCTGACCAGTCTCACTAGTCTGACTGGTCGTCGGCGTCGTCGGCGGCGCTACAGTAGTGGACTCTGTTGTGGAGCCCTCGCTGCTGCTGCTGCTGCTGCTGCTGCTTTCTGCGTCGCTGCTTGTCGTTGCGTCAGGTTGCGTGGTCGAAGCATCGAGCGTCGATTCGTCGCCGGCAGTAGTCGCCGACGTTGAGCCTGTTGTTGTTGGTGTTGTAGCCGCACTGCTACTACTAGCAGTGGTCTGCTCTGGCGACGTGCCGGTCTCCTCAGTCTCCGGCTCAGTAGTCTGACCAGTCTCACTAGTCTGACTGGTCGTCGGCGTCGTCGGCGGCGCTACAGTAGTGGACTCTGTTGTGGAGCCCTCGCTGCTGCTGCTGCTGCTGCTGCTTTCTGCGTCGCTGCTTGTCGTTGCGTCAGGTTGCGTGGTCGAAGCATCGAGCGTCGATTCGTCGCCGGCAGTAGTCGCCGACGTTGAGCCTGTTGTTGTTGGTGTTGTAGCCGCACTGCTACTACTAGCAGTGGTCTGCTCTGGCGACGTGCCGGTCTCCTCAGTCTCCGGCTCAGTAGTCTGACCAGTCTCACTAGTCTGACTGGTCGTCGGCGTCGTCGGCGGCGCTACAGTAGTGGACTCTGTTGTGGAGCCCTCGCTGCTGCTGCTGCTGCTGCTGCTGCTTTCTGCGTCGCTGCTTGTCGTTGCGTCAGGTTGCGTGGTCGAAGCATCGAGCGTCGATTCGTCGCCGGCAGTAGTCGCCGACGTTGAGCCTGTTGTTGTTGGTGTTGTAGCCGCACTGCTACTACTAGCAGTGGTCTGCTCTGGCGACGTGCCGGTCTCCTCAGTCTCCGGCTCAGTAGTCTGACCAGTCTCACTAGTCTGACTGGTCGTCGGCGTCGTCGGCGGCGCTACAGTAGTGGACTCTGTTGTGGAGCCCTCGCTGCTGCTGCTGCTGCTGCTGCTTTCTGCGTCGCTGCTTGTCGTTGCGTCAGGTTGCGTGGTCGAAGCATCGAGCGTCGATTCGTCGCCGGCAGTAGTCGCCGACGTTGAGCCTGTTGTTGTTGGTGTTGTAGCCGCACTGCTACTACTAGCAGTGGTCTGCTCTGGCGACGTGCCGGTCTCCTCAGTCTCCGGCTCAGTAGTCTGACCAGTCTCACTAGTCTGACTGGTCGTCGGCGTCGTCGGCGGCGCTACAGTAGTGGACTCTGTTGTGGAGCCCTCGCTGCTGCTGCTGCTGCTGCTGCTTTCTGCGTCGCTGCTTGTCGTTGCGTCAGGTTGCGTGGTCGAAGCATCGAGCGTCGATATCGTCGCCGGCAGTAGTCGCCGACGTTGAGCCTGTTGTTGTTGGTGTTGTAGCCGCACTGCTACTACTAGCAGTGGTCTGCTCTGGCGACGTGCCGGTCTCCTCAGTCTCCGGCTCAGTAGTCTGACCAGTCTCACTAGTCTGACTGGTCGTCGGCGTCGTCGGCGGCGCTACAGTAGTGGACTCTGTTGTGGAGCCCTCGCTGCTGCTGCTGCTGCTGCTGCTGCTTTCTGCGTCGCTGCTTGTCGTTGCGTCAGGTTGCGTGGTCGAAGCATCGAGCGTCGATTCGTCGCCGGCAGTAGTCGCCGACGTTGAGCCTGTTGTTGTTGGTGTTGTAGCCGCACTGCTACTACTAGCAGTGGTCTGCTCTGGCGACGTGCCGGTCTCCTCAGTCTCCGGCTCAGTAGTCTGACCAGTCTCACTAGTCTGACTGGTCGTCGGCGTCGTCGGCGGCGCTACAGTAGTGGACTCTGTTGTGGAGCCCTCGCTGCTGCTGCTGCTGCTGCTGCTTTCTGCGTCGCTGCTTGTCGTTGCGTCAGGTTGCGTGGTCGAAGCATCGAGCGTCGATTCGTCGCCGGCAGTAGTCGCCGACGTTGAGCCTGTTGTTGTTGGTGTTGTAGCCGCACTGCTACTACTAGCAGTGGTCTGCTCTGGCGACGTGCCGGTCTCCTCAGTCTCCGGCTCAGTAGTCTGACCAGTCTCACTAGTCTGACTGGTCGTCGGCGTCGTCGGCGGCGCTACAGTAGTGGACTCTGTTGTGGAGCCCTCGCTGCTGCTGCTGCTGCTGCTGCTGCTTTCTGCGTCGCTGCTTGTCGTTGCGTCAGGTTGCGTGGTCGAAGCATCGAGCGTCGATTCGTCGCCGGCAGTAGTCGCCGACGTTGAGCCTGTTGTTGTTGGTGTTGTAGCCGCACTGCTACTACTAGCAGTGGTCTGCTCTGGCGACGTGCCGGTCTCCTCAGTCTCCGGCTCAGTAGTCTGACCAGTCTCACTAGTCTGACTGGTCGTCGGCGTCGTCGGCGGCGCTACAGTAGTGGACTCTGTTGTGGAGCCCTCGCTGCTGCTGCTGCTGCTGCTGCTGCTTTCTGCGTCGCTGCTTGTCGTTGCGTCAGGTTGCGTGGTCGAAGCATCGAGCGTCGATTCGTCGCCGGCAGTAGTCGCCGACGTTGAGCCTGTTGTTGTTGGTGTTGTAGCCGCACTGCTACTACTAGCAGTGGTCTGCTCTGGCGACGTGCCGGTCTCCTCAGTCTCCGGCTCAGTAGTCTGACCAGTCTCACTAGTCTGACTGGTCGTCGGCGTCGTCGGCGGCGCTACAGTAGTGGACTCTGTTGTGGAGCCCTCGCTGCTGCTGCTGCTGCTGCTGCTTTCTGCGTCGCTGCTTGTCGTTGCGTCAGGTTGCGTGGTCGAAGCATCGAGCGTCGATTCGTCGCCGGCAGTAGTCGCCGACGTTGAGCCTGTTGTTGTTGGTGTTGTAGCCGCACTGCTACTACTAGCAGTGGTCTGCTCTGGCGACGTGCCGGTCTCCTCAGTCTCCGGCTCAGTAGTCTGACCAGTCTCACTAGTCTGACTGGTCGTCGGCGTCGTCGGCGGCGCTACAGTAGTGGACTCTGTTGTGGAGCCCTCGCTGCTGCTGCTGCTGCTGCTGCTGCTTTCTGCGTCGCTGCTTGTCGTTGCGTCAGGTTGCGTGGTCGAAGCATCGAGCGTCGATTCGTCGCCGGCAGTAGTCGCCGACGTTGAGCCTGTTGTTGTTGGTGTTGTAGCCGCACTGCTACTACTAGCAGTGGTCTGCTCTGGCGACGTGCCGGTCTCCTCAGTCTCCGGCTCAGTAGTCTGACCAGTCTCACTAGTCTGACTGGTCGTCGGCGTCGTCGGCGGCGCTACAGTAGTGGACTCTGTTGTGGAGCCCTCGCTGCTGCTGCTGCTGCTGCTGCTTTCTGCGTCGCTGCTTGTCGTTGCGTCAGGTTGCGTGGTCGAAGCATCGAGCGTCGATTCGTCGCCGGCAGTAGTCGCCGACGTTGAGCCTGTTGTTGTTGGTGTTGTAGCCGCACTGCTACTACTAGCAGTGGTCTGCTCTGGCGACGTGCCGGTCTCCTCAGTCTCCGGCTCAGTAGTCTGACCAGTCTCACTAGTCTGACTGGTCGTCGGCGTCGTCGGCGGCGCTACAGTAGTGGACTCTGTTGTGGAGCCCTCGCTGCTGCTGCTGCTGCTGCTGCTGCTTTCTGCGTCGCTGCTTGTCGTTGCGTCAGGTTGCGTGGTCGAAGCATCGAGCGTCGATTCGTCGCCGGCAGTAGTCGCCGACGTTGAGCCTGTTGTTGTTGGTGTTGTAGCCGCACTGCTACTACTAGCAGTGGTCTGCTCTGGCGACGTGCCGGTCTCCTCAGTCTCCGGCTCAGTAGTCTGACCAGTCTCACTAGTCTGACTGGTCGTCGGCGTCGTCGGCGGCGCTACAGTAGTGGACTCTGTTGTGGAGCCCTCGCTGCTGCTGCTGCTGCTGCTGCTTTCTGCGTCGCTGCTTGTCGTTGCGTCAGGTTGCGTGGTCGAAGCATCGAGCGTCGATTCGTCGCCGGCAGTAGTCGCCGACGTTGAGCCTGTTGTTGTTGGTGTTGTAGCCGCACTGCTACTACTAGCAGTGGTCTGCTCTGGCGACGTGCCGGTCTCCTCAGTCTCCGGCTCAGTAGTCTGACCAGTCTCACTAGTCTGACTGGTCGTCGGCGTCGTCGGCGGCGCTACAGTAGTGGACTCTGTTGTGGAGCCCTCGCTGCTGCTGCTGCTGCTGCTGCTTTCTGCGTCGCTGCTTGTCGTTGCGTCAGGTTGCGTGGTCGAAGCATCGAGCGTCGATTCGTCGCCGGCAGTAGTCGCCGACGTTGAGCCTGTTGTTGTTGGTGTTGTAGCCGCACTGCTACTACTAGCAGTGGTCTGCTCTGGCGACGTGCCGGTCTCCTCAGTCTCCGGCTCAGTAGTCTGACCAGTCTCACTAGTCTGACTGGTCGTCGGCGTCGTCGGCGGCGCTACAGTAGTGGACTCTGTTGTGGAGCCCTCGCTGCTGCTGCTGCTGCTGCTGCTTTCTGCGTCGCTGCTTGTCGTTGCGTCAGGTTGCGTGGTCGAAGCATCGAGCGTCGATTCGTCGCCGGCAGTAGTCGCCGACGTTGAGCCTGTTGTTGTTGGTGTTGTAGCCGCACTGCTACTACTAGCAGTGGTCTGCTCTGGCGACGTGCCGGTCTCCTCAGTCTCCGGCTCAGTAGTCTGACCAGTCTCACTAGTCTGACTGGTCGTCGGCGTCGTCGGCGGCGCTACAGTAGTGGACTCTGTTGTGGAGCCCTCGCTGCTGCTGCTGCTGCTGCTGCTTTCTGCGTCGCTGCTTGTCGTTGCGTCAGGTTGCGTGGTCGAAGCATCGAGCGTCGATTCGTCGCCGGCAGTAGTCGCCGACGTTGAGCCTGTTGTTGTTGGTGTTGTAGCCGCACTGCTACTACTAGCAGTGGTCTGCTCTGGCGACGTGCCGGTCTCCTCAGTCTCCGGCTCAGTAGTCTGACCAGTCTCACTAGTCTGACTGGTCGTCGGCGTCGTCGGCGGCGCTACAGTAGTGGACTCTGTTGTGGAGCCCTCGCTGCTGCTGCTGCTGCTGCTGCTTTCTGCGTCGCTGCTTGTCGTTGCGTCAGGTTGCGTGGTCGAAGCATCGAGCGTCGATTCGTCGCCGGCAGTAGTCGCCGACGTTGAGCCTGTTGTTGTTGGTGTTGTAGCCGCACTGCTACTACTAGCAGTGGTCTGCTCTGGCGACGTGCCGGTCTCCTCAGTCTCCGGCTCAGTAGTCTGACCAGTCTCACTAGTCTGACTGGTCGTCGGCGTCGTCGGCGGCGCTACAGTAGTGGACTCTGTTGTGGAGCCCTCGCTGCTGCTGCTGCTGCTGCTGCTTTCTGCGTCGCTGCTTGTCGTTGCGTCAGGTTGCGTGGTCGAAGCATCGAGCGTCGATTCGTCGCCGGCAGTAGTCGCCGACGTTGAGCCTGTTGTTGTTGGTGTTGTAGCCGCACTGCTACTACTAGCAGTGGTCTGCTCTGGCGACGTGCCGGTCTCCTCAGTCTCCGGCTCAGTAGTCTGACCAGTCTCACTAGTCTGACTGGTCGTCGGCGTCGTCGGCGGCGCTACAGTAGTGGACTCTGTTGTGGAGCCCTCGCTGCTGCTGCTGCTGCTGCTGCTGCTTTCTGCGTCGCTGCTTGTCGTTGCGTCAGGTTGCGTGGTCGAAGCATCGAGCGTCGATTCGTCGCCGGCAGTAGTCGCCGACGTTGAGCCTGTTGTTGTTGGTGTTGTAGCCGCACTGCTACTACTAGCAGTGGTCTGCTCTGGCGACGTGCCGGTCTCCTCAGTCTCCGGCTCAGTAGTCTGACCAGTCTCACTAGTCTGACTGGTCGTCGGCGTCGTCGGCGGCGCTACAGTAGTGGACTCTGTTGTGGAGCCCTCGCTGCTGCTGCTGCTGCTGCTGCTTTCTGCGTCGCTGCTTGTCGTTGCGTCAGGTTGCGTGGTCGAAGCATCGAGCGTCGATTCGTCGCCGGCAGTAGTCGCCGACGTTGAGCCTGTTGTTGTTGGTGTTGTAGCCGCACTGCTACTACTAGCAGTGGTCTGCTCTGGCGACGTGCCGGTCTCCTCAGTCTCCGGCTCAGTAGTCTGACCAGTCTCACTAGTCTGACTGGTCGTCGGCGTCGTCGGCGGCGCTACAGTAGTGGACTCTGTTGTGGAGCCCTCGCTGCTGCTGCTGCTGCTGCTGCTTTCTGCGTCGCTGCTTGTCGTTGCGTCAGGTTGCGTGGTCGAAGCATCGAGCGTCGATTCGTCGCCGGCAGTAGTCGCCGACGTTGAGCCTGTTGTTGTTGGTGTTGTAGCCGCACTGCTACTACTAGCAGTGGTCTGCTCTGGCGACGTGCCGGTCTCCTCAGTCTCCGGCTCAGTAGTCTGACCAGTCTCACTAGTCTGACTGGTCGTCGGCGTCGTCGGCGGCGCTACAGTAGTGGACTCTGTTGTGGAGCCCTCGCTGCTGCTGCTGCTGCTGCTGCTTTCTGCGTCGCTGCTTGTCGTTGCGTCAGGTTGCGTGGTCGAAGCATCGAGCGTCGATTCGTCGCCGGCAGTAGTCGCCGACGTTGAGCCTGTTGTTGTTGGTGTTGTAGCCGCACTGCTACTACTAGCAGTGGTCTGCTCTGGCGACGTGCCGGTCTCCTCAGTCTCCGGCTCAGTAGTCTGACCAGTCTCACTAGTCTGACTGGTCGTCGGCGTCGTCGGCGGCGCTACAGTAGTGGACTCTGTTGTGGAGCCCTCGCTGCTGCTGCTGCTGCTGCTGCTGCTTTCTGCGTCGCTGCTTGTCGTTGCGTCAGGTTGCGTGGTCGAAGCATCGAGCGTCGATTCGTCGCCGGCAGTAGTCGCCGACGTTGAGCCTGTTGTTGTTGGTGTTGTAGCCGCACTGCTACTACTAGCAGTGGTCTGCTCTGGCGACGTGCCGGTCTCCTCAGTCTCCGGCTCAGTAGTCTGACCAGTCTCACTAGTCTGACTGGTCGTCGGCGTCGTCGGCGGCGCTACAGTAGTGGACTCTGTTGTGGAGCCCTCGCTGCTGCTGCTGCTGCTGCTGCTTTCTGCGTCGCTGCTTGTCGTTGCGTCAGGTTGCGTGGTCGAAGCATCGAGCGTCGATTCGTCGCCGGCAGTAGTCGCCGACGTTGAGCCTGTTGTTGTTGGTGTTGTAGCCGCACTGCTACTACTAGCAGTGGTCTGCTCTGGCGACGTGCCGGTCTCCTCAGTCTCCGGCTCAGTAGTCTGACCAGTCTCACTAGTCTGACTGGTCGTCGGCGTCGTCGGCGGCGCTACAGTAGTGGACTCTGTTGTGGAGCCCTCGCTGCTGCTGCTGCTGCTGCTGCTTTCTGCGTCGCTGCTTGTCGTTGCGTCAGGTTGCGTGGTCGAAGCATCGAGCGTCGATTCGTCGCCGGCAGTAGTCGCCGACGTTGAGCCTGTTGTTGTTGGTGTTGTAGCCGCACTGCTACTACTAGCAGTGGTCTGCTCTGGCGACGTGCCGGTCTCCTCAGTCTCCGGCTCAGTAGTCTGACCAGTCTCACTAGTCTGACTGGTCGTCGGCGTCGTCGGCGGCGCTACAGTAGTGGACTCTGTTGTGGAGCCCTCGCTGCTGCTGCTGCTGCTGCTGCTTTCTGCGTCGCTGCTTGTCGTTGCGTCAGGTTGCGTGGTCGAAGCATCGAGCGTCGATTCGTCGCCGGCAGTAGTCGCCGACGTTGAGCCTGTTGTTGTTGGTGTTGTAGCCGCACTGCTACTACTAGCAGTGGTCTGCTCTGGCGACGTGCCGGTCTCCTCAGTCTCCGGCTCAGTAGTCTGACCAGTCTCACTAGTCTGACTGGTCGTCGGCGTCGTCGGCGGCGCTACAGTAGTGGACTCTGTTGTGGAGCCCTCGCTGCTGCTGCTGCTGCTGCTGCTGCTTTCTGCGTCGCTGCTTGTCGTTGCGTCAGGTTGCGTGGTCGAAGCATCGAGCGTCGATTCGTCGCCGGCAGTAGTCGCCGACGTTGAGCCTGTTGTTGTTGGTGTTGTAGCCGCACTGCTACTACTAGCAGTGGTCTGCTCTGGCGACGTGCCGGTCTCCTCAGTCTCCGGCTCAGTAGTCTGACCAGTCTCACTAGTCTGACTGGTCGTCGGCGTCGTCGGCGGCGCTACAGTAGTGGACTCTGTTGTGGAGCCCTCGCTGCTGCTGCTGCTGCTGCTGCTTTCTGCGTCGCTGCTTGTCGTTGCGTCAGGTTGCGTGGTCGAAGCATCGAGCGTCGATTCGTCGCCGGCAGTAGTCGCCGACGTTGAGCCTGTTGTTGTTGGTGTTGTAGCCGCACTGCTACTACTAGCAGTGGTCTGCTCTGGCGACGTGCCGGTCTCCTCAGTCTCCGGCTCAGTAGTCTGACCAGTCTCACTAGTCTGACTGGTCGTCGGCGTCGTCGGCGGCGCTACAGTAGTGGACTCTGTTGTGGAGCCCTCGCTGCTGCTGCTGCTGCTGCTGCTTTCTGCGTCGCTGCTTGTCGTTGCGTCAGGTTGCGTGGTCGAAGCATCGAGCGTCGATTCGTCGCCGGCAGTAGTCGCCGACGTTGAGCCTGTTGTTGTTGGTGTTGTAGCCGCACTGCTACTACTAGCAGTGGTCTGCTCTGGCGACGTGCCGGTCTCCTCAGTCTCCGGCTCAGTAGTCTGACCAGTCTCACTAGTCTGACTGGTCGTCGGCGTCGTCGGCGGCGCTACAGTAGTGGACTCTGTTGTGGAGCCCTCGCTGCTGCTGCTGCTGCTGCTGCTTTCTGCGTCGCTGCTTGTCGTTGCGTCAGGTTGCGTGGTCGAAGCATCGAGCGTCGATTCGTCGCCGGCAGTAGTCGCCGACGTTGAGCCTGTTGTTGTTGGTGTTGTAGCCGCACTGCTACTACTAGCAGTGGTCTGCTCTGGCGACGTGCCGGTCTCCTCAGTCTCCGGCTCAGTAGTCTGACCAGTCTCACTAGTCTGACTGGTCGTCGGCGTCGTCGGCGGCGCTACAGTAGTGGACTCTGTTGTGGAGCCCTCGCTGCTGCTGCTGCTGCTGCTGCTTTCTGCGTCGCTGCTTGTCGTTGCGTCAGGTTGCGTGGTCGAAGCATCGAGCGTCGATTCGTCGCCGGCAGTAGTCGCCGACGTTGAGCCTGTTGTTGTTGGTGTTGTAGCCGCACTGCTACTACTAGCAGTGGTCTGCTCTGGCGACGTGCCGGTCTCCTCAGTCTCCGGCTCAGTAGTCTGACCAGTCTCACTAGTCTGACTGGTCGTCGGCGTCGTCGGCGGCGCTACAGTAGTGGACTCTGTTGTGGAGCCCTCGCTGCTGCTGCTGCTGCTGCTGCTTTCTGCGTCGCTGCTTGTCGTTGCGTCAGGTTGCGTGGTCGAAGCATCGAGCGTCGATTCGTCGCCGGCAGTAGTCGCCGACGTTGAGCCTGTTGTTGTTGGTGTTGTAGCCGCACTGCTACTACTAGCAGTGGTCTGCTCTGGCGACGTGCCGGTCTCCTCAGTCTCCGGCTCAGTAGTCTGACCAGTCTCACTAGTCTGACTGGTCGTCGGCGTCGTCGGCGGCGCTACAGTAGTGGACTCTGTTGTGGAGCCCTCGCTGCTGCTGCTGCTGCTGCTGCTGCTTTCTGCGTCGCTGCTTGTCGTTGCGTCAGGTTGCGTGGTCGAAGCATCGAGCGTCGATTCGTCGCCGGCAGTAGTCGCCGACGTTGAGCCTGTTGTTGTTGGTGTTGTAGCCGCACTGCTACTACTAGCAGTGGTCTGCTCTGGCGACGTGCCGGTCTCCTCAGTCTCCGGCTCAGTAGTCTGACCAGTCTCACTAGTCTGACTGGTCGTCGGCGTCGTCGGCGGCGCTACAGTAGTGGACTCTGTTGTGGAGCCCTCGCTGCTGCTGCTGCTGCTGCTGCTGCTGCTTTCTGCGTCGCTGCTTGTCGTTGCGTCAGGTTGCGTGGTCGAAGCATCGAGCGTCGATTCGTCGCCGGCAGTAGTCGCCGACGTTGAGCCTGTTGTTGTTGGTGTTGTAGCCGCACTGCTACTACTAGCAGTGGTCTGCTCTGGCGACGTGCCGGTCTCCTCAGTCTCCGGCTCAGTAGTCTGACCAGTCTCACTAGTCTGACTGGTCGTCGGCGTCGTCGGCGGCGCTACAGTAGTGGACTCTGTTGTGGAGCCCTCGCTGCTGCTGCTGCTGCTGCTGCTTTCTGCGTCGCTGCTTGTCGTTGCGTCAGGTTGCGTGGTCGAAGCATCGAGCGTCGATTCGTCGCCGGCAGTAGTCGCCGACGTTGAGCCTGTTGTTGTTGGTGTTGTAGCCGCACTGCTACTACTAGCAGTGGTCTGCTCTGGCGACGTGCCGGTCTCCTCAGTCTCCGGCTCAGTAGTCTGACCAGTCTCACTAGTCTGACTGGTCGTCGGCGTCGTCGGCGGCGCTACAGTAGTGGACTCTGTTGTGGAGCCCTCGCTGCTGCTGCTGCTGCTGCTGCTTTCTGCGTCGCTGCTTGTCGTTGCGTCAGGTTGCGTGGTCGAAGCATCGAGCGTCGATTCGTCGCCGGCAGTAGTCGCCGACGTTGAGCCTGTTGTTGTTGGTGTTGTAGCCGCACTGCTACTACTAGCAGTGGTCTGCTCTGGCGACGTGCCGGTCTCCTCAGTCTCCGGCTCAGTAGTCTGACCAGTCTCACTAGTCTGACTGGTCGTCGGCGTCGTCGGCGGCGCTACAGTAGTGGACTCTGTTGTGGAGCCCTCGCTGCTGCTGCTGCTGCTGCTGCTTTCTGCGTCGCTGCTTGTCGTTGCGTCAGGTTGCGTGGTCGAAGCATCGAGCGTCGATTCGTCGCCGGCAGTAGTCGCCGACGTTGAGCCTGTTGTTGTTGGTGTTGTAGCCGCACTGCTACTACTAGCAGTGGTCTGCTCTGGCGACGTGCCGGTCTCCTCAGTCTCCGGCTCAGTAGTCTGACCAGTCTCACTAGTCTGACTGGTCGTCGGCGTCGTCGGCGGCGCTACAGTAGTGGACTCTGTTGTGGAGCCCTCGCTGCTGCTGCTGCTGCTGCTGCTTTCTGCGTCGCTGCTTGTCGTTGCGTCAGGTTGCGTGGTCGAAGCATCGAGCGTCGATTCGTCGCCGGCAGTAGTCGCCGACGTTGAGCCTGTTGTTGTTGGTGTTGTAGCCGCACTGCTACTACTAGCAGTGGTCTGCTCTGGCGACGTGCCGGTCTCCTCAGTCTCCGGCTCAGTAGTCTGACCAGTCTCACTAGTCTGACTGGTCGTCGGCGTCGTCGGCGGCGCTACAGTAGTGGACTCTGTTGTGGAGCCCTCGCTGCTGCTGCTGCTGCTGCTGCTTTCTGCATCGCTGCTTGTCGTTGCGTCAGGTTGCGTGGTCGAAGCATCGAGCGTCGATTCGTCGCCGGCAGTAGTCGCCGACGTTGAGCCTGTTGTTGTTGGTGTTGTAGCCGCACTGCTACTACTAGCAGTGGTCTGCTCTGGCGACGTGCCGGTCTCCTCAGTCTCCGGCTCAGTAGTCTGACCAGTCTCACTAGTCTGACTGGTCGTCGGCGTCGTCGGCGGCGCTACAGTAGTGGACTCTGTTGTGGAGCCCTCGCTGCTGCTGCTGCTGCTGCTGCTTTCTGCGTCGCTGCTTGTCGTTGCATCAGGTTGCGTGGTCGAAGCATCGAGCTTTGATGGATGTACTTTTTTGCTTGGGTGTGAATTATTTTCTTCTAGTCTTTTATGGAGTTCAGAGGTGTATGTTTTAGGTTTGTTGTTGGGAAAGTGTGTTTTAATAGCAGAGAATTTTTTATCACTGATGTTGTTGTGAGGACTGACTTGGTTTCTCAGGTATAAGCCTTTCTGCTTGCTTACCGTTACTTCTTTCTTTCGGACTTTGAAAGTATGGCTAATGCTTCCATTATTTTCGAAGGATAAAATATTTTTGCTTTTTGACTTACTTAACTCCGTGTCTTGTAATACTTGGCGAGTTCGATTGTAGTGCAGTACTGTAACGGTGGCTAGAATTAGGATGGAACCGACCAATATTGCCGTGGTGTATTTATTCATGTTGTTCTATTAGTTGGCAGACATAGTCGATTACAAATTTTTTGAAGCTCGAAAAGCAGACTATTTGACTGCGAAAATATTTTTGCAATCGAATGGGCGAATCGTCCTAAAAAGTTTATGAATGGTTTTTTCGTTCTTATCGTGTTCAGTCAATTAGTAAGTCGCCGCCCATTTGTGGACTTTGTATTCGCTTTCACCGCCCGTCGTATGTAGCGAAGCCAACTTAGTGCTCAGATAAGGATTTTTGTCACTCTTTCGCGTCTCCAAATGTTGCCGCTTAGGTACTATTGTAAATTCGGGGCTCAAGGAAACAAAATGTAGTTTTAGTCAGCATTGCTCAATGATTTAAAAACTAAGCAAGAAAATGCGCAAGCAATTCCAATGACAATTGAGTTATTTTTTTCCTTTCGGTAGAAAAAGACTAGCATGCTGACAATCGCATTTTATATATTAAATTTATTCTATATATTAGATTCTAGAATGACATTCGATTGAGAATCGTCCATTGACCCAGTTGAGAATCGCCCCTAAAATCTATTGAGAATCGTCAATTGACCCATTTGAGAGTCGCCCCTAAAATTCTATTGAGAATCGTCAATTGACCCATTTGAGAGTTGCCCCTAAAATTCTATTGAGAATCGTCAATTGACCCATTTGAGAGTCGCCCCTAAAATTCTATTGAGAATCGTCAATTGACCCATTTGAGAGTCGCCCCTAAAATTCTATTGAGAATCGTCAATTGACCCATTTGAGAGTTGCCCCTAAAATTCTATTGAGAATCGTCAATTGACCCATTTGAGAGTCGCCCCTAAAATTCTATTGAGAATCGTCAATTGACCCATTTGAGAGTCGCCCCTAAAATTCTATTGAGAATCGTCAATTGACCCATTTGAGAGTCGCCCCTAAAATTCTATTGAGAATCGTCAATTGACCCATTTGAGAGTCGCCCCTAAAATTCTATTGAGAATCGTCAATTGACCCATTTGAGAGTCGCCCCTAAAATTCTATTGAGAATCGTCAATTGACCCATTTGAGAGTTGCCCCTAAAATTCTATTGAGAATCGTCAATTGACCCATTTGAGAGTTGCCCCTAAAATTCTATTGGGAATCGTCAATTGACCCATTTGAGAGTCGCCCCTAAAATTCTATTGAGAATCGTCAATTGACCCATTTGAGAGTTGCCCCTAAAATTCTATTGAGAATCGTCAATTGACCCATTTGAGAGTCGCCCCTAAAATTCTATTGAGAATCGTCAATTGACCCATTTGAGAGTTGCCCCTAAAATTCTATTGAGAATCGTCAATTGACCCATTTGAGAGTCGCCCCTAAAATTCTATAGAGAATCGTCCGTTTTAAATAGCAGAATTAATGAAACATTTCAAATTGACCGATTCACGCATGAGTTTTTTATGTGACTTTGTGGAATCTCTCGTCGACTATTTTTTTTCAAGTAGCTAGCTAGATAAAAAGCAGTTCATAGCAAGCCAATGTAGCTATAGCCTTGCTAGCTATCTATTTCTAAGAAATATTCTAGCCGTAAGCAGTTTTTTCAACGGCAGATAACAACCCAAGCGCCCGGAGAGTAAGGAGCGAAAGCAAGGCTACAAAAAAAGCCTTAAAAACGTCCAACGACCTTACCGAAAATAGCATAGACATTATATAGAACTTCAGTTTTACTATACTATAATACGAGCATTTGTTTAACTGCCCTCACCTTGCTGTGTACTGTAAAAATATGACCATCCGTACTGCACAAAAACTAAAGACCGTAAGGTTGACTAAACCTTCTAAAATAGTTTATACAGCTAAGGAGATAAAATAATTTCATAATTCAATTTAAAACACACAAAAGCGCCGAAAAAATATTATCTACTAACACCCTTGGCGCATGCGCATAATGAATGATTAAATGCTAAAAATGCAATGTAGCACACCTGTACATAAAAATCAGGGTGACCAATTTTTCGGCATGCAATTTAGCACACTTGTACATAACTATCAGAGTGACCAATTGTTCGGCATGCCATTTAGCACACTTGTACATAACTATCAGAGTGACCAATTGTTCGGCATGCCATTTAGCACACTTGTACATAACTATCAGAGTGACCAATTGTTCGGCATGCAATTTAGCACACTTGTACATAACTATCAGAGTGACCAATTGTTCGGCATGCAATTTAGCACACTTGTACATAACTATCAGAGTGACCAATTGTTCGGCATGCAATTGAGCACACTTGTACATAACTATCAGAGTGACCAATTGTTCGGCATGCAATTGAGCACACTTGTACATAACTATCAGAGTGACCAATTGTTCGGCATGCAATTGAGCACACTTGTACATAACTATCAGAGTGACCAATTGTTCGGCATGCAATTGAGCCCACTTGTACATAACTATCAGAGTGACCAATTGTTCGGCATGCCATTTAGCACACTTGTACATAACTATCAGAGTGACCAATTGGTCGGTATGCAATTGAGCACACTTGTACATAAATTACTGAGTGACCAATTGTTCGGCATGCAATTTAGCACACCTGTACATAAATATCAGAGTGACCAATTGTTCGGCATGCAATTGAGCACACTTGTACATAAATAAGAGAGTCACCAGTTGTTTGGAATGCGATTTAGCACACTTTTTAATAAGCAGCCATGCATTCAATAGAAGCATTTCAAATAAGAAAATCATGAAAATAAATAATTTAAATTGTTCAAATAACCTGACACAAACGCTAAAATGGCTGCTAATTAGCTACTTCATTACATGATGCAGGAGTGCCATTATTTATAAAGCTGAAAGGATATTTTTTTATTTGAATTAAACCCAGCAAATATATTTAGTACAAAAAGAAATGCCTTCAATGCGTTTTATTAACAATATTGATTTTAACAGGTTTATTGATTTTTTAAAGTCACAAATCACGTTAGAAAGCAATAAATGATAGTACAAACACAAATACATGAAAAACACAAATACAAAGATACGTGCTAGGAAAGCAAAAGAAAAACATTTACGCTAACCGAACACAAACACTAATGGTACACACAGTATAAAGTAGTAAATACTCATATGAACTACTGAAATAATTAACAATCAGGCAGAGTGTACACGCAAACAGGCAGATGATTATTAACACAAATAAGATGGTTGCTTCTTTCTATAGTACTACAACGGAATTTACACATTTGCTTGAAAATGCAATAATAAGTACTAACTAAAGTAGTAACTGACGAGTACGACATACTATAAAACTTTTTTTAACAACGGGAAAGATAATTAATGTGTTTTATTTACACACGGACTATAACTAACAATTTGCGGAGTTTAATTAACACAAAGTACTTTATTTAATCGTAAAAGCATTTAAGACGGTTAATAATGAAATATATTGCATTTGATAGCATCAGCAAATAGCATACGCTCGTAGTATTAAGCGATATAATGACAGATGATACATCGAAATAAAGAAACACTTGCAACACATCGTTTCAGGAAGAATACCACCAGTGACAGTTGAGAATCGCCCCTTAAATTCTATTGAGAATTGTCACGTGACCCAGTTGAGAATCGCCACTAAAATCTATTGAGAATCGTCACGTGACCCAGTTGAGAATCGCACCGAAAAATCTATTGAGAATCGTCACGTGACCCAGTTGAGAATCGCACCTAAAAATCTATAGAAAATCGTCACGTGACCCAGTTGAGAATCACCCCTTAAATTCTATTGAGAATCGTCACGTGACCCAGTTGAGAATCGCCACTAAAATCTATTGAGAATCGTCAGGTGACCCAGTTGAGAATCGCCCCTAAAAATCTATTGAGAATCGTCACGTGACCCAGTTGAGAATCGCACATAAAAATCTATTGAGAATCGTCACGTGACACAGTTGAGAATCACCCCTAAAAATCTATAGACAATCATCACGTGACACAGTTGAGAATCGGCCCTTAAAATCTAATGAAAATCGTCACGTGACCCAGTTGAGAATCGCACCTAAAAATCTATAGAAAATCGTCACGTGACAAAGTTAAGAATCGCCCCTAAAAATCTATAGAGAATCGTCACGTGACACAGTTGAGAATCGCCCCTAAAAATCTATTCAGAATCGTCACGTAAACAAGTTGAGAATCGCCCCTAAAAATCTATTCAGAATCGTCACGTGAACAAGTTGAGAATCGCCCCTAAAAATCTATAGACAATCATCACGTGACACAGTTGAGAATCGCCCCTAAAAATCTATTGTGAATCGTCACGTGACACAGTTGAGAATCACCCCTAAAAATCTAGACAATCACCACGTGACACAGTTGAGAATCGGCCCTTAAAATCTAATGAAAATCGTCACGTGACCCAGTTGAGAATCGCACCGAAAAATCTATAGAAAATCGTCACGTGACACAGTTGAGAATCGCACCTAAAAATCTATAGAGAATCGTCACGTGACACAGTTGAGAATCGCCCCTAAAAATCTATTCAGAATCGTCACGTGAACAAGTTGAGAATCGCCCCTAAAAATCTATTTAGAATCGTCACGTGAACAAGTTGAGAATCGCCCCTAAAAATCTATAGACAATCATCACGTGACACAGTTGAGAATCGGCCCTTAAAATCTAATGAAAATCGTCACGTGACCCAGTTGAGAATCACACCTAAAAATCTATAGACAATCATCACGTGACCCAGTTGAGAATCGCCCCTTAAATTCTATTGAGAATTTAGTTGAGAATCACACCTAAAAATCTATAGACAATCATCACGTGACCCAGTTGAGAATCGCCCCTTAAATTCTATTGAGAATTGTCACGTGACCCAGTTGAGAATCGCCACTAAAATCTATTGAGAATCGTCACGTGACCCAGTTGAGAATCGCACCGAAAAATCTATTGAGAATCGTCACGTGACCCAGTTGAGAATCGCACCTAAAAATCTATAGAAAATCGTCACGTGACACGGTTAGCAATCGCCCAAAAAATCTTCATACTTATGAGAATTGCCAACTAAAACTAAAAAATACAATCCCAAAATTTGAACACATTAGACACAAAAATTAAAGCAAAATGCTATCTTTAAATCGTTACAATCAGACTTTGATCAGGCCTTGCTACTACTGTGGGATTTCTTGTGCGCAAACCGAGTCCTGTTCCGGTGCCTTCGCTTCGTAGGCGTCGAAGCTTCGGCCGTCGAAGACGAAGTCGAAACTGGCGCCAAACCACGACGCAAATTCGACAATTTCACTGGCGACACTCGATAGGAACCGAATCCGTTCATGCAGTGACCGTTGCGACGCGTCACTTTGATTGTCAGGCCTGGATTGATGAAGATAAATTAGTTGGCTGAGTCATCTCAGTTGACGAAGAATGTTGAGACACGCTTAACCGCCGAGCCACTCGCCCCCTCTCATAGTTCCTTAGTTCTATACCGTAAATCTCATAGTCTCTCTTTCCCTGGGTTTTTTTCCTGAATTTCGTAGTCCATAAGTTTTGTATCCTGAATCTCATAGTTCCTGGATCCTATATTCTTTAAATCTCATAGTCTCTTACTCCCTGGGTTTTATTTCCCAAATTTCATAGCCCCTGATTCTTTTAGTTCCTAAATCCTATATTTCCTGAATCTCATAATTCCTGAATCCTATTCTTTGAATCTCATAGTTCCTGGATCCTACTCTCTGAATCTCATAGTTCCTGAATCCTATTCTCTGAAATCTCATAGTTCCCGGATCCTATTCTCTGAAATCTCATAGTTCCCGGATCCTATTCTCTGAAATCTCATAGTTCCCGGATCCTATTCCCTGAAATCTCATAGTTCCTGATTCCTATTCTCTGAATCTCATAGTTCCTGAACCCTATTCCCTGAATCTCCCATACATCAAACTTTCTGAATCCCAAAATCAGGAGCCCCCCTATAATCAGCAAGCCCTACCGTTGCTCCGATCAATTTCCGGCGACAGGACATCCGGCGCCTCGGAGTCACGTCCGCCGACGCCCGCCCTCTGCTGAAGCCTTCGATGCCGCAGTCGCAGCTGCTGCCGATGCTCACGAAGCTGCAATCGTTGATCGCGACTGGACGCGCTGGCCGAGGCGTCACTGGAATCCCGACGACGGTGCTGCTGCCACACTGAACAGACCGACAACGGCAAGAACCAGCGATGACAGCGGACTAACTGATGACGCTGCGAGTGATGATGCTGATGATGATGATGATGATGATGATGCTGAGTACGCGAGGCTGAGGACGAAGCAGCCCGACCTCGGCCACGACCGACGCCTGTCGTTGAGGCTGCCGACGCTGTCGAAGTTGCATGGGCACCTCGGCCGTTGACAGCCGAGTGAGCGTTGGCCGGTGGGAAAAAATCAGCTGGCAATGACATAAAAAATAAAAATAATAAAATCTGAAATCATACTACTCATTAAAAGTGATAAGTAGTTTAAATGCTTTAAAGATCGTCTCCTAGGGAAATATTTCGAGGTTAAGAGTCTTCTACTCCTAGCGAAGTAATCCGAGGAATGAAAGTCAACGAGCACTATAATTCGGGGGAAAGTGTTTTCCAGTAAAATTATCCCGAGTTAAGAGTCTTTCAAACCGAGAGAAATGACCCGGTGTGACAGTCTTCTAGTGAAAGAGTCCGAGGGTGCTAGTATTCCAATGTCTAATGGATAATCTGGTGAGAGTCTTTCCATAAGATAATCCGGGGGTTAAAACACACAAGGGGATAATCCGGGGGTGAGAAACTCTCCATGAGATAATCCAGGGGTGAAAAACTCCCTATAAGATAATCCGGGGGTGAGAAACTCCTCATAAGATACTCCGGGGGATAAAAACTACCGATGAGAATTCGGGGGATTAAAAATCTCTATGGGATAATCCACGGGAAAAATAATCCCCATGAGATAATCCGGGGTGAAAAACTCTTCATGAGATAATCCGGGTTGAAAAAATTCCCTCGAAGATAACCCGGGGGATAAAACTCCCCATGAGATAATACGAGGGATAAAAACTCCCTATGAGATAATCCGGGGTCGAAAAAATCCCCATAAGATAATCCGGGTTGACAAATTCCATGGAAGATAACCCGGTGGATAAAAACTCCCCATTAGATAACCCGAGGGATAAAAACTCTCCATGAGATAACCCGAGGGATAAAAACTGCCCATGAGATAATCCGAGGGATAAAAACTCCTATTGAGATAATCCGAGGGATAAAAACTCCCCATGAGATAATCCAGGGGTGAGAAAGCTCCTATGAGATAATCCGGAGGTAATAAAGTCCCCAAGAGATAATCCGGGGGTAAGAAAGTCATCATGAGATAATCAGGGGTCGAGAAACCCCCACGAGATAACCCGGGGGATAAAAACTCCCCATGAGATAATCTGGGTGATAAAAACTCCCCAGGAGATAATCCGGGGGAGAAAAAACTTCCTATGAGATAATCCGGGGGGATAAAAAACTCCCTTTTGAGATAATCCGGGGGGATAAAAACTCCTCATGAGTTAATCCAGGGGTGAGAAAGGATAGATAAAATGTGATAAAGTGTGAAAGATAATCCGAAGGAAAGTCTTCCATTGAAATAAACAGGGGGTGAGTGCCTTTCTGCAAACTAATTCTGGGAGTGAGTGCCTTGCATTTAATAATCACGGGTATGATAGTCTTCCAGTTAAACAGAATACGACGAAAATAAAATAAAAGATTAGCCCACCAGAAACGCAGTGTCAAAGACCAACAAACTCACCAGGCAAGTGTTTACTCCCGGCGGTGCGCAGTCTAAGCAGCTGGCTAATCTCCCATTTAAGCCGCTCTTCTCGCTCAACTCCGGATAAAAACTGGCGCGCCTCGGCTGGTCCCAGATAGCGTAGAAACGGTTTCAGCCTGTCATCAATGTCCAAGGCGTTGTAGTTGACACCGTGGCGTCTTCGAGGCCCGGGACTGCCGGCGGCAGCGGCGGCGGCGGCGGCGGCCGTGGCGGCAGCGGTTGAACCTGGCGGGCGGCCGACACCGCCGCTGCCGCCGCGGACAAGAATTCGGCGCATAGCCTGATGCAACAGGCCGTGCCTGGAGGCGATCAACTTGCGCCGCTGCCGCTCCTGCAGCCGACTGGTGTACATGTCAATCTGGGCGACGCGCAGCGCGTTGTCCAATTCGTCCTGTTCGAAGCTGGGCTGCAGCTGGCACAGCAGGCTCTCGGCTTCGTTGTCGTAGTCGCGCTCGAAGTCGCCTCGAAGAGGCATGAAGCCTAGCAGCTGGGCCTCCTCTTGGGTCAGGTCGGCGGGGGGCAGCGCCTGCGGCGGTGTGGGATTTTCATTGATTAATGTGGGATTTTTATTGATTGATGTGGGATTTTTATTGATTGGTGTGGGATTTTTACTGATTGGTGTGGATTTTTATTGATTGGTGTGGGATTTTTACTGATTGGTGTGGGATTTTTATTGATTGGTGGGATTTTTACTGATTGGTGAGCGATTTTTATTGATTGGTATGGGATTTTTTAAAGATTGGTGTGGGATTTTTTATGATTGGTGTGGGATTTTTATTGATTGCTGTGGGATTTTTACTGATTGGTGTGGGATTTTTACTGATTGGTGTGGGATTTTTATTGATTGATGTGGGATTCTTACCAATTGGTGTGAGAGTATATTGATTAGTGTGGGATTTTTTATTGATTGGTGTGGTATTTTTAACAATTGGTGGGGGATTTTTAACAATTGGTGGGGGATTTTTACCAATTGGTGTGGGATTTTATGATTGGTGTGGGATTTTTATTGATTGCTGTGGGATTTTTTAAAGATTGGTGTGGGATTTTTTATGATTGGTGTGGGATTTTTATTGATTGCTGTGGGATTTTTACTGATTGGTGTGGGATTTTTACTGATTGGTGTGGGATTCTTACCAATTGGTGTGAGAGTATATAGATTAGTGTGGGATTTTTTATTGATTGGTGTGGTATTTTTAACAATTGGTGGGGGATTTTTAACAATTGGTGGGGGATTTTTACAAATTGGTGGGGGATTTTTACCAATTGGTGTGGGATTTTATGATTGGTGTGGGATTTTTATTGATTGCTGTGGGATTTTTACTGATTGGTGTGGGATTTTTACTAATTGGTGTGGGATTTTCATTGATTAATGTGGGATTTTATTGATTGCTGTGGGATTTTATTGATTGCTGTGGGATTTTTACTGATTGGTGTGGGATTTTTACTGATTGGTGTGGGATTTTTATTGATTGATGTGGGATTCTTACCAATTGGTGTGAGGGTATATTGATTAGTGTGGGATTTTTTATTGATTGGTGTGGTATTTTTAACAATTGGTGGGGGATTTTTAACAATTGGTGGGGGATTTTTACCAATTGGTGTGGGATTTTATGATTGGTGTGGGATTTTTATTGATTGCTGTGGGATTTTTTAAAGATTGGTGTGGGATTTTTTATGATTGGTGTGGGATTTTTACTGATTGGTGTGGGATTTTTACTGATTGGTGTGGGATTTTTATTGATTGATGTGGGATTCTTACCAATTGGTGTGAGAGTATATAGATTAGTGTGGGATTTTTTATTGATTGGTGTGGTATTTTTAACAATTGGTGGGGGATTTTTAACAATTGGTGGGGGATTTTTACTGATTGGTGTGGGATTTTTTTATTGATTGGTGTGGGATTTTTACTGATTGGTGTGGGATTTTTATTGATTGGTGTGGGATTTTTATTGATTGGTGTGGGATTTTTACTGATTGGTGTGGGATTTTTATTGATTGGTGTGGGATTTTTACTGATTGGTGTGGGATTTTTACTGATTGGTGTGGGATTTTTACTGATTGGTGTGGGATTTTTATTGATTGATGTGGGGTTCTTACCAATTGGTGTGAGAGTATATTGATTAGTGTGGGATTTTTTATTGATTGGTGTGGTATTTTTAACAATTGGTGGGGGATTTTTAACAATTGGTGAGGGATTTTTAACAATTGGTGTGGGATTTTATGATTGGTGTGGGATTTTTATTGATTGCTGTGGGATTTTTACTGATTGTTGTGGGATTTTTTAAGATTGGTGTGGGATTTTTTAAGATTAGTGTGGGATTTTTATTGATTGCTGTGGGATTTTTACTGATTGGTGTGGGATTTTTACTGATTGGTGTGGGATTTTTATTGAATGCTGTGGAATTTTTACTGATTGGTGTGGGATTTTTACTGATTGGTGTGGGATTTTTACTGATTGGTGTGGGATTTTTAAAGATTGGTGTGGGATTTTTTAAGATTGGTGTGGGATTGGAATTAATTCGCGTGGGATTTTAATTAATCAGCGTGGGATTTTTACGGATTGGTGTGGGATTATATTTTAATTGGCGGGGGCTTCTAATGGATTGGCGTGGGATTTTATTGGTGTGTGGGTTTTTATTGTTTGGTGTGGGATTTTAATTAGTTAGTGTTAGATTTTTATTTATTGTCAGGGGAATTTTATTGATAGGTGCGGGATTTTTTTATTTGTGTGTAATTTTTATTGATTGACGTGGGATTTTTGTGGCATCCTAACACAAACCTGAAACAGCGAGGGCGACAGAGGCGCGCCGGGGGCCGCCGTTAGATCTTCCACTTGTCCGAGCGGTATCTCTAACGGCTTATCCGGGGCGGCGGTTGAAGCAGCGGCAGCAGCAGCAGCAGCACCCGACGAGGCTCCCGCCGCCGCCGAGGGAAACGTTTTAACGCCAATTGCGCCACGCATATAGTACTGCGAGTAGTGCTCAATGCACTGTTCGCTAGTTCTACCGTCGACTTTAGAAGCTACGTCGATCCAATTGCCGAAGCCGAACACGTCGATGGAGTCCAATAGGCGAGTCTCCTCTTCAAATGACCAATGGGCTGCGGCGGCGTCGGTTGCCGGGTGAAAGATGGCTCGCTTCTCCCAGCTGCGAAGCCTGTCCCAGCGGTAGTCATGACGACGGGAATGTTTGCCAGCTTCTGCTCCGGCAGCGAAGCATCTGACGCAGAGTTTGACAGTTTGATGTTGCTGTAGGATACGAGTTTGCTGCTGGGACATTTGCTGCTGCTGCTGCTGCTGCTGCTGCTGCAAGGCCGGATGCGGCGGCAGGCGGCAATCGGCGCAGGCAACGAAGGGGGAGCGCAGACGTCGTAGGCAGTAGCGACATGCGTCGGGGTCAACCTCGTCCATTTGTTGTTATTAAAATGCGCTGCAACGTTGTGTTTATAAGTATTGCTATAGAAGCATTTTGTTACCAATAGTCTACATGTGTTTTTATATATGGAGGAGTTGTAGCCTAGTGGCTAGGGCGCCTGTCTTATGACCGGAAGGTCGTGGGTTCGAGTCCTGGTCCTAGGAGACAATTTGTGCCCTTGAGCAAGGCACTTAATCCCACATTGCTTCAGACCACCCAGCTGAGATTGTGTACCAGTTTGAGCTGGGTCGGGTGTCTAAAAATTTTTTATTTATTTATTATTTATTAATATATATATAAAATCTAAAAAAAGACAAAAAACTAAAATGAAATGAAAATAGAGTCTATAGTTTCATCAATGTAATTATATATTAATAAATTTAGGTCACTTATATTAGGTAAAAAACTTTTAGCCTTTATATTTTCATCAAATTTGAAACTTTGATGTGGCTCATGCGTGCGCAGCTTGGAAACTTTGGTCGGCTGGTGCGAGTTAGTTAAAACAAAAGTTGGGACTTACTTTAGGGCAAAAGTTTGAAGAAACAAAAAAGGTCCCACAAACCAATTCTTGCCTATATCTTCCTATTTGCTACATTTTTGTTAGTATTCTCCTTGAAATTTTACACTTACACTGCCCATCTTATAAATTACACCCTCAACTTTGCATATCCCCTTCAATTTTGCAACTTACCCCTTTGATTTTTACTGAATTTGCGACTTACATGGCTGATTTTGTGACTTACATTAACAAATTTGCAATCTACCATAGTCAGCCACCAAATCAGTTGGCCAGATAAGCCAACTTGGCCAACTATTGCACATGTATGATGTGGCTGTGGAAATTTACTGTCCCTAAAATGGTCCAGTCTGGTCACTTATTGTTTATTGCTAAATGGTATGTCACTAAATTAATTACTGCCAAAAATGCTTGTGCTGAAGTCTATATTGCAGCCTAGGGTTCAAACACACTAGATATCCCTATCAAGTGTGCCACCTAGTTTGGCCAATTGTGGCAGCAAAACCATCAAAATGTTGACTAATTAGATAATACAAAGGACAGAATAGTGGCTAGTTGCCTTAGTGACTAGAATCCTAATATGATTGTTAAAATTTTTTGCAAAAAAACTAAATCTATATAAAGTAAAACCTGTGTAAACTAGAATTATTAAATATGGTTTAAATTTTAGGCTTTTTAGGCTAGCTATATAATTTTTTGATACTAATATTGGGCCTAGTTAATAGTGATTTTCTAAATCACTTGGAACTAATTTGATAAAAGTAACTAACTGGTTAGTAACATAAAAATCAAAATGAAAAATGACAATTTTTAGTTCCAAGCAAGGCCTAAAGTTTTAAAATATAATATATTCAATATAACTTTTTTAAAACCTAAACCACCAAAGCTTTTTTTCTTACTAAACTTACTAATACTACGAGCTCATACTAGCTACAAATTATACTTTTCTGTGTGTATCACTCAATATAAAAAAGTTACACCTATTGATAAAAAATGATTAATAAAATAATAATATAAACCAATTACTTTTAAACATATGTTTCCACTTGCCAATATAGCAATACTAGACTTGTGCCAGGCCCTAAATTTTATCGATAAAATATTTCAAAGAAAATTAAAAAATTAAACTAGTGCATGAATTTTGTTTTAATACTGTTAATCTTTTTGTTTGAATGCAGTAGCAAAAATAAATGTTGGAATTTATAAGAAAACTTAAGTATTGGTATAAATACACACAAATTGAGGAGAAACAGAACCACCTTTGAGAGACCTTCAAGTGCGCTAGTTGGGAGTAAAAGAGAAATTTGCAAAAGCAGACTTTGAGTTGTTCATTCCTAGGGAAACAAGACCTGCAGGCGCAGTGAATACCATTTGGATAGAGAAATAACTGAAAGTAGGAAGTAGGAAGCAAGTAGGAAATATCTGCAAAAGCAGAGAAAGGGGAAATTACCCATGAGAGAATACCACTGAGAAAGAGAAATTACCTTATTGGAGGAGGTAAATAGAATCCAGGTTGCAACCCTTTAATCTAGGGAATGCCTGTTTCTGGACTGGGTAAGCCACTTGGCCCAGTAAATGGCTACCTTGAATGCTACTGAATGAGTAAAGAGTGTTTCTAAGAAATAGGGCTGACTAATGAGATTGTTTCAGGAACAGAAAAAAAATTGTAATACAACTTTAGCAGAATAATACAAGGGCCCTACAATACACTATTTGCATTCTTGTGCAATAGCAATACAATAGGGATATTGCAAGCATCATATATAGCATTCTCACTAATTTTATATTGAAATTTGACCTAGGATGCAACTTGGTATTAATATTTTTTATTTTTAAAATAATTTAGAAAAATTCATTAGGACTTAGCCATAAGGCCTAAAACCTATATCTCTATTCTTTATATTGCATCTTGAAACTAGGGGACAAGATGCAAAATAGCATCCTGTGCCAGACATAAAAGCTAGGCATTTGTAAAACTGTTTTTATAAACTGTTTCATTTCAAATTGATGCAAAAATTTGGAATTTTGATCATTAAGGTTGCTTTTTACACTTAACAAACTGGGGCTGCTTCTGGGATACAGAACTTGTCAGCTGGGTGCTGGTCAGATTGTCATCTGCCAGTTCGTCATCTAAGATGACGAAATGACCAAGAATAATATTGCTACATTACAAAGAATGACGAAGTATCCAAAAATAACAAAATGCAGAGACATTTCGTCATCCACCAATCAGATTGTACCTGCAAATTTTTCTACCCATTGAAACAAATTAATCGGTTCAAATAATGGCCATCAGATATGTAACCAGAAATATTAGATAAAAAAACGTTGAAGTAAAATCAATCAGACAAAAAATATACCTAGCTATTGGTTTGTACACCCTCGTCTCCTCCCGCCTCCAAGCCAATAAAAAATTAAGACTCTATGTGGCCATCTTGGTCTGTGGACACTTTGGTCTTACACCTCTTAATTTTTTGCGCACTCTTATTTGTATGTTTCTATCAGCAAACAACAGTTGTCAAAACATATTTTTTAATTAGAAATGCCTTGCTAGGCAGATGCAGGCAGATGACGATCTGACCACTATTCTTATTTCTTAGCTATCTGAGTTTTCATTGGTGTATGACAAAGTGTCCCATGTTCTAGAGTGACATCCTGGCAAGATGACGAAGTGACCAGAAAAAAGTCAATGATTTCACTACCTCAGATGATGAAATGGAAGATGACGAAGTGACTAGGATCCTGTCAGCTTGGGGGGAGAAAGCAAAATGGTTGACATGCTTAGGAGTGTCTATGGCCAAAAGGGATAATCTGGTTAGTGCAAGGGAGGCATATATTTGCACAACTTCCACATTCTGCAAATATGCTCTACTAATTTTCTACTGTCAACTAACACACACTCCATATTGCAGACAGTTGTCAGTGTACGCCGGAGGGAAAAACACAAAAATTAAAAATGTATGACAAAAATCTGGGTTTATTTTTTGTGCTATAGGGATGCTAGCATCTTGACTTTGAAAATTGCATCCTGAAATTTGATATAGGATGCAATTTTGCATCCTGAAATTTGTTATAGGATGTGATTTTGCATCCTGATTTTTTTAGTTCTTCACAATAAAAGACCTCTTAAATAAGAATTTTTAAAAATTGCATCCTAAACCCTGAAATCGCATCCTAAAATTAAGAACATGGTGCGATTTTTGCATCTTGTGCCCAGCAAAAAAATAAACGCAGACAAAAATCAAAAAATGTATGCTGTAGGAGCAAACAAAGGTCACGCAAACTTTATTCACGCAAAAATTAAATCTGAAAATTGGTACACCAATTTCTCAAAAGTGTATGCCAAATCCTTGTTTGAAGCAAGTGTACACTAGAAATTTCTGGCATATATCCCTAGATAGAATTTCTTTGGTGCTGACATCAACCTATCACCCATAGTCAGGAAGGTGGCCCTTTTGCTTGAATTTTCCAGCGTACACTGTGTATGCCAAATATTTAGGCGTACAATTTCGGCGTACATTGGACAAGTATTTTGAAAATTGGCATACATAATGATAGCATAACATCTAGATATATATTTGTGGCCGTTGGGTTGCCACTTTCATTATTTCTATTTTTATTTTTGCAATCAATTTAGGATGATTGTAATGTTCAAATTCCCGCATTCAAATTTTTATTTCAAAATGTTATGTGGCGTAAGTTTGTATGAAAGTTTTCCATTACCGGCATGGAATACGATATAAATTTTTATCCAAATTTTGCGGTGTGCACCTTTTCGTTATAAATAGGGAGGGCAAAGCCCAAATCTTGTTTAGACTGACCCGACTGACTGGACTGACCAGTTAGAGTGTTTAAGTGTGTTTTGGACCCATTCTCCTTTTGTTATCCCGTCATCAAGCTGTTTGTTTTTCTGTTGCGCTAGCCTACAAGTGTTGACTTTCTATTTAGTTCCAATAAATTGAATACCTAAGTGAATCGGCCAGATATTTATCCCAAGTGCCGAGATAAATAATTTTAGAATACTAAACCAAGCCTTCGGCTTGAAATTGTGTTAAAAGAATTAATTTATTTGAGAGCCTGAGAAATAGACTCATCCAGTCAAAATATCCACTCTCTCTGGTGGCAGCCTACTATCAGTAATATAGAAGACATTTCGTCATGGAATTACATTGACCAGAATATTCGGAAATATTCCTTTAATTCAAGGTGCCACTAATGCTACCATTACTAGGAGCTATTCATCGCAACGTCGCCTACAGACCTCTCAGCTACCAATCAACTACCCTCCCCCTGGACTTGAGGCACCCGGCAGACGGAGTTTCCAACTTAACTTGGCTACTTTGTTAAAGCTGAACTAGATTTGTGGAATATTGGCGCCTATTTGAAGACACAAATAAATCACCCACAACCGAAGAAATTCGAATTATTCCCCAATTTCTTTTCTTTCCACCCCACCCTCATATTGCTGTCTAGAATTAATCATGGAATTAGAATTAACATTTGAAAAGCTTTCAACTAGAAGTCATGAAAATCATCACAAAATATATATTTAGATGCATATATTTAGGCTGCAAAAATAATATCCTTTAATTTCATCTATTCACCTTAGGTCCATAAAATGAAAACTTTTGTTTATCTATATCGTAAGATTCCATAAAACTTCAAAAGTTTCAAAATCATTTTTGGTGTAGCACAAATTTCATATTAAGGGTTTTAAAAAATAGGCGTACATTGGCATACACCAATACTTTCTCTAAAAATCCATTCCGGCGTGCACTTGACACCTTCCTAACTATGGCCTATCACTGCCTTTAGCCACATGATATCCTGGATTGCCTATTATTACCCCTGCTGAATTTTGACACGGAATCTTACAGAATTTGGACCCAATATTATTGTTTCTGATTGTTTCATTGTTTCCCATTGTTTCTAATTTTGAAATCAATTTGAAATAAAACATTTCAGAAAAAGTTTAACAAACAATTTGAAAAGAATGCCAAAAGCAATTATATTTAAATTATACAGACACTAAAACCATATATGCGCAACACCCGGCCGACCCAGCCGAATCGGCCAGGTGACAGGCCTGCCAAGCAAGGGACGTTGCAAAATCGGCGATGCAAGTCGAAAAATCGCCGATGTAAGTCACAAAATTGGTGAAAAACACGAGGGGGTAAGTCGCAAAATGGAGAAGAATTGGGAAGATTCAGGCAAGAATCGTTCGCAGGACCTTTTTTTTTTGGTCCTTCAAAATTTTTGTGGCCAACAAAGTCACAAATTTTTCCACTGACAACCTATGTCGCACTTACACTGAACAACGTCGCACTTACACTATACAACATCGCACTGGCCGGGTAAGATTCAGGAGGTTGCGCATGTATGACTAAAACCCTTTAATTTTAAATAAAAATCTATAATTATATGACTTATTTTATTCTAAATGCTAAATTATTTTTTAAATTTAATTTATAAATAAATAATTGACAATTCTACTTTATTTTTTATCTAAAGTATATAGGGAAGTTTAAAACCTAAGATCATGCTTAAATTATAATTTTGACATATAGGGCCTAAGTAAATTTTTACTAACTCTGTGTAGAATGGGGTTAATGGAATTTATGATACACTAGCGTCTAACCCAGAATAGCATATATTACTTAAGGTCCAACCGTCAAAGTCTAAATATTATTTAGATATTTAAAATAAGAATTATATTTAAAATAACATAGCCATAAAGCTCAAAATATTTTACCGAACGAAAGTGAACCTATGCCAGCCAGAGGCCAAAAAGAAGACGTATAATTTACGAGCTACTATTTCCGCAAAAACGATAACATGGCAAAGTTGGATAGCAATATTGTACATAATATGTCTTGATATTGATAACAATAACTCAATAAGACCTAGCAACCTATCATGCCATGTCGACCGAGCAAGTTAGATGATCGTAAAATTGACAGGAAAAGTCTGTTTAAACTTTGTTTTCGTTTATGGCTAAGAACTATAATAAAGTTTTTTTGCAAAGAAAAGAGCTTTAAAAGACATGAAGTCTGTTACATGCAAATAAAAAGTAAAAGTTATATTAGAAAAATATTATTTGTACAAAGGTATAATTTTTTTACTCTAAAATTTTACGATCCTTGCTAGTTGCATTTTAAAATTAAAATTAAAGCATTTTTCAAGTCTAGCCGGAGAAGAAGCTTACTAAAAATTGTTGCTATATTGCGTGAATCGTAGACGTTTCTAATTAACAATAATTTCATACTTAAATTTATTGGCTGAATAAACTTGCAGAAGGCCTAATAGCCCGATATGTATGCCTCTGAAAATTTGATTGAATTAGACCTGGGCTTATGGGCGAACTTATACTATATTTTCCCGCGTTAAATTATTTTCGCGTCTTTTTCTAGCAACCAATGGCGGGTCGTCCTCAAGCAAATGGTTTTTTTGTTACACCAAGTACTAAGGCCTATTTAATATCTAACCTATTTGAACCATCGTTAATTTTAGGTAGAAGAATGCAACGTTGTGCATTGAATAGGCCTAGGTCTATTTTCGTAGCTGGCTTCGCTTGGCCAAGCCTTAGGTCTTTGTCTACCTGCTACAAGAATTTATTAGGCCTTTTTCATTATAAATTTTATAGGATAGGCAATAAGTCTAATTTAGCCTCTCAATAGCAAAGGAAGAATGTAGTATTCATCTATCTGGCATTTCAATAGCTGTTAATTTATAGGCCTATTAATATAATCAACTATTTTTTAATTTGTTAGCTATTAATTAGCATATCGTAGCTAAATGTACCATTGTGCCTACTGCCTATATAAAAAAAGCCCAAAGGCATGTAACTTTATAGCTTTTTCAGGCCTATAAAATCAAAGCTAGCTGAGCCTAGGGATAGCCTAACTAATTTTCAATCTAGTTTTTAAGGACTGGGCCATTTTTCTTTATTTACTAATATTTAGAGATAAGTAATCAGCTTTTAAGTAAAGTATCACAAATAAATGGCCTATATCCTATATCTAGGCCTAACTTGGCCATGAATATCTAAGACAATATTTTTAGTCCTTAAAATCAGTCAGTGCATGTGCCAATATTGTCTTAGCCAAGTATCAAAGACAAAGTTGCTAATTGGAAATATTAGCAAGTTAAGTATCAAAATCATTGTCTTTATTCTCAATGGCAGATGTTGATACAAGGTACTTGTCATTGTTATAATGGTAATAGCTAATAATTGGCAAGTTAGAAGCCTTTTGAGTAAGATTATCAACTATCAGTCAATGAAATTAGCTATTTGGAACTATTTAATAGCTTTTCCTTGGATATTGTGAAAAGTAGCCAGAGTAAATATAATAATACTTTAAACTTCCCAGAAACAAAACAGAATTAACATAGAAACTAGGTGCTAAAATTTAATAGAAATTAAAATTAGAAGCATCCAGTTTAGCAGTTTAGTGCAGTGCTAATGTGTAGCTACTTTGGTCCCTGTCTTGCTACTAAGCCTAAAAGCTTTCAATGATTTACCTCACAAAGAAAAATGCAAAAGTATAACTTCAAACAAAATATTTTTGTTGTAAAGAGTTTATATTTTCAATATTTTAGCTTAATATGCTTTTAATTTTTTGGATACAGGTTATTAATTTTAGCTGTGATTTCGCATTATTGTCCATGGATAATTTTTGATGATTATTTCTATATTTAATTATTGTTTACAATTCTGTACTTTTACCTACCCAATAGTAATTATAATCACTTTTATTTCAGATGTCAAGTGAGGAAGTACCAACTGTTGAGCAGCTCAACTCTCTGAAGCTCAAGGAATTGAAAGAGCGCTGCAAAAGCCATGGCCTAACTGTGACTGGATCTAAGAAAGATCTAGTTGAACGACTTCGCAACTATCTGATTAAACGGGCCGACGATGAGTCTCTCCTACTGTCTGACGATGCATTGATTGACGATGAAGTGTCTGGCGCTGCCGCCAATGCTAGTGACGAAGATGTAGATGAGGATATCAAAACCTCAACGCAGTCTTCACATCAGAATCAATCGCCAAGTTCAGAGAAGGCCGAAAACCAACCAGAACCCGCAAACGATATTGAGGGCGTTAAGTCGACACCAGCTGAGGCCCATGGCCAATCAGAGTCAAACAAAGAGAAAGAAATTGCAAGCCCAACACCAGCTGCACCCGTCAGCCAATCAGAGCCCGCCGCGGAGACGAAAAACATTGACGCTATAGAGATCGATTCGGAGACGGCAGACAGAGCCAGCCAACCAGATGAGGCCGAAGCCCCTCAACAGCCACTCCAGGGCGTCCTGCGTGCCCCAATGAAAGCCGCCGGACTGGCCGAACTAACGGAGGACGAGCGACGCAAATTGCGCGCCAAACGTTTCGGTGTTGAACCAGCCGCCGCTTCCTCATCCGACACAACCCACCCGGAGATTGAGTCGCGCAAACGCGCCCGCGCCCAACGATTCGGCAACGCTGCCGACTACGCTTCGCCGAAACCGGTCGGTGCGCGCGGTTCGCGCCAAACTATCGGCGCCAGTTTGGCGCCTGGCGACGTTGAAAAGATGAGAAAACGAGCTGAACGATTCGGAGTGGTCACTTCTCCGGCTCTGTTGAATGAATCGGCTGAAACCAAACCAGACGCTAACGAGGAGGAGTCTGAGGAGGTGGCCGCCAAGAAGCGCGCTCGAGCTGCCCGATTTGGCGCAGCTCCATCAGCTGACCCGGCGGCTGCAGGCGATAGCGAGCCTACAGAGGAAGCAACTTGAATGCAAATTGTTGATTTGTCTTCTGATTCTGATTCTGAGAAAACAAAAAAATAACACAAAATATTGTTAGCATTTTGCTTTGCGTCAATTTGCAATTGTCTAATACAAAAAATGACGATGAAAAGGTGCCAATTATTGCGTTGTTTCTATCTTAAAATTAGCTACTAAGCTACGTAGTAAACTACTAACAGTAATAGTAAGAATAAGGCAGCAAATTGTATTGTTGTTAATTCGATAAAATGTTTGGTTTCTGAGACTGTTTCTTTTGTAAAAATACAATATAATACAGCGTAATTAACTAGTTATTAAAATTCATTATTATTTATTTTATATCGATGGAAAAAAGCGTTGCCAACTTTATTATTATTATTTTTTATTATTATTATTGGTTTCTTTCTCATCTTCAACAGCCAGCCATACTAAAAGTAACTAATTTAAACTTCAAATTTGGAATGGGGCATGTTTAAAACCAAAGCATTCATCAAATCGCTCAATAAAACACTTATTGTTACTGGTCCAATAATTAATTATTACAAAGCAATGAAAACAAGCACATTTATGCGGCGTGCAGGGGGTGCGTCAGTTATTGGGAACTGGGTGATCCCAGATTTAAAAAATCAACAAAAATTTTGATTTAATTATCAAGTGATTTAAATTTGAAGCTATCAATGAAATGAAATAGAAAAACCACAGGTGCCCAACTAATGATGCAATAGAAATTAAAAAAACAATTAGGTTAAGCAAGAAGAATCACAGCTCTGTGTAAAAAAAGGAGAACGCAAAAAAATAAATTGTTAAAGAAATTCGGACAGTTAGCACAAGATTAAGTTATTGTTGGTGAAACAAATAAGATTGGTCTGAGATGGACAATAATATGAAAACAAACAGTTGATTAGTTGAGTTGAGCACAAGACAAAGGACAGTATTGGTGCCTCTATTAAGCTTCGTATGGTAACAGACGGAATTTTAAGTAACGTTATAAAAAATAACATTTGAAATCGTATAATATAGAGATGACTGCCTTTTGCATTAATTTACCTAATAAAATATGAATCAAACAAAAAATATATTTTTAATTGGTACATTAGGAAGAAAACTAACCTAGGAAAGGAAACACAACATAGCTTGCACTTTTAAGGCACACCACAAAAATAAACTTTTCAGCACGAAAAATTAATCAATTTATTAATTTATTACTAAACGAACTACTACTGAAGTGCAGATACATAGATTTAAAACAAGACTTATCTTTCCTGGCACTAGAATGGAAATAATAAATTATTTTTAATGCAAAAGGTAAATTAAGATGCTAATTAGATCCTGCTGCAGTGATTACTACAGTGGCACTTCTATTTAAAGTCGGATAAAATAAACTCCGATTACATAGTAGATGGCCGTATTTTATGATGATTGGTCAGTTTTTAGCAATAAAAAAAGAATCTTGAAAATCAACAAGATGCTACTAAATGTGAGTAGTAGTAAAAGCGAAAAAATCATACGATTGGGTCATTTATCAAGGTAAGTGCCTGTTCCTAAAACTAAAAAAACTGTTGATTTAAATCGACATGAAGTAGGCACACATAAAGTGCGTGGATGCGGGGCACAATAAAGATTTCTTTACAAGTGGCTTTAGATAGAGCGTGTGTATGCGCATATATTATCAATATTGTCCGATTTAGGCACAGTGTTTATGCGAGTGCAGCTGTGTAGAAAGAAAGGCGAGAAAATTCTAAAACACTGGTAGTGTAATAAAAGAGCACAAGTGTTTGGGTGTTAGCGTGTCTGTTTTTTTAATTAATTATAAGCTTTGTTGCATACATGGAACCAAAACAAAAAATACTTGTACTTTTAATAAACACATGCGAGGACAAACGAGATTATTTATGGACTTAATCGACCATACAAAAAAATGGCAAATAGTAAGCACAAGTACCAAACATTATCGTAGCTTTTAACGATTAAAAGGGAATTCCTAGCACAATGGTGGATTTTTAGTAGCGATTTTTTAGAGCTCTAAGTCGGTCCTAAACTGTTACCATTTTTAATTTTAATTTTATTTGCGAGTCTAAAGTGCTTAGTGGAGGGTGTGAAAGTGGGGTGGAGAAATAAAATGGTTAAGTCAGAAACCATGCGTACACAGTGGATAGAAAGAGCGATTAAGTCAGGGGTTAGCGGGAGGTTTAAAATTGAGGTGGTGGGGCTGCTTCATGGGACAGATAAACTAATAAAATCACGTAGGTCATAGCACAGGCTCAGTCAAGGATGATATATATCATCCTTGGGCTCAGTCAGCAAAAAGTGCGATTACACTAATTGGGCCAGGGGGTTAGCGAGGGTGAGATAGTGGGGTGGTGGGGCTGAATGAGCTAGATAGAAATATCAAGCCAATAAAACCAAACACCAGTTAGGGAGGGTAGAAATTTTGGCGGAGTGGAGTTGACCGAATCAGCCATTAATTTATCTAATAAAATCTCTACCGATTTAATAAAATCGTAGAAGGAAATTAGAGAGAAAGACTGCGGACCAAACTAGTACACGCTGGGTAGCCAATTTTACCAAACAAACACATGCGATTAATTTATATAGTAGTGGCTGATTTTGATTAATAATGAGAATATCTGCGTACCTTAAAAACGAACAGCTTTTAACAAGAGCTTAACTAGAGAGGGGTGGCAAACAGGGAATGCAACTTGCACGACAGTTAAATTCAAGTCTAAAAGAAAGAGTTTATTTCAATGACACCAAATCGGCGAAAGCTTGATCAGCCTTAGCCTGCAGACCGGGCCCTCGGCGCATATTGCCGCCGCCGCTGCCGCTGCCACCGCCTCCCCAGTTGACACTGGTTGGATAGCTTGGCGAAGTTGGTGACTGAAGCGGAGCCGACTGCTGCTGCTGCGGCTGATACATTGCGGGACGTTGGGCTACACCACCAACAGGAGCTGCGGCGGCGTAGGGCGAAGGCGACATGCCAACGGCTGCTAGGGAAAAACATGGGAGGATGAGGTGGGTGTAGAAATCGAATTGCATAGCGTAGAAGTGATACCAGCGAATAAGTAGGATTTTTATGTAGGCTATTAGTTCAGAGAGTATTCCCCAATCAGGTAAGCAGGGGAAATTGTTCCCATAGATCAAAGCTATTTATAACTCACAGCCAGGAAGTTGAGAAGCTTGCATTGGTCTCATAGTTGGCACAGGCGCGCCCATCATGCCGCCGCCTAATCCGCCGAGAGTTTGCTGCTGCTTCTGCTGGTACAGCTGGGTGATGACCTGCTGGCTGAGGACATTCCGTCCCGTGGGGGCAACCGGCTGCGGCTGCAGCGGCACAGCTGCCGG
>CATNEM010000038.1:40000-50000 GCA_950096795.1 Macrostomum cliftonense | reverse complement strand
TCAAACATTTTGAAGTACGTTTATTGTCACATGTTCTCCACTTTACTAAATAGCAGACACTACACAAATTGTAAACAAATTACTTACCACCGAAACCGCCGCTTCCGCCAACAAAAGTGTCGCCAGAGTAGCCTGTGTATTTGTCCCGATTTTTTCTAGCAGCTTTGCGCTCCTCCCTCAATCTGGCGTCGTCTTGAACGAATTCAACCAGCTCGCGGGCCTTGTGTCGGACTGAGGGTGATGGGTTTTCAGGCGTGTGAAAAGCTTTCTCTAGGGAGCGGGCATTCCACGCTTTTTTATTGACAATCATGCTGCTAGTTTTAAATATCTTGGAGGGCGATTCTACAAGTTCTGGTGACTTTAGGGGCGATTCTACTAGTTCTGGTGCCTTTGGAGGGCGATTCTACTAGTTCTGGTGACTTTGGAGGGCGATTCTACTAGTTCTGGTGACTTTAGAGGGCGATTCTACTAGTTCTGGTCACTTTGGAGGGCGATTCTACTAGTTCTGGTGCCTTTGGAGGGCGATTCTACTAGTTCTGGTGCCTTTGGAGGGCGATTCTACTAGTTCTAGTCACTTTGGAGGGCGATTCTACTAGTTCTGGTGCCTTTGGAGGGCGATTCTACTAGTTCTGGTGACTTTGGAGGGCGATTCTACTAGTTCTGGTGACTTTGGGGGCGATTCTACTAGTTCTGGTGACTTTAGAGGGCGATTCTACTAGTTCTGGTGACTTTGGAGGGCGATTCTACTAGTTCTGGTGAGTTTAGGGGCGATTCTACAAGTTCTGGTGCCTTTGGAGGGCGATTCTACTAGTTCTGGTGACTTTGGAGGGCGATTCTACTAGTTCTGGTGACTTTGGAGGCGATTCTACTAGTTCTGGTGACTTTGGAGGGCGATTCTACTAGTTCTGGTGCCTTTGGAGGGCGATTCTACTAGTTCTGGTGCCTTTGGAGGCGATTCTACTAGTTCTGGTGACTTTGGAGGGCGATTCTACTAGTTCTGGTGCCTTTGGAGGGCGATTCTACTAGTTCTGGTCACTTTGGAGGGCGATTCTACTAGTTCTGGTCACTTTGGAGGGCGATTCTACTAGTTCTGGTGCCTTTGGAGGGCGATTCTACTAGTTCTGGTGCCTTTGGAGGGCGATTCTACTAGTTCTGGTCACTTTGGAGGCGATTCTACTAGTTCTGGTGACTTTGGAGGGCGATTCTACTAGTTCTGGTGCCTTTGGAGGGCGATTCTACTAGTTCTGGTGACTTTGGAGGTCGATTATTTTGAACGATAAAAACACGCAATTTAAAAGCAACTCACTATTGACGCCCTCGTCTTTGCCGCGCTCGTCAACAAACTGATAGGACTCAAGGCCGCGCAAATCGTAGATGTGCTCTCGAGCACTCGTGACCACTCGCTCCGAGCCGTGTCGAATCAAGTAGGTGAGCAGCAGAAGAGACTGTTTTAGGCCGGGGAGATTGTTATAAAAATCTTAAAGGAATGAAACTGCAACATAAAGAAAAACAGCTTTCACACGACGAAAATAAAAATCTAACCTTGTAAACGCGGCGCCAATTTCGTTTATTATCAAACAGCATCCTCTTCCACAGCATACCCATCACCTCTGGGAACTGTTCGTAGCTCATAGTGGCATTTGCCAGCTCTTGCATTAACTCGCCATGCGGACCCCAGGCTTCATCATTTGTGGCTTCACGAACTTTGCCTTCGAGTTCAGTGTAGTTCATCACCACATTGGTGCTGGATGGGGTGAATGTTAAGGCATTCAAAATAATATAAGTTACTCTCAAATACTAAATCCTCTTAAGTAGCTAGTTTAGCCTATCTAGCTATTCAAATATTATTTTTACTGTTTATACTCAAATAAGTCAAAAAAGTTAAAATATTTTTTCTACAGATATTAGCAAGGTTGAAACCAAACCTTTATACAAGGGATTTTATGTTACTTTTATCTTGTTAGCAACTTTCTTGTTTATACTTATTATCATTTACAATATAATAATTATTGACATAATAATGCTTAAAACTTTTGCGAACAAATTTATTTAAGATAATACAGCTATTTTTATATTTTTTTAAAATTAATTACATTAAAAAAGTAAATATATTAATCGATTATAAAATTGTATGATTTTAAATTACTTAAGTAAAGTAATAGCTAAAAGTAAATGATTTGCAATACATGGGAAACATCACTGTACTTATTAATTATTTTATTAATTAATATCCTCTGGGTTTATTTTTGTGCCATCATAGGGATGCTATAGTATCTTGCCTTTGAGAATTGCATCCTGAAATTTGATACAAGATACAATTTTGCATCTTAACTTTTTAATTCTTCACAATAAAAGACCTCTTAAGACTTTTAAAAAGTTGCATCCCAAACCCTGAAATTGCATCCTAAAATTAAGAACATGATACAATTTTGCATCCTGTGCCTAGCAAAAAAATAAACCCAGAATATCCTAGACCTAGCATCCATACTAAAGTAAAAACTTTGAAGCTAATAGTTTATAAATAGTTTAAAATAAACTATTATAAATAGTTTATAATAGTTTATAAAACTGCAATGAATAAAATATTTTTTGAAATGCAGCATTTGTAAAATATTCATTCTATATTATATAGCAAAACAAATGGGACAACCATCTTAGCCCCCTAAAAATCAATGTAAACATGGGATATCCAAGTTATATAGGACTTATCACTAACTTTTGCTCTTTCGTAGTACTTGTATCACGTGACACATAAGACATAAGAAACTATTAATAGGTTCTTTATTGCATCCGTAAGATAAGTTAATTCAAGACAAGAAGAGTGAAAAAAAACTTACACTTTTTCTGCCAAGTCCTTGCCTTTGGAAAAAACTTCACGAAGCATCTCAAAAACTGCTTGAGTGTACAGAAGCTTTTAAATTAATTTATTTTTAACAGTAGAATCTGACGATTTGTTTTATAAAAATTTATAAAATTAAAGCATACACGGACCTGTATCTCTGTAAGTGTCAATGCATTAGCAAAAAAATTTTAATCTACGAAAATAATTCGCTTGAATAAGGAAATCTCGGTATTTACGTTTTTATTCGTCTTCAATTCCGTAAAATTTCTTTTCTAAACATGATATTCACGTTTATTCTCTAGGAGCGACTTTTATATTTTTTAAGCCTCCTTAAATAATATATATACCTTAAACCCGCTTAAGCTCTGAAGACTCGACAGTCAGGAACGAATTTGAACACCGAAAATAATTACTTCATGTGCACGAATAAGAGCTCTCAACTTTGCTATCGGTTAATAGCTTCCTGTTATACCTCTTATACGGCTTAAATATCTATTAATGAACAATATTTTCATAAATGAGTATTCTGAACTTGCTGATTTTAATTAAGGACCTCTAGAAGCTAACTGCTTATGTACGGATTCATATTAAGTATAAAACTATTTCTCCCATCCTAAATGATCAGTTTCGGAGGAGATCAGCAGGAACATGTTTAGCAAGGCTGACGCAAACTTAGGCTCATGCACATGGGCTGCACTGTAGTATTTCACACGTAATGCAGGAATTTTTCAGAAAATAAACTCTAACTTGAACATCAGTAATGGTTGCAGCACGTCGAGACGGGCTTAAATTGAAACTGGTCATGCTGCATCAGCAAGGCGTGACGATTGTTTGGATGCGTGGGATTCACCCGGTTTCTAAAATTAAAAACAGCTCTGAGCGCCTACGGCCGTGTGGCTTAGGTTTCACAGGGGAGACATGTCGACTCCTGCATCGCCTGGCACACTTTTGTCTCTCTCTGTCTCTCTCTTTCTCTGTCTCTCTCTCTGTGTCTCTCTCCCTCTCTCCCTCTCTCTCCATGCATGTTTCAATTTAAATTCACACTGATTCTAAAAGGGCAATCGCAAACTGTTAGGTCGATGGAAAATAATGCAGTAAATTGCGAATTTAATTTGAAGTACATGTATCTCTCACTAACATGCATATCAATTTAGACCTAACTGAAGCGCTTTCGTTTAAGGATTTTCAATCGCGATCGCTCCTTTACATGTGTGTCTTCGTGCAAGTGCTGCTATATATCATCAGTTTAGATTCGATAAGTATTTCTGTAAATCCCTTTCCTACTGCTTCCTAGCTTGAAGCTACTGTTTGCTGTGTTATTTTTCCAGCCACACAGTATTTTTTCCTCAGTTACCTTCGTATTGTGTGAGTTGCTATGGATGCAAAGGCCCTACAAGAAGCATGCAGCCATGGCTAGCTCTTGGTTGTCATGGGAAAAATTCTCATCTCTTTCACCCGTTTACTTTCCTCGTAGCCACGCGCTCACGAATTTCAGAAGCTGGAAGCCTGCTCCAACTAGTACATGTAGACGGGAAGAGGCAGCAGGCAGGCAAAGGCACACAACACCCCTTGCGCGCAGTTTCCATCTTGCTGCCCGAGAACAGAGTTGTTTGACTGTTTACTCACCAAACTTTATAGGATCCCGTCTCCAGGAGCCAGTTATAGCCAGTTGCCTCAAATCCCTACCAGAAGCAGCCCCATTGTCAGCAAACTACTAGCACCCGTACAGGTGTCCGTACTTCAGCAACCAAAGAGGCGAGCAGCCTGAATCCAATAGTATTTTACCCTAGCGAATTTCATTGGTGAAAGCGGAGTCCGACTCTGGTTAAACAAGGTGGAATACAAAATTTCGGGTCTGGGACACGTCCCGTTGCTAGCTGGAGGATTTGTAAAGCAAGATTTTTTGTTATCCAGTTTCCGTTTCATTCTATTTTCTCAGTTTCATTCTCTCTAAAAAGACACCAAAATTGGTTGACTTGCAAAAGGTAATTTACTGTTTCAGTGTCGCAGCACTCGGTGAGTATGGATTAATGTGTCAATTTACTTGTTATCTTCAAATCCACATGTCAAGGAGTTCCTGTAATTAGTATCCAACATTTCGGAGCATTTTATGCGCTTGAAACCATTGCTTCAATTTTGAGCTACTTCGAAGTGCTTCCCTTGATTGAAAATTTTGCGGACTTCGAAAGGGACACAAGCTGAATAATAGTCATCAGAAGTTACTCAAAAGTGAGGATGGAGAACACTTAGTGGTTTCAGCCACGGGGTTAGAGAATATCTGACTTAAAATCTTCATATAAAGCGTCCTTCCTAAACTGAAACTATTGATCTCGAAGTTTTTCTATCAAGGACCTCTCGCCTGCTAACGTTGAATTCCAACACCAACCAAGCTTCGCAGAGGAACCAAGAGAACGATGTACTCGAACGGTGGCTTCGAAGCCGACATGTTTGATGGCAGTTTCCAACCGAGAGAGCCGACTTCAAGACGTCAACCGGCGACGACGCTTCAACCGCCAAAATCTGGCGTCATCGGCTCCAGCCGATTTCAAGCCTCCGCTGGGATGTGGGGCTTCCGCGGTTTCAACCCGGAGACAGACGCGGCGCCCGTCGTGAAGCACAACACCATCAACAACAACAACAACAACAATAACAACAACGGGGCCAGGACTGACGCCGAGTCGGCATCTCGAGAGGCTGAAAAAGGAAAGTGTCGAACTTGTTGCAAACGATTCGGCTCGACCATGCTGTCCCAGCTCGGTACGCTAGTCATCGTCATCTGCTACGTGGTGATGGGCGGCTTTCTATTCGAATATTTGGAACGCGAAAATGAAGTTTCGAGCTGTCAGGCCAAATACGAAAAATACTTGTCAAAGAGGAACGAAGCGGTTGACCGAGTCTACAATATGGCGCTGAATGGGAAAAATCCTGTAGCGGCGAAGGCTGGAATTTTCAACGAAATTAGCGACTTTGCAAGGGAGATTTACACCCTGAGCATGGATCCAAGGCTGAACTGCTCGACACTGGGCCAAGGCGACAATATACCCTATTGGAATTTTGCCAATGCCGCTTACTTTTGTGTCACCATTATTACTACTATCGGTGAGCGGTTTTCATTATTTTGAATTGAAATTAACAATTCTTCAGAAAAAACATCGCTCACCTGTGTTTACCAGGCTACGGGCACATCACACCGGGAACATCCTGGGGACGCATCGTGTGCATGATCTACGCAATACTTGGCATCCCGCTCATGCTGCTATTCCTAACAAAGATTGGCGAACCAACTGCCTTAGTGTTTAAAGCATTCTATCTAAACATCTGTTGTTGCAAGTGTTTTATTAAACGAAAAAGTGCCGAGGAGAAGGCTGTGGAAGAATCGATCCGAGAGCAGACTCAGCAGGAGCAACAGAAGCAGCAATCATCGTGGACAACAGCTGAGGAAGGCAGTAAGCTGCCACCAGCCAAGGTGCGACAAAATAAAAATGCTAAATTGGATTTTTAATAATTAATAACTAGCGACGGGATTCATATAAAAGCTTTTATGGCGTTTATTCAAGAATTCGAAAAGTACATTTAGATTTTATTTAAAATGGCTATGCTACCGTATAAGTTAGCTTATTTCATGCATCAAAGTTAAAAGTTCGTATCAAATTTTCATCCCAATCGGATTAGATGAGGTATAGCTTGATTCCATCCATTTTTCGGGTCCACTTTTATATTTTATCCCGTCTATTATTGATCCTTTCTATCGCACACTCTTAGGGCTTTGTTGGATAAACTTTTGCTTCTTGTATGTTGAAGTCCACCAACCAGTCATTAACGCAAGTCAGGACCGCCGGATAATGTGCATTTAGTCCTCAGTGAGACTTTAGGAAAATAGGTGATTATCCAGAGGCCTAGCCTACGAATAGCTGCAGGACAGGATGGACCATTAGACAAAGTTATCCCGAGTTCAAAGTCATTATCCACAGGACCTGACTTGCGAGAATGGGTCTATTCTCACTAGTGGGCTGTGCGCACTCGTGAGTCACCCATTATCCTAAAGTCTCACTTTAGAGTCCCATTGTCCTTCAAATTGAACTTAAGCACATGAAAAAACATTTAAATATTTTTTTTCATACTCATATACATGCATAACTGGAACTATGCAGGTCAAGGATCTTGTTATCGTTGAAGACGCTAATGAAGATGACGATGACGATGAAGATGAGGACATCGTGAACATTCCCATCAGCGTGACAATTTTGCTGCTCATCCTGTACATTCTGCTTGGTGCCGCCGTGTTTCGTATCTGGGAAAAATGGACCCTGGTTGAGGGAACCTATTTCTCTTTTATCACATTGAGCACCATTGGTTTTGGTGACTATGTACCAGGCAAAGATGGACCGTTTAATAGTGTAAGTACATTTCTGTTCGTTCTTACGCGTTGGGAGTTGTGGCTAGTGGCTAGGGCGCCTGCCTTATGACCGGAAGGTCGTGGGTTCGAGGCCCGGCCCCTAGTAGACAATTTGTGCCCTTGAGCAAGGCACTTAATCCCGCATTGCTTCAGTTCACCCAGCTGTGATTGGATACCAGCATATGCTAGGTAATAACTGATCCTGAAGCAGGCCCATCTTATCCTGTCACTGTGCGGCTTTGTGAGTGAAGATTCAATCACTGTTCGCCAGGCAGGTTTAAAAAATTGAGCTGGCAATGGTGTGCCTACCTGCATCAGCACCCGCGCTACAGGTTTACCTGTCAGCGTCTGTTATTATTATTATTATCATCTTATGCGTTGAAGGTTCCACTGAGAACCAAAAAATCTGCATCAAACCTTTGAAAGCTATAATTACTGTTGCCTAAACTTTAAAAAAATCGCAGTCCGCCGTGATCACAGAGCTACTAATCGGCGCCCTATATTGCTTCTTCGGCCTGACCGTACTGTCAATGTGCATCAATCTGATTCAGGATGAGATTTCCGCTAAATTCCATTGGATTGCACTTAAACTTGGCATGGTGAAACGCGTCGAACAACAGAACGAGGATGAAAGCGACGAGGAATCATCAACTGACAGCGACACATCCTCATGCAGCAGTGTCGACACGCGCGACAACAATCCCCAGTCGAGGAATAGCAGCGCTGCCACCAGTTCCACTAGTCGATTTCACCATCATTATTCGCAGCATCATCAGCTGACTGTGCCGCATCCTGGCCTACAGCCGCCGGGACGTAAGATTGTCAGCGGCAGACAAATTGTGTACGATAATGAAAATGGTACGAGCAGTAGCATTGCTTGAGCACTGTTCGACCTGATAATTTGTTTGGCCTCTTTACATAAAATTAAACTGATAAAAAATTAAAAAGAGACTATTTTTAATCGTTCTGTGCCTTCTTCGTCTGATGTTATTCAGCTGAACTTTCTAAATCGGTGTACTTGTACTTTTGCACTATTTTTTTCTAAACATGATTATATCACTCATTTTTTCTGCGTCTAATCGATGTATCCTATTATCCAATTTCCAATTTACCGCCATTGAAACAAGGACCACTAGAAGTCCACTCTAGAAGTCTTTGCAAGGAAAATACACTCGTCTAACTAAAAATCAAGATCAACGAATTTCTTTTACTGTCATAGCTAACATCAGATTCGTTGGCTAGACAAGTGTCGTGTACTTTTATCTGTCAGCATAGTTTGCTAACACGTAAACGAAAGCTGATTTCTTGCTATTTTTATTTTTCTCTTATGCCCTTGCTTCAAGGCATGTGTAAAAAAGAATGAAACTAGATGTAGAGGCTGCTTAAACTGAGCTATAAAAAACCTCACCATTTAATAGATGGGTTTTTTTCCTACTGGTTGTGGCGATTTTTAATTGTTTATGTGCAATTTCTTACTATTAGTAGCCATAGCGGCTTGCAGACTAATCTAAAAATTAAGCATAAATCATTTAATATTTTTGTTTTACCTATACTTCTACTAGAATTTTTGACTGGTCCTCATAAAAATAAAGTCGCACATTTAGCAACGCTGCCTGTGCAAGCAACATCAACCTGTACTTGTTCGACTTTTAACATGCATCAGTTATGGATTTTGGGAACATGCAAATAATCATGACCAAAAGTTGATAAAGAGTTTACAAACAAAGAATACATGCATTGCAAGTTTAACCTGGTGTGCTATTTACATAACTTCGTTACTAAAATACATGATGTCCATTACATCATTAGTGTAAAATTTATGTCGTCCTTGACCAAAGTGACAAATTTTATCCAAAACTCTCAATATCTATTAGCTTCGATTCTACCTAATTTTTTTCAAATATGTGCATGTCTAATCTGATAAATTTGTATTTTTCGATCATAGCATGTATAAATAATTTGCGCCAAAAATTGTCTGCAATGTTTGCTATTTTTGCTGAAAACCTAAAATTGATATTGCGGCTCTTTGATCTAGTAGACACACAAAAACAAGACCACGCGATTGTCCATCATTGGTCATCCCAGTGGCAGTGAGTAACTAGGGTACTAGATGGGCCAATCCGCTTCTTGCCTCCCCCTCTGTGATCGAAACATAAGTTTAGCAAAACCAGCCCATTCTGATTCCTCATTCTGGCCCCTATTGTATAAGCAAGTCAACTAGAAACACACAATAAGCCTGAGAATAACAACCATGTGGGACAATCAAGGATTCGAAGCCAGTACGTTTGACGGTACGGTGATGATGTCATCTACCGGAGCTGGCAAAATCAAAAACTTTCAAGTGACTAACTTTGCCACCGCGAGCGGTGAAATCACAGGCTTCAAACAGGCAAACGCAGGTCAGTCGCAGTCGAACCAGGAGCAGCAGCAGCAGCAGCAACAGTCAAAGAAAGAAGACAAACCCGTTGATCGGGAGAGATTGAAACGATGCTGTCAGAGATTTGCCACCATTATGCTGTCCCATCTGGGCACCCTGACTCTGGTCATCATCTACTTGATCATGGGCGGCTTATTATTCAACTATCTGGAAGAGACTAACGAGAAATCGGCCTGCAACAATGCCTATTCAAAGTACGTTGCTAAACGTAACGAAGCTACGGATCGCGTGTACAACATTGCACAGGGGCAAAACTCCTCGCTGTCCAAGACTGCAATTATGAACCAACTCGAGACCTTCGCTAAAGATATCCACACGCTGAGCG
>CATNEM010000038.1:0-37500 GCA_950096795.1 Macrostomum cliftonense | reverse complement strand
GGTTGTCGCCGATAGCTCCAGTTGAATTTGCAATGCGGATAAAAGATGACAAGATACGAGCGTCTAAGAAGCAGAGTACCAGAACAAATTCACATTGCGAATGACATTTTGCATGATGAGGTTATTCTCTGCTGAGTAAAATCTTCTGCTGCCACCAGTTATGTCGACCGGGTTATGTCGCTCAGTTATTCCAAGCAGGATGTTTCAAAAGCAGATAAATACAAACCTCAAAAATTGCTCTCTAGTCGGCAATTTTGAGTTTTCAAATAATTTTGGCCCCGTTTTACACTAGGTTATGCAGCACTTAGTAGTTAAAGAACTCAACTGGAAATTAGCTATAGAATTCCTCTGTCCGTCAAAAGGGTGATGGCGTTTTGTTGCCTTGTGAATTTCGTGCGCATTGAAAATAATATTTTAAAGGAAATTAGAGAGCAGTTTTTAATAATTTGGTCGATTTTATATTTCAAATTCATAATCATGCCTCTATTCCTTGCTACTGAAAGAGATTTTTTTCCTTCGAAGTTTTACCCTGATCTTTGAAATAATTTGTTATTTCGTTTGTTTGTTCCGTAAAACTTTCTTGAGATTTTCTGATAATCAATTTTGTTAATATAGAGCCTCTTAAAGTCGGTTAAATCGCTTTTGATGTTCAGAAATAGATTTATTTTCCCTAATCTTTAATCGTGCAGGATAAATATCGAATACATAACTTATCTCTGCTGCTTTGAGCGAAGCAACACAGTGTAAAGTCAAAATTCACCTGATTTCGTTTATTTTAATTAAAATGAAAATTCTTCCATGGACACTCCAAAATTGTAATTCTCGATAAAATTTTTATACCTCTAACACTAAAGCAGAAAATAAACAACAATATTAAAGGAGATCCGTACATCTTTCATTGAAAAGAATGTCAGGAAAATTAAAGTGGAGAACTAGGCTAAAAACCACGTTGCAGCATCACAAATGATGCTCAAAGAGTAAAATTGCGCAGTTTCTCATTGTTAAGGATTCATTTTAATACTAAATCTGATATTTACGACTTGTGCACTAATCTGGCACTAATGTACGTGTAGTGCAACTTTACAACTTAACGCGGGCAATATGAATGTCCCATTTGCAGACTTTGTGCGTGTTTTCTAGCGCTCTGATTTTCGTTGCCCCTGGCAACCGAAGAATAATGCCGAAATAATTTATACTAACCAGCATTGTCGGTTCTGATTTTTTCTCTACATCTTTTTTTGCTCTGCTCTGGATGTTTTTTGGACGAAATGGGAAGAGCGAGTCTCGCATTTGGGATTTCTGGTCTCTATATTTTTTTGTTCCCATTGTGACGCGCATCCTCGCGGCGCTTGAGTTGATTTCCGTACTTGGAATTGCGAATTTGCAGAGAGAGAGAGAGAAGGGAAAAGGGGAAAATCAATGCCGCGCACTCGTGCCTATAGCAGGCTTCCCATGGCTGCATGGCTATTGTTCCCAACAAAGCAAAGTCGGACGGGGCATCCGTGATGTTGGCGGCGTGAGCTTCCTGCCTAGTCAGTAGGCGGGAATTGGAGGGCAGGGGAGACAATGATGATGAGCGACTGTGGGACCAAAAAACTAATGCAGAAATCGTATAGAAGTTGAAAGGGAAACAATAGACAAATGGGGAAAAGAGCCAGCTAGATTTCGTTTTTCTCAGCTGAAAGGATGCGCCATATGCGATTGTCGCTTTCATAAATCTTTTTGGTAAAGTCACCCAATGAATTCTGAAGTGTTTTAGCTCTTCAATTTATTTCAACAAACGATTCTGCTGCTTGATTTTCTTTGACGGAAGTCGCTTATTTTTTGCTTGCTTTCCTCCTGCACCAAAGCCATGCTGGTAACCGTGGAAATCACGCTTTGTTTTCCACAAATAAAATCTTAATTTATTGAATTTTATTGCCTCACTTCATTTTATTGTTTTACTACGCACGGATTTTTTAGTGCTTTTCTGACGTTTTACCTCCTCATCGATTCCTTCAATGAGAACTTTAATTGTTGGCAACAATTAATCGTTTTTGTTATTATTTTTCTATATACTACTCAAAAGGGGTGGAAGACTGTCCACGAGTGGCTAATAACTAATTTGAGGATTTATTGCACCAAAAAGCTTCAAACTGAAACATCAGACATTCAACATACATGTAATCGCGTAAATGCAACCCATATTTTTTGAACCCTCTCCGTTGGGCATGAGCATATGAGTTCTCTGCACTGTAAACTTAAACCCGCATAACATTTAGACGTATCGGGACGTCCAGGGGACGTCTCATTTAGGTAAATTTGGAACGTTGCAGATGCGAGATTTGTTTGGTCAACAATGCGTCCCCAGCACGAATTATTTAGACGTATCAGAATTGTCGCAATTTTACGTAGAAAATACCTTTAAATGTAACGCATATTTTACCTAGCAAATAGCCAGCTAGTCTGCTGCAGCACACTTTACACGTAGTAGCACCTCTGCAGACACTTCCTTTGTATTTTTTGTGGCTAATGCTAATGATATATAATAGTTTCATATAATTGCTGCTGAAATCATTAAAATTTGAAAACAATGACATTTAAGTAAAATAAGGTAATTTTTAGGTACCATAATTAGAAATTACCTAGGACTAGGTTGCATGGTATAATTTTCGATAAAGGCATAGTTAAGAGAAGCAAATGCAAATTATTACATTATGACAACAAGAATATAGCAAATGTATACTACGTAAATGTTGGAATCGCGAAATCTAGCAAGGTAATTTGCTTTGTTTAACAAGACTTTGCCTAGGTAATTACATATGACAGGCTAAGACGAATGCTCGTGATAGAAAGCTAACAGTAGACCAGAGAGAGCAGAAGGATTAAGAGTTTGAAAGGCAGAGCTAAGGCTCCTCAAATCATTGCTTCGTTTTCACTTTAGTAACAAAAAAGAAATGCGATTCAAAGCCACAGAAAAAAAGGGGACGACAAGGTTAACCTACAGATCAGAGAGTCTACTGGTTAATGCAGTTTTTCAACAGAACAACTGAGTAATGTTAAAATTTTTTAGTCAATTTTAATTTAGTCTACCCATCAGAGCTGGAGTCCATGCTGCAGTCAGTGCCACCATCAAAGCTGAAGCTAGCCCCATTGTCAGTGCTGTCACAGTATTGGAGTTAGCAGTTAGCCTTGTGCTGTCTGCTGTGGTTAGCTAGCATTGGAGTCAGTCCCATTGTCAGTGTTGGAGTCAGCCACATTGTCAGTGCTGTGGTCAGCATTGGAGTCCGCCATATCATCAGCGCCATGGTTAACATCTTGATGCTATTTGTTGACCATTTTAAAAGTGGAATTTCACCTATAAATGTTATAAAGATTCAATATGAGTTACATTTACAATTTAAACAGCAGAGGTTAAAAATGAAAACAAATTAATTATTTGTCAAATCAACAAAATATACTCACACATTCAATTCAGCATTCACTTTGGCAGCATATAGTGTCTTCTAAGTTCTTTAAGCTCTCAAGTCTTCTTTAAACTTAAATTCACCAAGGTAGTCTTCATCTAGTTCTAGACTATCACTTTCTGATACTATAAGATTATTATCATGGCTAATATTAATAATATAGAAATGAAGAATGTCTTCAAATTTGAAAAATCTTTATCAAAATTATCACCTTTGACTCTTCTTGAACTTGAAATTGTAAATTCAATTCAGATGATAGAACTTGAAGCTAAGTTTTAAATAATTCCAAGCTATTTTAAAATGCATAATTTATACTTAAATTTTCTATATCAATTGAAGATATAGTTGAAACAAGGTTTATAAATTAATTTGGTTTCTTTGAAAGATCCTTTTAGATTCCATGGACCATGGAATGATGGAATTAAATGCCAATCAATTAATTTAATTTTTATATAAAGAACTACATAATGATGCGACTTGGCTTTTAGACTCACACTGAAATGAAAAAGTTAGTAAAATGTTAAATCATTGGTTGAAATAGTAAATGCATGAAATTATTCTAATTACTATCACTAGAGAAAAAAAATTACAGCCGACCTCTAGCAGAATTCAGCACAACTTTGACTTTTCCAAACAGAGGAACACGTAACACGCGGTTTAACAAAAAATTCATTTGATAATTCCGCCCCATATACGAGTCGCATAGACACAGAATTCTACATTCCATCTTTTTATAAATTTAAATGCAGAATACTTCTCTAAAATATGCTATATTAGCATTTCAAAAACATTGCTATGCAAGCTACTTTCGTTTAAATTATTTAGACATTTGGGTAACTTTGTGACCGTTAAGATACGTATAAAATACGTAACGTAAAATCCATAATTGCCCAAAATAGGGTTTTATCAGTGGGATAGATAGAAAAAATGTACAAATTCTTTCTAAGCAGCAAAAATTTAGTATTATTAAAGGTATTACTTCGATAAACATTAATTTTTTTACTTATCTTTTGGATTCGCATCTGCGACCTTTGGGGGACGTATAATTGTTATGCGGGAAAGGCTCTATTCGACTCGGTTATGGACAATTAAAATGAGCCCTACATGCATGATGATTGCATGCTTTGTGCTTACACTATAATGTGCCCGAGCGACGAGTTTCCGTCGCAGAGGGATGCACCGCAACAGAAAAAAAGTTTATTGTTAAATACATGCAACCCGCAATTACGGGCCAGTATTTTTGTGGTCTTCGATCTTCGAGGTTTTTGTGGTCTTCGAGGTTTTTTGTGGGATTACTTAACACGCATTGCAAAAAGATTTTGCACAAATTTTAAAGGCTTTAAACAATGACAAAAAGGAAGCCATATTATAAAATATGGTTAACATCCAGCCATACGTTTTACAGTATCATTTGAGCTATACAGTGCGAGCATCAATTCTAAGCAAATTACTAAATAATGACAACCAATGTTTAAAGTTACGAGGATGAAAGTTTGGTTTGAATCAGCCTCCGATGAATTTTCGTAATTTGAACTAAAGCAGGAAAGCAGGACAGGATCGATTTCTAGAAAGCCTAAAATTCATAAAAAATCAATCTATATAGGGAAGTAAAAAGTTAAGTTCCACCAATTTATCCTTGTATTGACAAACTAACATATCTTTTATTCTGATAGTTAAAAAATTAATTTTAAATGATAAAGTATAGTGTTGCAGTGTATAATTAAAATTTATTTAAATGCTAACAATTTTCGTAGAACTTGAGCTATTTTGTAGTAGTGCGTCGAATTATTTCACCCCATTCGACAAATTTAAATGATGCATATTAACAAAATGTGTATGAAACTTGCATTTTGCTTGGTGCCTTGGCTTGCGTGCATAGACTGCGAGTACCGTACAAATTAGCTGGGGCACATTGTTTTCGTGCAGCCCAGCCGTGCACTGCCTACGTGTCCCATTCAGCGGTTGGACGCCTGCCAGGCGTGCCCGCTCGCTATCTGTGCATAACCGGCGTGAACACCCGTGAATTGTAAGCCACTGAATCTGCGAGCCACCCGCCCTTCGAGTTGGCTTCACAGAGACAGTGCGCCGCCTCGTTTTCCTTTGCCCGACCACTGATTTTGCCGCCCACTCTCTGGCCGCCTATCTTTTGCCTGTGTTCGCCAATTGGGAGTTTACTCCTATTTCGCGGGTGCAGTAAACTGCCCATTGACGATCCGCTCGGCATCAGGGCAACTCTCGCCGTCGCCCTCATGATGCCATGGCTCACCTAAAAGTGCACTTACGTATTGTTTAATATGTTATGTAGCCACCTGTGCAATCCCCGTTTGATCCATGATTCAGCTCACGCGTTATTGCTTAACCTAATGATCCGTGCAATGACCGTTTTCGTGTATATAAGCAGCGCAATTTTTACCCAATTTTTTCATACGTCTGCTTAAGTCTGCTCACGTCTGCTCACGTCTGCTTAAGTCTGCTCACGTCTGCTCACGTCTGCTTAAGTCTGCTCACGTCTGCTCACGTCTGCTTCATAACCCCGCACCCAGTCCGCTTACGTCTGCTCACGTCTGCTTCATAACCCCGCACCCAGTCCGCTTACGTCTGCTTAAGTCTGCTCACGTCTGCTCACGTCTGCTTCGTGACTCCGCACCCCAGTCTGCTCTTACTGAGCATATATTAGCTCCAAATATAGCAGCGGAACCTGTAGTAATTCCAGTTAATTATTACTACAGCATCTGTAATACTTAGACTGAAGAATTCAGTCCCTGATTCTAATTGAAGTCAAGTCTTTGATCTTGATTTCTGCCTTAGTTATTTAAGAAGCCAGCCCCAAATCATCGCCGTTCGTACATCATCGTCAGCCTGGACGCCATTCAAGCCTGCCTGCATTCTCAACCCGCGTTCTACTCAGCTCTACAGCTACCGGTGCGACTCTACTACGAGCGAAATCTGCATCGGCTATTATTAGTTTCTTACTTTCGCTTAAAAGTAAGTGGTGGCAGCCCCGTTACCGTCTCAGCATCGATTAGTCGCCCTACTATCGCCGTAGCCGTTGACGAATCGACCTTCTTGATTAAATTAAGGAAATTTGTTAAATCAATAAATTAAATTGCTGCCTTTCCATTCGAACCGCTACCATAGGCTTATTTTATAGCTATCTGGAAAATAAAATTCAAGCGGTAGCCAGAAGCTATAATCTGAGCTCTAATTCGACGCACTCCTACTTAGGTTTGTTTTATAGCGCAGCCCCAGACTCCGGGCGCTTCTAAGAAAATCAATCCCCCAACACCCCCCCCAAGATAGATTTTTTCAAACTACCGCAACTGGTGGGCAGCAGCGGTGGAATAGTCGACACAGCCGAACAACTGCAATCAACAGCGAATCGACTACCCGCCACGAGGAGTTCGAACCAGCCCTGCAATCAATCAGCTCGCCACAATGGAAGGCACGACTGAAGCAACAAGTACATCACCGAATGCAGCAGGAGGAGTCCAGCCTAACTATCAGGACATGCTACGAATGGTGACAGAAGATGTTAGAAGAAGACTGGAAGCTGCTGGAATCGGGAACCCGCAGCACCAGCAGCAGCAGCGTCAGCCGCAGAGCGTCAAGATTCAGAGGTACACCCCATCTCAGGACTTCAGAATCTGGGTGGAGGCCTTCGAACTGCGCTGCGACCTGCAAGAGATCAACGACCCGCAGCGACGCAAGACGGAGCTCCTGGCAAACCTGGACATCGCCACGGCTTACGCCTCAGTCACCCGGATGGCGTTGCCGCACGACCTGCCCTACGAGGAGTTCAAGGAGCGCCTTCTCGAGCGATTTGGACGCGTCGCCGGAACCCTGGAGTACAGAGAGGAGTACCGAGCTTGCTACCAAGGTAAGTCAGAAACAGTTGAAGACTATGCTGACAGGTTAATTGCGATGGCTGAGAGAGCCTTCCCGCACCTGACGCTGGAGCAACGAGAGGCTGAGCTGGTGGACCAGTTCCTCATCGGTGTCAGACTGTCGCCGACAGCGCGAGAACAGCTCATCCTGATCCGGCCTGACAACCTGGTTGCTGCCCGACGAGCCGTCCTGCGCATCGAGGCGGCCAATCAGATCGCGCACAGAGCCGGCCCGCAGTATCGGACTGTGCGAGGCATCAACGACGAGCCCGACGAGAAGCCGGATCAGCAGCGTCAACAGCATCAGCAACGTCAGCATCAGCCGCCGCGGACACCGCCGCCCACGGCCGCCACGGAGTTCGACCCGAATCAGCTGCAACAGCTGCTAGCAGCATCAGCTCAGGCCCTGCAGCAGCAGCAGCAGATGATGCAAGCTATTATGCGTCAGCAGTATCGTCAGAATGAGCAGCACCTCCAGCTGCTCGACACGTTGGCTCACGAAGGATATCAAGAGCTGCGGGCCCGGCACAGCCAGTCGCCAACTCAACTGCCGAGACAGCCGCCGCAGACTCCGAGATTCAACCCGCCGCCGAGATTCAATCAGCAGCCGCGATTGAACCAGCCGCCGTATCAGCTGCACCGTCAGCAGGCCATGACGCCAGCTGCAGCAGCCAATCAAAGCCAAGCACCTTCGACGCCTCGCCGCGAATCAACGCCAGCGCCGAACTGCTACCGATGTGATGAGCCAGGCCACACATCAATCAATTGCCCGAAGAAGCGAGTCAGTCAGCCGCCTGCACGCTGGCAGCCGGGAAACGCCACAGGCGGACACGGCAACGGCAGCCTGCAGCAGCAGAGGCGCCATTGAGCTCCCCGGCTAAGGAGCCCAGTGTCCGCCTAGAGTACCCTAGCCACTTGTACAGTCGACGCGCCCGACGAGACCCGTACATCACCGGAGAACTCCTCGGCCGACGTCTAGCATTGCTTATTGATTCTGGTGCCAGATGCAATATTTTGGGCAGCTCCGATTGGAAGCCCCTCGCCGCCGAATTTGCTCATTTTCGTGAATGCATTCAGCCCTGCGGTGACCGCCTAGTCACCTACTCAGGCGAGCCGCTGCGCATGGCTGGCAAAGTTGACGTTGACCTACGCCTAGGCGACGCCAATCTCAACGTGACGTTCTTCCTAGCCGAAGGCGATCACGACTCTCTGCTAGGATTCGAATTCCTGGACGTGCACTGCCGATCGCTAGATTTAGTTGACGGAGTGCTCAACATCGGCAAGAAGACGGTCATCCCCCTGCGCTACACAAAGCGAGAAGCTGCCGCCTGCCGAGTTTATTTGGCTGAGGACGCCACAGTGCCGCCTCGGTCATCAGCCCTACTGCACCTGCGAGCCGCCGACAGCGCTGCCGAGAACTTCGGCGTGCCCGCCGTTATTGAGCTCCAGCGGACCGACTGCGAGACGAGCGTGGACCAACTGGACCTCGCGCCCGCCCTGGTCACGATGCCGCAAGGAGAGGCCTTCATTGAGGTCGTGAACCCGACTGAAGATGCAATTGAGGTGAGTGCCAACGTACTTTTTGGTACTGCTACCCCTATAGGTGCCGAAGAACTGAACCTGCTGGACCAGCCTGCGACCAAGCCGGATGTCCGCCAGGTCGAGATTTCTGCCGACCCCGACGCCTGGATTCAAGAGATCGACATCGAGGAGTCCCTGACTGCGGAGCAGCGAGCCGACATTGTCCAGCTGTTGAAGGACAACCGCGAAGCCTTCAGCCAGCATCCGTCAGACATCGGCCGCACTAGCGTGGTGACGCACAGCTTCGCCCTCATCGACAAGACTCCAGTCAGACTGCCAATGCGACGAATCCCGCCTCACCTGCAGCCGCAAGTGGACGAGATTCTAGACGACATGTTGCACCGCGGACTGCTCCGGCCAAGTAATTCGCAGTACAGCACGCCGCTGATGGTCGTCATGAAGAAGGACGGAGGCGTCAGGATTGTGCACGACTACCGCAAGCTCAACGAGAAGTGCGAGTACGTTCCATATCCGCTGCCATTAATCCAGGACACGTTCAGCACCCTCCAAGGCAGCCAGTTCTTCAGCGCATTCGATTTAGCCACAGGCTATTATCAGATCGCCGTTAGAGAAGAGGATCGGCATCTGACTGCATTCGCCACGCCGACCAGAGGCCTGCTGGAATTCACAGTTTTGCCTATGGGTGTGTCATCAGCGCCATGTACTTTTCAACGCTGCATGGACATCGTGCTGGATGGCATCAACCGGAAGTCGGCCATGGCCTATTTAGATGACGTAATCTGTTTTTCTAAGGACTTTGACAGTCACCTGGAGCATCTACGAGATGTATTCCAGCGAATTCGCGCAGCCGGACTAAAGTTCAAGCCCAAGAAGTGCAGCATTGGAAAGTCCGAGTTAAAGTACCTCGGCCACATTGTCGACAGAAATGGCATTCGCACCGACGACGCCAAGATCGACGCTATCAAGAACTGGCCTGTCCCGAAGACAGCCAAGCAACTAAAGAGCTTTGTCTGCACCTGCGCCTATTATGCCAAGTTTGTGCCGAAATACGCCGAAATCGCAGCACCTCTGCACGACATTATTAAGCAGCGAAAATATCAGAAGTTCGACAAAATTTGGGGACCAGCTGAGCAGGCCGCCTTCGACAGACTCAAGGACGCCCTGTGTTCTACGTCAGTTCTGGTCTACCCACAGTTCAACAATGACCCATCGATGCCGTTTATTCTGGACACCGACGCGTCCGACACCGGAATCGGCGCGTGTTTAAGTCAGCGTCAGCCCGACGGAACTGAAAGGCCAATTGCCTATTATTCGAGGAGATTGCGAGATGCGGAGAATCGCTATCCCATCACGCGTAAAGAGCTACTGGCGTTAGTAGACTCGTTAAGACATTTCCGCCATTACTTGATCGGAACCAAGTTTCTGGCGCGAACGGATCATAAAGCGATCCTTTGGCTTTTAAAGCAGACTGAAAGCCATGGAATCCTAGGAAGATGGACAGAACGAATGAGCGAGTTTGACTTTGAAATTATTCACCGTCATGGCCGGAACCATGGCAACTGCGACGGCCTCTCTCGTCGCCCGGAACACGAGAAGGCCAGCATCGAAGAGGCGCTGCAGGAAGAGCGCGCCAACCAGAGCACCGACGCCGTCAGCCAACGCAAGCCCAAGGATGTCCAAGGACCTGCCAGCAGCGAGCCCGGAGGCGCCACGCCGATGCCGAGAAGCCGGAGTGGAAGCACCCGCCAGATCGACAGCGAGCCGGCAGCCCTGAACCCTCTGTCAGCGCCCTGGCACCCGACAGGCCCGAGATCAACTGACGCCGCCGATGGAAGCTACGACAGCCGGTCAACAGGACCGGGAACCTTCAGCTGCGACGAAATTTCCAGCTGTCGTACAACAAGCGAGCAGCGGGGAGGGAAGAAACTGCCGCTAGCCGACGCCGTTCAACTGGACGACTCGGTGAAACTCTGCGTCAACGCCGTTGAAAGCGAAGCTCCTCCGTTGTTGGGACAGGTGCCGCTCAAGCCGAGTAGCGCCTCTCATTCAACTGGCAGCGGACCCAGCAAGCTGAAAGCAGCAGCAACGCCTAGCCAGCGCTCAGCGTGGGAAGCTGAAGCCGCCATTTCAGAATTTGCATTGTGTCACATTCCCTCATGTGTACACCTCGGCCTGGCCAACAGACGCCAAGAGCCGCCAGCTTTGAAGGACAGCGACTTCGCCGAAGGTCAGCGCCGCGAAGCAAACGAGGGCCGGCCAGAGTTACCGCGAGATCAACAGCTGCGTCTAACAGCGGAGCAAGAAGTCTCGACGGCGACATTGGTGCCCAACGAGCCGAGCTGCGAGGATCTGATAGCGTCAGTTCGCGTGGCTATGGTCGACATGGATGTCGAAAACTGCAGCAGCGCCGCATCGGACCGCGACGCCGCTAGACACGGCCAACTCTGCAAGAGTCGAGAGCCGCAGCGAAAGCAAAGAAAAAGAAGAAAAAGAAGAAAAAGAAGCAAGCGCCGAGCCGGTGTAAAGCTAGCCGCCGACTTCGGAACGCCGCGGTGTTCGCTGGGACACAGGTCTGGTCAGCCTGCAGTTGGAAACCAGCAGCCGCTTCCCCTGACGACAACTGCCGACGATGAGTACCTGCGAGGACATCGCCGCCCAGTTCTAGCCGAGTATGGCGAGGCAAAATTCCGCCTAGGCACTCCCCAATTTGACGAGTTTGAATTTGCTGTGCAAGAAGAAGAATTTTCGACGGGAGGATCGCGACCTCAGCCGTCTGTGCCGACTGCGCCAGCCTGCGTACGAGAGGTGGGTAAGAAACCCGACAAGCCTACTCCAGCCGCTGCCGACAGCCGAGATTTCGTGTATCGCCAGACCGGAGAGCAGTACTCCCGGCTGCCGACCACGCCTACTGTATATGAAGAATCGCCGATATGTAGCGATGACTATTTCTGGCGCCACCTGCCTCAAGAAGAAGGTCAGCTGCCGCCCTGTGTTCATGCTGTAGAAGAGACAGCCTATTCTGCGCACCGCCAGCCCGGAGAACAGCACTCCCGCCTGCCGAGTCCGCCTATTGAAGAAGTTGAAGAATCGCCGATATGTAGCGATGACTATTTCCGGCGCCACCTGCCTCAAGAAGAGGGTCAGCTGCCGCCCCGTGTTCATGCTGTAGAAGAGACAGCCTATTCTGCGCACCGCCAGCCCGGAGAACAGCACTCCCGCCTGCCGAGTCCGCCTATTGAAGAAGTTGAAGAATCGCCGATATGTAGCGATGACTATTTCTGGCGCCACCTGCCCAATGAAGATGGCCAGCTGCCGCCGAGCGTTAGAGCTGTAGACAAGACAGCAGGACCGTCCGAGCCACGACAGCCAAGACGACGAGTCCAGATTCAAGATCGATTGACAGGACCCATCACCCGAGACGAGCTTCGCCGAGAGCAGCAACTCGACGTTGGAATCGGCCTGATCATCGACTTGTTACGAGCCGGTAAGCCCAAGCCAGATTTTGAGGTCCGACAAAGTTTGGAACGGCCAATCAAGAACCTGCTCGCGTACTTCGAATGTTACCGTCTGCGAGAAGACGAGATTTTAGCAATTGAGCTGCCCGATGCTAACGGAGAGCCAAAGCAGCGACTAGTTTTGCCGAAAAGTCTAGACCTAATGGTACTTCAAGAACTGCACGACTCAGTCCTGAGTGGCCATCTAGGCAAGGATAAAACCTGGGCACGCATTCGAGAAAGATTTTGGAGACCAGGGTTAGCCCAGCTGGTCAGCGATTACGTCAGCCGATGTACAGTCTGCCTAGAGAGCAAAAAGCAGAGGCGAGTTCCGGCGCCTGTTCAGTCTTTTCCGGTGACTGAAGTGTTCTCTAGACTACATCTGGATCTGATCGGACGAATTACGCCGCCAACTCCAAGAGGAAACAAGTACATTCTAACCGTAGTCGACTCAACGTCAAAATATCCGTTCTGCTACGCGTTAACCAATCAGCGAGCCAGCACGATAATTAAGATTTTGCAGCAGCAACTAATCCCTATCACTGGAGTGCCCGCCTGGCTTCACAGTGATCGCGGATCGCAATTCACGGGAAACGAGTTTCAAGCTTTCTGCACTTCGTTTGGAATTCGCCACACCCTGACTACAAGCTATCATCCTGCTGGTAATGGCCAAGCTGAAATTGTTAACAAATCAGTGAAGAAAATTCTAACCTGCATGTTAGAAAATCATCATGAAGACTGGGACGAAATGCTGCCAGCCTGCCTGATCGCAATGAGATCCGCAGTCCACCGAGTGACTGGTTTCTCCCCGCACTATATCGTCTATGGTTCTGAGTTCAGATTCCCTATCGACTCAAGCCTGGAACAGTTGGCATCATTAGAGTACATCCCAGACTACGTCAGAGAGCACCATAGAAGAATCGAAGAAGCCGCCGAGCTAGCAAGAGCTCGCCTGCGCGCCGAAATCCAACGCCGAGAAGAGCACTACGACAATCGGCCGCATCCAAAAGTCCTACAGCCCGGAGACATCGTCTACTTGAACAACCCGGTGCTATACGATGGAGAAATCCCCAAGTTTCATCGCCCGTTCAAATCAAAATACGAGGTGATCGAGAAATTGGGCGAAGTCAACTACCGACTAAAGTTAGCGGAGTCCAATAGAAGAGGCCCGCAGCCAAGCTTCATTGTCCATCGCAACAACGTCATCCGAGTGCCGCCTGCAACAGCTGCACTTCTGGCAAGCGAAGCCGCCGCTATCTACCCGGCACGCCCAGCCCGACCTAGACAAGATTGCGCAATGGAATCAGAAGAATCGGAAGAATCAGGAGAAGAAGATGAAAGAATCAGCCAGCCCAACGAATTGATTGAAGAAGAAGAAATTGGCTACTACGAAGAAGAAGTTGAGACCACACCAGAAGCCCAAGTCCAGTTGCCTGTGCTGGCTACAGCAAGTTCCAGCCAAGGCGCCCGCATCATCAGATCACCGGTGAGGGCAGTTGGTTTCAAAACAGAAAAAACATCAGTTAAGCGGAGTTCTGCCTTCATTTTACAGTCACAGTGCCAGTTCACTATTGGGGCACTTGGCTGTGGCAGTTATTAAAGAATAAAATAAAGAAGGGTGGCTGCTCGCAACAAACATGATAAAGATAATAAATCAAGACTATACGAGAGGAATTTTAACCCCATTCCCACGTTTCGGGTTAACTTAGTGATAATTTGTCAAGCCCAATGTAAATGTGCAGCCCAAGGAGCGGGCGGGGTCATAAAACCCCTCCCCTTTCCTAGTCGGGGCCCCACACGCAGCCACCCCACTCCGCCTTGCACTCTGCCCGCCACACGTGAATGAAGGAAGGAAAAGGGGCCCTACTGAGCCCAGTTCTCGTGTTAGAGAGGCCTCTATAAAGCCAAAAGCCAGACAAAAATTCAAATTCAAAATTCAGCCGCCGATTACAAGCGCTTCAAATTGCAAATAATAAGAAGTCAACTTGCAACACTAAGCCAAGAAATGAATGACCAAGACGAACTGCCTGATCTCGGCCCAGACCCAGTGGGCGATTATCTGCGCAGCCTGCCGAATCAGCCAATCTATCAGCCAGCGGAAGACTCTCCGCCAACCTCGACGGACGGAGAGGACGACGTCCTCCGTCAACTAATGGAAGTAGAATTTGGCGACGCCCCAGTTCAGCCAAAGCCAGACGTAATTGATCTGGCCTTGCAGGAGGTGGGCTGGATAGTCTCGCCGGTGCAAAATGGGCAGCTGCGACGCCAGGCTGCGATTGACGCCGACCTTAGGCGGCAGCAGGCCGTGCCGAACAAGAAGCGTCGCACCGACAGCTGCAGCACGGCCGAACTGCAACTGTCCCTGCCGACTTCGCTGCCTCGGGATAGCCCGGCCAGTCAACCGAACCTGCAGCATCAGCCCCAGACGCCGCCAAAGCCGAACTGTGCCCAGCCACCGCTGCAAGGAGCCCTCGCCATGACCGCCCAGCCGACAGCCCAGCCGCAGCCGCCGCAGCCGATCCCGCTCCCGCAGCACCCAACGCCGACGCCACCGATGGCCCAAGAAGCCCGAGCCGCCGCCATGGACGAGGCCGAATTGCGGGCCGTGCAGGCCGCCAATCGCGGATGGCGAGCCGTATATTACGCGCAGAGGGGTCAGATCCTTTTTGATCAATTGCGACCGCAGGATGGAGCCGCACGGGTCCGCACCAGCCCGGATTGGGCCAATCTGGCCACTTACCTGCTCCCGGACGAGGCGGAGGCCATTTTCTGCGTCGCCGCCGCCAAGCAGCAGGCCGAGCTGGCGGCCCAGCGGCCTCGAAAGGATCTTTATACGGCGCTGAGTTACGCCTACGCCTGGGTCGCCGTCCCGCAGCTGGCCGGCCGAGGCACGCAGCCCCTGCGGCAGCTCGTGTGCGCTTGCCGCACGTCAACGTGACCGACACGGCTACCGATTCGGAATGAACTAGGCTAATCATGATTTTTATTTTTCAGTAATTTTACAAACTGACAGTGCGTTTTTACTTAGCCTCATTCATTTTCTCGCCGTCATCAAATTTTAGCCTGTGCAATCATCGCTACGTTTCGCGTACATTTTGCAGTTTAGCGTTCGTCATAACCTCATGTTTCACTGTCATATGCGTCCTTTTTACTCGAAGTCAATTACTCGTAACCCTATCGTTTAATCTCGTGTATTCGGTCGGAATACTTACCTCTCATGCGATTACAACTCAGTTTGTATTTTTGGCGTTTTTATTTTTAAAGTTTTAATTTGCTACGCGAATTTTCTTTGTAACCGTGACTCAAGGATTTAAATATATATTTTTGCGACCTTAGTGCTAGTAGTAGTATGGTGTGATTGACATGTTAAGTGACATTTTTTTTGTTTTCTTATGGCTGGTCGGGGGGTGTAGTAGTGCGTCGAATTATTTCACCCCATTCGACAAATTTAAATGATGCATATTAACAAAATGTGTATGAAACTTGCATTTTGCTTGGTGCCTTGGCTTGCGTGCATAGACTGCGAGTACCGTACAAATTAGCTGGGGCACATTGTTTTCGTGCAGCCCAGCCGTGCACTGCCTACGTGTCCCATTCAGCGGTTGGACGCCTGCCAGGCGTGCCCGCTCGCTATCTGTGCATAACCGGCGTGAACACCCGTGAATTGTAAGCCACTGAATCTGCGAGCCACCCGCCCTTCGAGTTGGCTTCACAGAGACAGTGCGCCGCCTCGTTTTCCTTTGCCCGACCACTGATTTTGCCGCCCACTCTCTGGCCGCCTATCTTTTGCCTGTGTTCGCCAATTGGGAGTTTACTCCTATTTCGCGGGTGCAGTAAACTGCCCATTGACGATCCGCTCGGCATCAGGGCAACTCTCGCCGTCGCCCTCATGATGCCATGGCTCACCTAAAAGTGCACTTACGTATTGTTTAATATGTTATGTAGCCACCTGTGCAATCCCCGTTTGATCCATGATTCAGCTCACGCGTTATTGCTTAACCTAATGATCCGTGCAATGACCGTTTTCGTGTATATAAGCAGCGCAATTTTTACCCAATTTTTTCATACGTCTGCTTAAGTCTGCTCACGTCTGCTCACGTCTGCTTAAGTCTGCTCACGTCTGCTCACGTCTGCTTAAGTCTGCTCACGTCTGCTCACGTCTGCTTCATAACCCCGCACCCAGTCCGCTTACGTCTGCTCACGTCTGCTTCATAACCCCGCACCCAGTCCGCTTACGTCTGCTTAAGTCTGCTCACGTCTGCTCACGTCTGCTTCGTGACTCCGCACCCCAGTCTGCTCTTACTGAGCATATATTAGCTCCAAATATAGCAGCGGAACCTGTAGTAATTCCAGTTAATTATTACTACAGCATCTGTAATACTTAGACTGAAGAATTCAGTCCCTGATTCTAATTGAAGTCAAGTCTTTGATCTTGATTTCTGCCTTAGTTATTTAAGAAGCCAGCCCCAAATCATCGCCGTTCGTACATCATCGTCAGCCTGGACGCCATTCAAGCCTGCCTGCATTCTCAACCCGCGTTCTACTCAGCTCTACAGCTACCGGTGCGACTCTACTACGAGCGAAATCTGCATCGGCTATTATTAGTTTCTTACTTTCGCTTAAAAGTAAGTGGTGGCAGCCCCGTTACCGTCTCAGCATCGATTAGTCGCCCTACTATCGCCGTAGCCGTTGACGAATCGACCTTCTTGATTAAATTAAGGAAATTTGTTAAATCAATAAATTAAATTGCTGCCTTTCCATTCGAACCGCTACCATAGGCTTATTTTATAGCTATCTGGAAAATAAAATTCAAGCGGTAGCCAGAAGCTATAATCTGAGCTCTAATTCGACGCACTCCTACTTAGGTTTGTTTTATAGCGCAGCCCCAGACTCCGGGCGCTTCTAAGAAAATCAATCCCCCAACACCCCCAAAATATTTTCAAACTACCGCAATTTCAAAATGTCATGCTAATTGGCCACCCTATGATTGAGGTCATCATCATCTTTCGAAAGTGTATGCGAGTCAAGTTAAAATTTTTTCACTGAAAATTTATTACCTTGGTTAACTGTTTACCTGACCCTGTGTCTATGTTAATTTTTTAGAATCATGGATGATGTCACAGATATTTTGCAATCATTCGAAAATAATCTATCTGAAAGACTTCAAAGGCCAGAAAGAAGCATTATTAGGGAGTTCACCAATGTCATTGAAGGTTATCTTATTCATGATGAAAGCTCAATTATTTCTCAAAGAATGTGTGAGCTTATTGAAAGAAAGCTGAAAGAGGTAAGTGAGTACGTCTAAAATATGTTGATCTATAAAAGAATTTTTATTTTATACTTAATAGTTAATAGGATACAAATGTCAAATATAATAAAAGGTCAATTAATTCTAAATAGCTAGGTAAAAGATACATATCTAAGTTGATTCATTTTGTGTGGGAAAATTAATAAATTTTATGTTTAATTTTCAACTTTATCAAGGCTGTTAATATAATAATGTGTCTTAATGTGATATTATTAGTCCTAAAAATAATATTGAATATCAAGTTTAGTGTGTGCTTAAGTTTAAGCTACTTTATAAATTGGCAATTCTTCCATGCCCAAGTGTAAATTCAAAGCTTACTTAAAACCAGAAATCAATTGCATTTGGCTCAAAATAAATTGCACACTGTTCAAAATCTCAATTTTCTGTTCCTTAATGTCATAGCAAAGATTCAATGCTGGTTTGTGCATAGTCTATGTACCATTTGTAGTGCAAAAGTTTGAAGGACCAGAAAAAGTTCCTGCAGACCATTTCTGTATATCTTCCTACAATTTTGCTACATTTTCTGCTTGTAATCTCTAAATTTTCACAAATTAGCCATATTTTTTTTCCTTTTTGCCACTTATATTGCCAATTTTGCCAATTATATTGACAATTTTGTACCAGGTTGTGGGCCAATATGCACAAGACCCTTTGTGTGTACCACACTTGTGTGCCAATGTGCACCAAGACCATTTATGTGTGGCGAGCTTATTTGCTAATGTGCGCAAAGACCCTTTATGTGCGCAGGAATTTTTCCCCTAAAGGCCACCTTCCTGACTATGGTTGAAGGGGTCAGGTGTCTAGAGGAATTCCTGGAAATATTGTTTTAAAGAGGGTATCAGAAGTTCCATGCATTCAAAACCTCTAGAAACTCTACTTATGGATTTCTATCTTGCTATGGATATTTCACAGTATAAATTGCTACCTAGCTAACATATTCATTGGGAAAATTTCATTGATAGCGACAATGTTAATAGGTATAGAAAGTCAAATAGCCATTCAATAAAATGTATTGAAATGGAAGAAAAACACATTTTTTAATTTATAGTTGGGTATAGAAGGATCACTTATAAATTTTACAGCTATATTTGATTGATAAAGCTTTTATAATCATTGTCATGATTTTTTATAGTGGCGTAGTCTTATATTTCTTTGTCTAAATTATCTAAGACATAATAAACATGAATACATAGTTTTTTTGCTAAATAAAATGTAAAATTAAATATAATAAGTCTGATTTTGGCTTAAACTTTTGAAATAACTATGCAAATATATATATGACAATATGTCATATTTTTACAATCACTATAGCCCAATTATTGAAAACAAATATGCAAAATTGCACAATAGGTCCAAATTAAATATCTAAGAATAAGATTTCAAAAATGCCAGTGCTATGTACAAGAATCAAAAAACAAGCCCTATCTACATAATTTTTAAATAGGCCTAGGTCTAGGATTTTTGGAGATAATAAAAAATATAATAAAAATAATAATCAATACCCATTTGCCATGCAAGCAAATTTCCATAGCTATAGCGCCTTATTAAATCAGTGATCCAATAAGTCAGGAAGTTTTGTTATTAATTGATTGGTATCTTATATTTCCTTGGTTGACAAAGACTTAAGCAATCTTACTGGATCTGACTTTAGAAACATTGTACTTTTCACTAAGAAATGTTAATTCTTACTTAAGCCATCTTGCAAGATCTATGCTGATATAATATGACAATTTCACAGATCTGTTCAGATATTACTCAAAATGGGGCAGATCTGTGCAGAAATTGCAAGAATTTGGGGCAGATCTATGCAGAAATTGCAAGAATTTGGGGCAGATCTATGCAGAAATTGCAAGAATTTTTTCATGCTGTTGCTCTGATTTTGCTGCACTATATACCCATAGTCAACCCTCTAATTATGGTCTATGCAGAGTTTGCACAATTTAAGTAAAGTGAACTGATGTTCCAAAATCTACCAAGTATGAAATAACTGTGAGTCTTTTTAAATATGCAGGTTGAAAAATTTTAGTAGCATACAAGTTTTGGCATGATGGTATATAATAATTTAAATTAAAAAAAAATTAATTGCTTAGTTATATCAGCCATACATGAATATTTTGGGCGCTAAAGAAATAGAAGCATGTAAGGATTGGATTTTGCAGCATAAACCAAATGTAAGTATTTAATATGTGCAAACTGCAGCAAACTGCAGCAAACAACATAAGCACATAAATATAACACCTATCAAACATGATATAATTGTTTAATGTGCAAACTTTACAACTATTTGTAACTGAATTGTACAGAAATTCAAAGCCATTAATTAATACACGCATGATAAAAATGCAGTCATAAAGGCCAGACATAATGCAACAGAAACAAATTAATCAATATTTGTAGACCAGAAAAGCAATGACTGGATAATATGTAAATAAAAACAAAAGCTTTCTGCCCAAAATTCAGAAAATATACTACAGGCTCATTTAGTTGTGCTCATTGAACAGCATGATCAGTGCCAAAAAATCTACATTCAAGTTCACCAGAGGTACTTGCAGGCACTTGCGTCGCAGCTGGTCACAGTCCACTTGAATTTCTGAAATGTTGCTACCAAGATTGCATTCCACAATGAACATATTGACCAAGGGCAAGTCCAAGCACACATTAAAATGCATTTGAAAATGAGTAGCTTGACAAGTAGGTGCAACTGTTAATATTCCAGCTTCAGGATTGAACTTTAGAATATTTCCAAAGTTCTGGGTCATGGAATTATGCATGACATATTCATAGATGTAGCTCATAGACAAACCCTTGCAATGGTTACAAAGACTGTGAAAATAAGTGCCATTAATTTTCATGGCACTAGCTGTATCATGTGGTTGTCCACTTGCATGTCCAGGTCGAAAGAACTGGAGTGTCTTGGCTGCCTATGGGGATTTACAAAAGTACCAATCAGGCAGCTTTAAGACAGAACTTTTCCATGATCTGGCATCTGGCTTAAATGGTCACTGGTCCCTTGAATAAAGTTCTTAAGAAGAGACATGCGTCCCTCAAATGCAAACATTGATGTGTTTGCAATACTAACGCACTTCTTTACTTGAGTGGGAAAATAGAAGTAGGAGATAAGCATTTAATGTTTGAAAGGTTTTTGGACAAGATGCTGACAGAAAACTTAAAACCCTCTTTGTAGTCAATTCCAGCCCCTGTACATCTGCATTGTAGAGGCAGTAAAGCAAAACAGTAAGCGAAGTTAGAAAGTCGCATTCGGAATCCTCAACAAAAGGCATAAGTGCTGGAACCATAGCGTACAGATCAAAATCTTGCAAATCATGTGCCTTCCAATTAGAAAGTGATTCATCTAGCTTGTTGAATTTTTTATGTCATTAGGAACTGGAAGTGCTACTAACAAACTATTGATGGCTTTCAACGCATTCCAGCCAAGCTTTTCGAAAACCAAGAGTTTTAAAATCTTCTTTAGCACTCCTTTGAGCAGTAGGTGCATAGTGTCCAACAAAATGCAGTTTGGTGGGTCCATGAAATGCCAGAGCACAGAGTTGCCTTTGATTCCATAGACTGTGCTGAAACCACTTTCTGCAGAGAGACTGGGTGATCTTGGAATTCCTCCTTCATTCACAAAGTACATAGATTGTCAAGATCAATGCCGTAGATCATCACATTACCATTTTTACTAGTTCTATGAACCTCACCGGTGTCGTAGCACTTCGGACATGCATAATATCCATTGAATTGGTTAATGTTTAGTATTGATGATGCCAAGGCCGGTAGATCGCAAACGCAGTGACTTATTCCAGCGCTAAAGGAAGTAGGCTGTTCATTACGTAGAAACGTGCCTTTAATTGGAAATTGCTTAAGCACAAAAGTCATTACCCTTTTCCATTTTGGCTTTCCAGATCCTTTTTAAGACCACAGGCCAAAAATAGTGGTTTTCTTGGACTGTCGCAGCAATGGACTCATATTTAATATTGAGCATTGAATGGGCCACATGCTGTCAGTCTTTGAACTGTAGAAACATGTGCCGTCAGCATTTATTGCCAACATAATGTCGAAAGGTCCTTTGCTCTCCTGAACATGTTCAGTTAAAACATCACAAAACCACAACTCATCTTTTCAAAGTGGTTTCAATGTCTTCATAAAAACACTCAAGCAGGAGACAAAGCTGCTTTGCGATGTTGATCTTGTAGTACAAGCCAAAGCCTCCAGTGAAATCCACTCAATCCAGATCTTTTTTGATAGTATTTTTTAGTATTTGGACAGTCCAGGGAGGGACAAGAGGCGCCGAACAAACAACCAAGCTTTAGAAAAATTTCATTGGTAGCACCATTTGCGTTGCCCAAAAGCTTAGCATAAGTTTAGCTGCAAGCCTTCTCAAGTTTGGTGCTATGTAGCAGCAGCTCACGTAGCTGATCGAAGGTCATGTAATCATCAGCAATCTCTTCCACAGCCTCCTCTTCTTCATTCGAATTGAGACTTGTGTCTGCAGAGTTTGCATCAAAAGCGACAGAAGTCATAGCTTGATTTTGGTGTGCACTAGTTGCTTTGCTTTCACCAACAGTTGCTTTAGCAATGGTTGCTTCGAAATCGGATTTGGATTAGGCAAATGCTTTTTTATCAGATGGAGGCAAGCAATACTTGGCTGAGCAATGTGACTTGACTCTTGTGTCAGTGTAGGCACCATTCTTACATTTTTGGCAGCTAAAATGCTGCATCTGAAAAAAACAAAGAAACCAGATTCTTTATTGTAATGAGTAAAATCATTTTCAATTCAGATTTTTTAATTGAGACCAGCTTTAAAATATGGAAATTTTAGTTTACTTCATGTAATGAGGGCATGCAGATTTGTCAAAATAAAGAGAGAGGGAGAGACAGGGAAGAAAGAGAGGAAGGAGACTTGAGAGGGAGAGGAAAGTTACTATTATAGTTCTTCCTAAGAAATTAAAATATTGATACAGTATTTGAAAACCTAAATAAGTAATATGTTACTTTAAATAAGGACACTAAAACTCTAAAATTACCTTGCTTGCAGTTCAAAGCCTCGCAGGGCAAACTGTGTCAGCGTCTCACTTGTGATGTAAACTATGAAAAAAATTCCGCCGCTTGCAGAAGGAAGACACTACCCTGTTATAGGCTCAGTCTTGGGACGGTCACTTTAGGAAATTTCTCGAAGAAACTTGTTTGACTCCTTCACTAGCTTAGCAAGGGAGTTAACACCCTCAACTAACTTTTTAAAATCACCCTGGGGCACCATAAAGACTTCATTCTCTGAACTGGTCATAGAGGCAGAAGAGACATTTGACTTTGAAGCTGAAATGTCCCTGAGTGCAGCAACTGGTGTTCCTGGCGATGATGGAGGACAAGGCACGAAATCTCTGGAGCTCTCATTCCTATTTCTGCTCTGCTGAGGTGATGACATCCTTGCGGCCTCAAAAGCAATGGCAGAAGCAGCCTTTGTAGCAACAGCTTTCCTTAGGCTGGCAACCTTATTCGCTTCAGCATTAGCCATCAAAGAACATTTTGTAGGAGGAGGCTCCAAGTTTATATCCAGAAAGTGGCTACCAGTGTTGCCATTGGACTTGGATACGGAGTCACTGTCACTACTGTCTTCATTACTATCTTGAACATAGTCTTTATCAGTGTCATCATCATTCTTGACATCATCTTGATGTTCACCAGTAGCATATTCTAAAGAGGAATGATCAAGGCCAGCTTCAAATGATCTAGCAAACTTGAGAGCAGGTGTGACATTTTGTGACAGCTGCTTCTCAAATTCATGGACTTTTTCAATTTGCCCAACAGAATTTTTGCAACATGCTTCAGTTGGCCTTGCTTGACTAAAATTGTGACTCCCTAAAAACGGTAAAATTTGGAATGCATTTAAAATTTAAATCAATAACTTTATAAGCAGTAAATATAATACAACTGTTAGCCTGGTTTTATTTTTTGGCTGGGCATAGGATGCAAAATCGCATCATTTTCTTAATTTTAGGATGCGATTTCAGGGTTTGAGATACAATTTTTTTAAAGTCCCATTTCAGAGGTCTTTGATTGTAAAGAATTAAAAATATCAGGATTCAAAATTGCATCCTGTATTAAATTTCAGGATGTGATTCTAAAAGTCAAGATGCTATAGCATCACTATAGCACAAAAAATAAACCCATCTGTTAGCCAAGTATATTTGTTGTTTATTGCAACTATAAGGAAACTTATATGTTAGATTGTTTAAGCCTAAAAAGACTTTAAAGTCTAAAGATTGTTATTGTTATAGGCACAAGTCTTCCTTAGAGACTGGTTTGAGAATTTAACATCTGCAGACACGGGCTTGGTGATATTCGCCACAATGGAGTCGAGAGTATGCCGGCCGATAGGTCCATTCTGGTACCATCTGCCGCTCTTAATGGCAGACTCACTTCGAAACCAAGTCAGAAAGAGGTTCTCGTGCTTACATTGCTCCGGTCGGTAGCCGTCATAGATTTTATAGATGCACGGAAGGCAGCGCTCATGATCTGGGGTGTGCGAAGCCATGACGACCTTTACAGGACGATTCTTGCTTCTGATCCCAGCATTGTTGGTTTTCGTGCTCCGCTCCTCTCTGTACACCACAATTTCCTGGTCATCGTGTAGTTCCAAGCGAATTTCTTTGCCTCTCTTTAGACTGTGCAGCTCTGTACCACCACGTATGGCGAAGTTTTTTCCGATATAGAACACGAGCGTATATACGTACACGAGCGTAGTCTTAGGATCGCCTGTACCAAGGAGTTTCTTATCCCATAGATCTTTTTCAATGTCGAACGGAATCGGGTCAGAAGCAAACTTTCCAGCAACGTTGCCCTCCTGGATCGTCTCCTTCATCGCAGCATCAAGCACTCTTCGAGCACCCAGAAAATCGTCATCTTTCCATAGATTCCAGTTGGTGCCAAGTCCGAAATGTATGTGTCGCTGCAACATGTTAAAAATATCTCTCAGACTGCTCGAGTTATACTTGGTACCGTCAGTTTTTATAACCTCGAACAGGAAGGTCTTTAGTAGATAGTTCCAATCCGATTTTTCCCATTCGGAACGCTCCTTAAACACAGATAGGCCGCAGGCGTCTCCATGAAGCAGTTTGGTTTGCCTCTCCTGAAACCAGTCGTCAAATAGCTTTAGTGCCCATCGTTCCTTCCTGTGTGTCGATTCCGGCACAGCAGCGTCGATCCTTTTAGCAAACTCGTCGTTATCGGACAGTAAAGCGAATCTAGAAGCCTTGTTTTCTCTCAATTCAATGTCATTCAACCAGTCAAAAGCGAGCTCCAAGTTGTGTTCCATGATTCTCAGTTCTTTCTGATTTGCTCTAGCTGCCCAAACCTTTGCCTCGGCCTGAGAACAGCGTCCTCGGCCTTTCTCTGCCATAGGAGCCAAAAGAACAGACAAAGATTATATACATAACTGCCAGATAAAAAATGCTGATGATGAGTTCATTTTAGAATGACTTTTTTACCCAAAAATCTCCCCCTTCCTCTTAAACAACTCCTCTCAGGCAAAAACAGTCCAAGAGCGTCTGGCCCTGCTCTGCTTAATTGACTCCATTGTCAAGGGCCTGCCCCAGTCACGCTATGCTAAATTGTTCAGCGTTGGCATTGCCTCGGCATTTGTTGCCGCATTGGCCGCCACAGATTGCGACCAGACTAGGCAGAGAATGTTTGAAATTCGTCGAGCATGGATTGGCGTGTTTCCCGATTCGGTGATGCGCGAGCTGGACCTGGCTGTGCAGGCTATTGATCCTGGCTGGCCTGTCCTAGCTGACTTCACGTCTAATGCCAATGCTGGCTCCTTGAGACCAACTGGTCGGCGCGGCGTCAGAGTGGCTGGAGGCCGGCAGGACGATGTTGATTTGCGTCGGAGTTGGACTCAGTACAGGCAGAGGGAGCGCCAGTTCTATAGTGTGAGTGCGGTCTGGATTGTGTCTGAGGGCGGGTTTACTGCTAGATATTGTGCTAGAGATTGTGTCTGAGGGTGGGTTTACTGCTAGAGATTGTGTCTGAGGGCGGGTTTACTGCTAGAGATTGTGTCTGAGGGCGGGTTTACTGCTAGAGATTGTGTCTGAGGGTGGGTTTACTGCTAGAGATTGTGTCTGAGGGTGGGTTTACTGCTAGAGATTGTGTCTGAGGGCGGGTTTACTGCTAGAGATTGTGCTAGAGATTGTGTCTGAGGGTGGGTTTACTGCTAGAGATTGTGTCTGAGGGTGGGTTTACTGCTAGAGATTGTGTCTGAGGGTGGGTTTACTGCTAGAGATTGTGTCTGAGGGTGGGTTTACTGCTAGAGATTGTGTCTGAGGGTGGGTTTACTGCTAGAGATTGTGTCTGAGGGCGGGTTTACTGCTAGAGATTGTGCTAGAGATTGTGTCTGAGGGTGTGTTTACTGCTAGAGATTGTGTCTGAGGGTGGGTTTACTGCTAGAGACTGTGTCTGAGGGCGGGTTTACTGCTAGAGATTGTGTCTGAGGGCGGGTTTACTGCTAGAGATTGTGCTAGAGATTGTGTCTGAGGGTGGGTTTACTGCTAGAGATTGTGTCTGAGGGCGGGTTTACTGCTAGAGATTGTGTCTGAGGGCGGGTTTACTGCTAGAGATTGTGCTAGAGATTGTGTCTGAGGGTGGTTTAACTGCTAGAGATTGTGTCTGAGGGCGGGTTTACTGCTAGAGATTGTGCTAGAGATTGTGTCTGAGGGTGGGTTTACTGCTAGAGATTGTGTCTGAGGGCGGGTTTACTGCTAGAGATTGTGTCTGAGGGCGGGTTTACTGCTAGATATTGTGCTAGAGATTGTGTCTGAGGGTGGGTTTACTGCTAGAGATTGTGTCTGAGGGCGGGTTTACTGCTAGAGATTGTGTCTGAGGGCGGGTTTACTGCTAGAGATTGTGTCTGAGGGTGGGTTTACTGCTAGAGATTGTGTCTGAGGGTGGGTTTACTGCTAGAGATTGTGTCTGAGGGCGGGTTTACTGCTAGATATTGTGCTAGAGATTGTGTCTGAGGGTGGGTTTACTGCTAGAGATTGTGTCTGAGGGTGGGTTTACTGCTAGAGATTGTGTCTGAGGGTGGGTTTACTGCTAGAGACTGTGTCTGAGGGCGGGTTTACTGCTAGAGATTGTGTCTGAGGGCGGGTTTACTGCTAGAGATTGTGCTAGAGATTGTGTCTGAGGGTGGGTTTACTGCTAGAGATTGTGTCTGAGGGCGGGTTTACTGCTAGAGATTGTGTCTGAGGGCGGGTTTACTGCTAGAGATTGTGCTAGAGATTGTGTCTGAGGGTGGTTTAACTGCTAGAGATTGTGTCTGAGGGCGGGTTTACTGCTAGAGATTGTGCTAGAGATTGTGTCTGAGGGTGGGTTTACTGCTAGAGATTGTGTCTGAGGGCGGGTTTACTGCTAGAGATTGTGTCTGAGGGCGGGTTTACTGCTAGAGATTGTGTCTAAGGGTGGATTTACTGCTAGAGATTGTGTCTGAGGGTGGGTTTACTGCTAGAGATTGTGTCTCAGGGTTAAGTCACCGAGGAACCTATCATATCAACCAAACCTCAAAGCAGGAGCCTCAGCATCCAGCCAGCCAGCAGCCGCCGCCTCACCCGGGCAGCAGTCTGGACGAGCAGCAAGCCGCCATCGAGTCCCTGCTCAGCCGGGTTCAACCCGACTCGTTAGGCAGCGAAGCGCGTCAACAACTGTTGGTGTGTGTGCGCGATTTGTATCGTCTGTCGGCTCCGGGCAGTTCGGGGCGGCGTCTGGCAGAGAGTCTGGCGGCCACGCTGCAGCCTGACACCCCGGTGTCATCCTCATCTTCAACGCCAGCTAATCTAACAGGTTGGCTATTTTAAATTATCTAAATTTGAATTCGCGCGAATTTTCGACCCAAAAACTCTACTAACAGTAGAAATGTTTGTTTAATTAATTATATCGTCAGAGACCCGTTCGGCTGCAGATCAGATACCCGAGCAGGTGGACTCAGCGCTGGACCAGCTGCTCAGCGGCATGCAGTCGCAACCGCCTCTGCCGCCGCCACCGCCGCCGGCGACGACGCAAAAAATTCCGACAATTCCGCCTGTTCCTGCCGCCCCAACCTTGGCCGCTCCCGTTGCTGAGGCGGCGCCCAATTTTGCCCAGCTAATCGGTTGCGATCCTCGCCTTCTGGCGCCAATTAAAGATCGATTTGAAGCGTCGCGAGATATTTTGGTGAGGGCTTGGACTGTCTAGTTTGAGAATCTTCAATTCTGGAAGCTCTTGATTGCAAATGTACTTCTTGAAGTATGGTTCTCTCTTTCAAATGTTATTTAGGAAACAAACACCCCCCCTTTTTGAATCTTAAATCCAATTTTTTAATCTTTAAAGGCCTTGTCTGTATCTCAAATTTCCCTCTAACCTTTTTAAATCCACTTTAACAGCGCAAATAGCCCTTCCAAGTCTTGAATACTTAGTCTTTAAACCTCAAATCCTTTTTCTAAACCTCAAATCCCTGTTCTAAACCTTAAATCTCCCTTCTGAACCTCAAATCCCCATTCTAAAACTCAAATTCCCTTCTGAACCTCAAATCCCTCTTCAAAACTCAAACTCAAAACTTCAAAACATCAAATCCCTTTTCATAAACTCAAATCCACCTTCACAACCTCAAATCCCCTCCACAGCCTCAAATTCCCCTTATAAAACCTCAAATCTGCATTCTGAAACTCAAATCTCCCTTTAATTCTTCAAATCCCTTTTTCATAAGCTCAAATCCCCTTTCACAGCCTCAAATTCCCCTTATGTCCCTCAAATCCTCCTTCTTAACCTCCAATCCCTATCTGAACGTCAAATCCTCTTTTAAACCTCAATCGCCCAATTTGCACCCTCAAATCCCATTCTAACAACAGTCTATTCCCACCTTCGCTTCGCCGCAAAGGTTGACGGCGAGATCAGACGCCTGGCACTTGACCGAGTCCAACCGCTCCTAGTCGACAAAGGCGAGTCTCGCGTTGTTCGTTTCCGCTTCCCCCAAGGCTCCGCCGTATTCCTCGAATGGGAAGGGGGACCGGATCCGGTTCGACTGCGTCTTGGCGACTACACTAAAGTACAATTCGGCAGGCGACCTTTTATAGTGTGCCTCGGCGGCCCGGGCCACGAGCTGGTCATTCACGGCAAGCCCTTCAATGTGCCCTTTAATGAGCCGAAACTGGTGCCCATTAGAGCTGGCTTCTTCCGCTGCGTTTATCAGGTTAGTTTAGGGGGCTTGACTTACTTGACTTAGCTGCAGGGAGGTCCCAGAGGGGACGCAGCGGGAAGGCGCAGCCGCCCATTCCGCTAACCCCTGGACGACCGACGCGCCGTTATGGACGAATGGTTGGCGTCGCCCAGGGGGGTCCCTCGGTGTCGCCGGCAGCTATGTTGCTCCCTGGAATTGGGAGTTCAGCCCTGCGGGTTGCCCGGAGGAAACGCATGAGCTGGTTAAAATTTGGTGCCTGGAGAAGCAACCATGGCCTGAGAGGGTCATAGTGGCAGCCCGGATGTCCCTCCGCGAAAGCCGGAGGAGGAGGTTCCGGAGCTGGCGAGAGGGCTGTGGAACAGCACCTCTAGATTGCCTGCAAGTGATGCAGTTCGCCCAGAGCGAGTAGTGCTGGGTCCTGACCCACGTTTTGATCCGTGAGTTGATGACGCAGGAGGGGGTCGGGACGAGGGGCTCAGGCCCAATGCAGGATCCAGATGAGCCGGCTTTTGCAAGCGCATCAGCGAGCTCATTTCCCCGGAAACCTTCGTGCCCCGGCACCCACTTAAGAGTGATTTTGTTGGATGAGCCCAACATGTTGAGATGCTTGACACAGTCCAGGACTGTTGCTGAGCTGACACTGCAGCTGGTGGTGTTGGTGTGTTTTGGTTGTGTGAGAATGATGTTTTTACCTAAGGGGTGTGTTTACTATGTGTGCGAGAGGGGTGTGTTTAATAAGTGTCAAAGGTGGTGTGTTTTTACTGTTTTAGAGAGGGGTCTGTGTGTTGACTGTGTGCAAGAGAGAGGTGTGTGTTTACTATGTGCTAGAGAGAGGTGTGTGTGTTTACTATGTGCTAGAGAGAGGTGTGTGTGTTTACTATGTGCTAGAGAGAGGTGTGTGTGTTTACTATGTGCTAGAGAGAGGTGTGTGTGTTTACTATGTGCTAGAGAGAGGGGTGTGTGTTTACTATGTGCAAGAGAGAGGTGTGTGTTTACTATGTGCAAGAGGGGTGTGTGTTTAGTGTGTGCTAGAGAGGGGTGTGTGTTTACTGTGTGCTAGAAGGGGGGTTTGTTTACTGTGTGCTTGAGGGGTGTGTGTGTGTGTGTGTGTGTGTGTTTACTGTGTGCTAGAGAGGGTATGTGTGTTTACTGTGTGCTAGAGAGGGGTGTGTTTGTGTTTAATTAGTTCTCGAGGGGTGTGTGTTTACTGTTGCTAGAGAGGGGTGTGTAGCAAAGTTAAATAAAAGCTATTGATTCTGAGCGGGAGTTAACGGGGTACTGGTTTAGTTAAATGTTACAATTTTTTATTTATGGGAAATATAATGTGTTTACTAATGCTGAAGATTGTGTTTACTCGCTTGCAGCGAGTGCTTAACAAATGTTTATAAAAATAACTGTGGCGTGCTGAACAAACTCAGTTTGAACCTAACCCACCCCTCAGGTCCGCCTCCAAGCCGTGTTGCTACCCGGCGGCCTCCCCGTAACGCCCGCCCTGGACGTCGGGCCGCCCATACCCGGCCAGTGGCTGCAGTGGGCCGCCGACGGCTCATTCGGAGCCGTCAGCCAGCTGCACAAACCGCCGCTGAACCCGATGCGACCTATAGGCGTCGGCAGCGGCGCCAATGCCGGCCGCGTCGGGCATGTCGGCTCGCAGAATTCCTACGCCAGCCGCCTGCCACCTCCGCCGCCGCCGCCACCGCCGACGACTTCGCAGCTGCAACAGCCGACCACAGGCGCCACTGTAGCGTCTGGTCAAAGTCAATCTAAACAGCCGCCGGATGTGCTGAAGATGTTGGACAGTTTAGTGAAATCTGGCGTCATTCCTAATAATCGATCGGGTTTGTCCAACACTGTCGGCGAGAAGAGACGCCGAGGCGCTGCCGATGGATCCGACGCTGTCGGAGCTAAACGGAATCGACAAGTCGATAGCGGCGATAAGTGAGTGAGCACTGAACTGCTTGTTTTTCTTCTTTCTACTTTGAGTAGCTAGTTGACGCAATAGCCAGTGTATTTTATTTACTGGATAAGTTTTAGTCCATTTGCTAAGGCATATGCCTAATGACCGTAAGGTCGTTGGTTCGAGTCCCGGCTTAATGGGACAATCTGTGACCTTAAGTAAGACACTTAATCCCGGATTGTTTGAGTCCACCCAGCTGAGATCGGGTGCGCCGCGCAACTAGCTGTGGTTGTGCCCTGGCCTGTACATCTAGTTAAGCTTGTTTTTTTAGTTTGTGCATTCAAAGTGAAACGGCCCTTTTAAGGGCCGCCATATTTTCCCTTGGAATTGTTTTCTTGTAGCTATCCTTGCAATGAACTTCTATTCGTTCAAAACCGCATATACATGTACTTCAGCCTAGACGAGGATGCCGAGAATCTAGACGATCCTGCGGCTCCGCCAGCCGCCGACTACGATTCCGACGTCGACCTACCAGTAGACCTCACCGACCTAGTCGAAGAGAAACTCGAACAGCGCCTGCCCGCCGTCACCTACCGCCTAGTCGGCGGATTCCAGTGCCCGCAGTGCACCCTGCGCTTCACCCGCGGCCCCCAGTCCGCTTCGTTTCGTTGCCACATGGACGAGCACTATCGCAGGCGGGTGCTACGACGAGCCAATCCGCCGGCCAAGTTCCGTGGCTGGTATCCTCACTGGAGCCAGCTGGTGAAACCAGCCGACGACTTCTCCAATGCCGCTGTCGCTGCTGCCGTCGCCGCAGCCGCCGGAGCCGCCGACTTCGATGTCGAAACTGGTGGAGCGTCGTCCGTAGGTGGAGCGGCAGCTGTCGACATCGCTGCCGCAGACTTGGAGTCGGCGGCGGCTGCATCAGCTGCTGCTGCGGCTGCGGCGGCGGCTGCGGCAGCTTCGGCCTCTCGCGTCCCAGCCAGATCCAATCCCGAGCTGAACGTCTGCGGCGTCTGCTACGAACAGTTCGACACCCGCTGGGACGATGACACTGAAGACTGGCTGCTGCAGGACTGCGTTGAGCTCGGCGGCGGCGGCATCTACCATCCGGTGTGCGCCGAGGACGCCGGGAAAGTCGACGCTGTTGGCGCCGGTGGAGGAGGATCGACATCTTCGACATCGGCCGCCGCCACTTTGCTGTCAATTTTGAAGGAGGCTGTCGGACTGGAGTGAAGTTGTAAATTAATTGAGGTGTCATTTCATGCTTTTTAACTAACCCTTTTTGTATTGTCAAATATATGCGGGCTGTACTTTTTGTGCAGCATTTTTTTTAAAAAGGCGCTCGCAACTTCTTTAGCTCGTTAAAGCGATGTTTGATTTGAGTTTTTTTGGGTCTAATTATGACTGGAAGGAAGGTCGCGGGTTCGAGTTCTAAATTTTAGAACGGAATATTTTTAATGACACTTAATCTCGCATTGCTTCAGTCCTAACTGCCCGTCAGGACTGAGCTGCGGCTGTGCCGCTGGCTGTACATCTTGTCGTGTAAAACAGTTACATAATCAACACAGTTTATAACCATCTTTTATTGCCGACAATCATAATTAGGATTGTGAAATAACAACTGGCTATCGTATATTATACTAGTACTGTAAATTAATTTTCTCACGGTAATTAATCAGTAAACGGGCTTTTTAAGTAACGGAGAATCACACTGGGGGACTTTAAGTGTCGCTCATAGTCTATTGATTTTACACGAAAAAATCGCATCACACTACTGCTCGCTTCAACGTGTCAAAACCAGTAGCTTTGAGTCACAAATCGCAGCTAACGATGTTAACTAGCGGACGAGGTTAATCAGTTTTCTGAGTAGTAAATGGTCTGCAATGCAAGTTAATTATAGGTAAGAAAGTTGCATAAAAATAGTCCCAGATAATCTACCAACTTACATTCGGATCTCTAGCAGCAGCTTGTACTCCTGTCGGCAGGGTTTCTTCCTCGTCGTAGACGGTCTGAAAGTATTGCAAGTACTTGCACCAATTTCCTTTAGCTTCTATGCTGTGAGTACTGCAGACTATAAAGCACCTGGGTGTACATTACATGTAAATGTATCAAAAAAATCTCTTCCCATGATTCTGGATAGTATCATCAAGGAATTTCATAGAATTTCCAGCTTTTATTGTAACAGGCGTATCTTACTGTATTCCGGAAATAATGAAATACGAATCGAAACATAAGTAAACCCTTGACGGTTTACACATTTGTGACGGAGCATTACTGACAATTAACTTAATTGTTTGCCTCACTTACATTAGGATCTCTCGAAGCATTTATTGGAACCATATGAACTCCATTAGCTTGTATCTGATCACTAGGTGGTGAAGCGTCTCGACCTCTTGTTGAGCCGGTCTGCGCCCAGATGTAGATCGCTAGAGACACGGTGACCGTCACTGCAGCAATTGCCGCAATGGACAGGAGTGCCATGGACTGAAGTTGGCTTCTTTCTGATCTACTAAGCCCTGTTAAAAAATCAGTACAGTTAATGTGTACTGAAATGTACGCTACTGACCTACATTTACTAGCATGCAAAGCTACATCTTGTAAGTTGTAAAGAACCTTGACGGTAAGATTAAATGCTCACCTGCAACGGTGATCAACTGAGTAAAAGTTTGGTTAGCTGCAGTGGAGGACAATCCAGCTTGAGCAACTAGGACAGGTGAGGTTGCTGCCGTTCATTGACACCAGAGCGATCGTGCTGAAGCTGCTGACGAACTGGCGGTGTTGCGTACGACTGAGCACGATCTGAGTGATTGTTAGCTTGGCTTCTTGTTGAATTGGACTAATTTTTGTGCATTCTAAATGGCTTTAAAAATGTCGGCTCACCAGCGACCCGTCCGTGAGCTGCAGCCAGCACTGGCTACTCGGCTCCGGGTTGCCATCAGCTGTGACTTCAACCGACAGAATGTCTCCCTCGTTCACGGATTGAGTCGGCGATGTCGGCCATTTGACGTTCATGGGGTCTGGAAGTTTTGTGATCATCTTGAGGACATAGCTATAAAAATGCAAACGTGCCTTAAAAATCGACCAGGTGCTTGCGTAGGTTCTATCTGGTTCGTGTGATGTACAGGGGCCAGGGGGCGAGTGGCTCAGTGGTCTAGCGCGTCTGCCTTGTGTGCCACTGGTCCAAGTTCGACCCCCGCGTTGTAGGTTGGCTATTTTCCCCAGCACGGTTACGTGTGCAGGGTCACATTAATTTGGGGCCTTGTGCACGAATTGCTTGAGCTATGGGCCACTTGCACAATATCCGCCCATGTGGGGCAACCCCACAAGGCATAGAGAGTGTACATTCCTGGAACCGCCGCTTGTACACCCTATGTGAGTGCGTGACTGGGTGCCGGCCTGTGTGTGTTTCTATGCCTGTATACCGTATTGTGTGACTGAACGCTCTTAAAGAATTTCCAACTGCTCATGAGATTTTTTTCTGCTTGGGATTCTTTGTCTGGTTGGGGAATTCTCTTTCAGGAGTCAGCGCAATGGACAGTCATGCCCAGTCGCTGGTTGTGGGACGATGTCGCTTTAAGCGTCAAAGTGCCTGCAGCCCTCCTGCAGATTTAGCTTTTTAGCTTTATAGATGTACATGCCATGTCCTAAAGTCCTTAAGGCTACTACTCGCGAGTGAGACCAGCAAAAATCCTTTACATTGGGATTTCATAACAGCCTCGAATCATATGAAGCTGCGAAAACACGGATAGTATCACTGATGGCTTAAAAGTACTTGAGTCGGAACCTACAGAACGGTGAACCAATGTACCTAACCAATAACCAGGATGTACCCAGACGCTTCCAATGCTGCGGAGATATAAATTTGCCAAAACTTATACCAAGGACTTCTAGAATGACTTCTAGCGGTCCTTGACTTATACTCGTACATACATAGTGCCTTCGGTAGCCAGTGACGAGTCCAAGTTTCCATGAGTCCGGACTGGTTGACCAGGCATGCCAGAGACGCTGTATCGGACCAGTTTCTGTCAACTTTTAGGCTGTAAGTGGTGCTTTCGCGAGCAGTCTGTAATTTTTTTGTCTTTCTGATTCGATTAAAGTAGAAGTGGCTTTGCACTCATACTATGTAAAAGGGCTCACGCTAACGCCAGTAAGACTTGTGTTGCCATCCGGTGTTTCAAGGAAAACAACTATGGATTGCTGGAATCTGGGGGTCATTCTCAGTGTCATATAGCAGCACTTTGACAGTGTCTCCATCCTTCCAAGAGCTTTTCAAGTGCAGTAGAATTTGCGGCTTGCTTCTGCCTGGAATAGATATCGGTTTAAAACAAAATTTACGTAACCTGAAATGATAATTATTATATTACTAAAGCCTGAAGTTAAAAGAGTAATCCAGCAAAACATCTATGCGGTAACTTACGAACTATTATTGGAAGCAGGGTGCGCCTCTCGACCAGCCAGGGTGAATTGGAGTAGCACTGAACCATCTTGCCACTCATGTCTGCGCTAACGTTCACTCGGTACTCCGTGATCAGACTTGTTAAATTGTTCATCTGACCAGCATTAAACCCAGAAATCTCTTGCTGTGAAAATAACTGGAAGGTAGAAAATTTTTCAAAACACTTGCAGGTCAGTTATGCTTGGTAAGTTGACATCTGACACGTACTGTACCTGTTTGATTGGTGACAGCATTAATCCAGTTGAATGGTGACCTTGAAAATAGCCAATACATCTGCTGGACTCATCAGTCGACAGGCGTGGGCAGGCCTTTGGTACGCGTCGTGTGATGTGAAATGATAGCGTATTCTGCGCCCTCTCTTAGAAACCACTCTGATCCGATTTGAACGCACCAGAGCTCTGCACAAGACTCGGTGGAGGCACTTTAACAGGAATGTAACATGACTTTTTAGAAAATGGTTACTTGCACTTTCCAGACGGAGATTAGCAGAACGAAAGCCAGCGCCTACTCCATACCCGATCGGTCTGTAGCCGTTTCTACAGTCCCCGATTGCACATAGAAACAGACATCTGAGGACTGCCTCCCTGAATATCGGGGTGAATTGGTGGAAAATTTTCTGGTACTACAAACTCTTGGCTGAAAGGCTGCAAAGGTTTTGAAGTGCAGTCATGCAGTTGCGCTGGCCAGCAAGTAATGAAATAGCAAGCAATAGTCAAATTAGTGCGGGTTCAGATGCTTACTGGTACACTCATTTGATCTTTTATGCCTCCACTTCGATTTGCAATTTTGACATCTGCCTGAACAAATGGCAACACTAAGCGGCAGGGTGTGCATAGCAGCGTGAAAACATTATCTCCAAGAGGAAAGGCCTCGCAAACTATTGACTTTGCAGACTGGCGAAATGCGTCGTGCGAGCACGTGAAAATCTGCGCTTTCTTTCGAGTTGCTAAAAAATAAATTGCGTCAAATAAATTGACTGTGTTATAATGTGAGACCGTTGGTATGTTATACGTGAATTTAAAAATGCTACTTCTTCGACCTCCAGAGCTACGAAGCGCATCTGCCTATTTATTTCGTTGCTACCATTATAATATTTTCTGATCAGAATGTATGCCGTCATCTGGGAGATGAAAATTTGGAGGAGAAACTGCTGTTCACTGAGCTGCCCACGGACTCACTGACGAAAATAATGTTCTCACATTTGGGCACTTCCTATTCCGAATAACTGCATCGTAGCTGCATTCCACTCGGAGCTTCTTACTGAAAGAGTCTGTCCGCCCGGTGACTCCGCAAGGATTACAGAGTTCAGGTGCTTGGGAGGGTTGCGTGACAACTGCCGTTGCTGTGATTCAGACCGGGAGGTAGCGTGTGACTCAGCAGGATCTCCATGTTCTCAGCTTGGCTCGCATCTGGGAGCCAAAAAAAGTTTTATTTCGAATCGAATTTTTTAATTTAAGTACGATATGTGAATTTACATTTGCTTGAAATCTATGTTCACCTGTCGCTCCGTAGTACACACTGACCGCTTGCACACGAATCGGGTGAGTCAGCTGAACCAGAAGCCACTGGTACCCAGTGGAATCCGTGATGTTCGCCGAGTGGAAATAATCCCAGTTGCCCGCAATGGCCGTGTCCAGGAAGCACCTGTTGTTAATTATTCTGACGACTGCCAAGAGTTGACTATGTCGGTTCTGGTGACGTTGAACTTTCTGCTTGAGTCTGCAGCAACTGCTTAAAATAAACATTTCTGTAGTTGACTTTACTATTAGCAATATCAGTTGCCATGGAGGGTTCAGGTATACCTATGGCCGAATGTCTGAGCCACTCACAGCAGTAGGCGCCCCTGTCAATAAGGTGGGCACCCCTGTCAATGAGGTTGGCGCCCCTGTCAATGAGGTTGGCGCCCCTGTCTGTAAGGTGGGCGCCCCTGTCTGTAAGGTGGGCGCCCCTGTCTGTAAGGTGGGCGCCCCTGTCTGTAAGGTGGGCACCCCTGTCAATGAGGTTGGCGCCCCTGTCTGTAAGGTGAGCGCCCCTGTCTGTAAGGTGGGCGCCCCTGTCTGTAAGGTGGGCGCCCTGTCTGTAAGGTGGGCGCCCCTGACTGTAAGGTGGGCGCCCCTGTCTATAAGGTGGGCGCCCCAGTCAATGAGGTGGGCGCCCCCGTCTGTAAGGTAGTGCAATGCATGCATAATTAACACAAGCAGCAAGGAACAAACCGGCTCACCGATACTGCAGCAGAGAACGGTGAAAAGCACCAAGACCTGCAA
>CATNEM010000037.1:105000-286934 GCA_950096795.1 Macrostomum cliftonense | reverse complement strand
AAAAAAACTGTCACAGTCACAGAGTTCACGCAGATTCACAACAAGGTCACTGCTCGGACACTTGCCAAACAATCAGATGCGATCGTTCGGGTCTTGGTAACAAAGACTTGCCGGCGCCAGCAGTCGACTGCTGATCCTGCTCCGAGGGATCGTCTGAGTCTCCTAGGGATGCGAATTGAATAACTGAGATCCCATCCAATTCTTAGCTGGGATTTTAGCTACACAGACAGCAAACAGCATGGCAACGCGGGCTCACCAACTCTGAAGTCAATGTAGCCCTCGCCGCCGCTAATGACCAGCACAGTGCGCGAATCCCGATCCCGGGATATTTTTCCTGGCGGTGGCGGCTCGCGTTTGCCTGCGCGGGAAATGAAAACTAAAATAATCATTCAAATCGGAAATCCTATGTAAATAATTCAATCAGAAATTTTATTGATAATTTTTCCTTAATAAATTTTGTTGTTAAATTAAACTAATTATTGTAAATCAATTGGAATGGGATTAATTATACAATGGGAAGCTCGAGATCAACGAGAGTTCTTAAAAAATTCAAAATATAAGATTGAATCGAATAGTGAAACACACAACAAAATTTTTTAAGGACAAACCTTGCTTTGCAGCTTCTTTGTTTTTGTTGCCATCTGCAGCTAAAAATGTATTGATTTTTTTCTGTCTGAATGTACTTTTTTACATGTAACTGTACCTGTAACTAACTACATTTGACTAATAGAGCAATAACAACTAAGCAACCTGTACTTTAGTAACTAGGAAGTAAAAAAAATTGAACAAAGCGTACTTTAGTAATAAAGTAGTAGCCTTAATGATGCAACCTGCAAGTTAGTAACTAGGTAGTAAAAAATGAAACAACGCGTATTTTATGAGCGTAGTAACTAGAGCAGTAGAAGGCGAGTGGCTCGGCGGTCTAGCGCGTCTGCCTTGTGTGCCACTGGTCCAGGTTCGACCACCACGTTGTAGGTTGTTTATTTTCCCTAGCGTCTCTGGTTTTGTGTGCAGGGTCGCATTAATTTGGGCCTTGTGCACGAATTGGTTGGGCTATGGGCCAGTTGTGCAATTTGCGCCCATGAGGGCAAACCCCCCCCCCCCAAGGCATAGAGAGTGTACATTCCTGGAACCGCCGCTTGTACACCCTATGTGAGTGCGTGACTGGGTGCCGGCCTGTGTGTGTGTGTCTATGCTTGTAACTAAGCAGTAACACAGTTAAATGTGTACTTTAGTAGCTAGGCAGTAACACAATTAAATGTGTACTTTAGTACTCGTAACTAAGCAGTAACACAATTAATGTGTACTTAGTAGCTAGGCAGTAACAAAATTAAATGTGTACTTTAGTAACTAAGCAGTAACACAATTAAATGTGTACTTTAGTAGCTAGGCAGTAACAAAATTAAATGTGTACTTTAGTAACTAAGCAGTAACACAATTAAATGTGTACTTAGTAGCTAGACAGTACCACAATTAAATGTGTACTTTAGTAACTAGGCAGTAACACAATTAAATTTGTACTTTAGTAACTAGGCAGTAACACAATTAAATGTGTACTTTAGTAGCTAGGTAGTAACGCAATTAAATGTGTACTTTAGTAACTAAGCAGTAACGCAATTAAATTTGTACTTTAGTAACCAGGCAGCAACACAACTAAATGTGTACTTTAGTTACTAGGTAGTGAAACAATCAAACTTTTACTTTAGTAAAACAATCAAGCAACCAGTAGTGCAGTACGTAGACAGCATTTAAAAAATGCGAAAAGAACTTCGTTAAGCATGAAAATTTGGGATTTGAAAAAACAAACAGCCAACCTACCAGGCACGGCAAGGAAAAACTTCACGGCGTCCTTGTGCCCGTGAAAGGACAGTTGGGCCAGCTCCATGCTAACGTAGGGCATTAGACTGTTGAATCCTTGCTGACTGTCCTCGCCGACGCTCCCGCTCTCCCGCCGACAGCGGCCTGTTCACAAACGGCAAGGTGACCACAATGCCGTTGCTGGTGCCGATCCACAGACGACCGCAGGCGGCGAACAGCGAAGTCAGCCGAACCAAGGAGAAGCCGAGCCGGGAGGTCCCCAGCACCTGGCTGATGTACGGCTCAACGTCCACCTCTTGGAGCAGCTCGTGGCTGTGCGCGTGGAATAGGCGCAGGACAGTGTCAAGTCGGAAACCGATCCAGACACCCTCGCCAATCGGGCACAACAGCCTGACGGTGCTGTCCGCCCTAGGATGAGCGTCGAAAAGCGGCGGCAACGCGCAGGGTCCGAGGATCGACCACCTTGACGGTGTTTCTGCACGCCGATCCACAGGGGCGGCGCCGCAGCCGTGGCCGCCATGGCTCTGACAGGCGCGGCCGCCTCGCTGACGGCCAGCTCGTAGTAGCGAGACAAATCCCAGCGCTGCTCCAGACTGGTGGCAGCGGTGGGATCCGCCTGGCCAATTATTGATCGGCGACAAAATACCAATAGTGACCCGTTGGCTAGGCCAAGAAATACTCGACCGCGTAGGTGGCAAATCGCAACGATGGCGTCTTTTAATTGCAGGCACTGCAAGCATCGCCGCCAATTGTTGACGGCGGAGTGAACAAAGAGGCAGGCCGCTCTGGCAGCCAAGCCACATGGTTGAGTCGGATAGGTAGGCGCTGCGGCCGCCTTTAGGTGGGGCTGCTTCGCTTGATAGGCCGCGTTCGATTAGCAGATCGGTGCCTAGGGGGGGGGGGGGGGTAGGAGTGACTCCTGTGACGCTTTTGGAGTGAATCTGATTGTACTCGTACTTTACTAGTGAGAATTATTGTACTTTCGAAGTGAATCTTATTGTACTTTAGGAGTGAGTCTTATTGGATTTTTTGAGTGAGTCTTATTGTATTTTTAGAGTGAGTCTTATTGTACTTTTTGAGTGAGTCTTATTGTACTTTAGGAGCGAGTCTTATTGTACTTTAGGAGCGAGTCTTATTGTACTTTATGAGCGAGTCTTACTGCGCTTTAGGAGCGAGTCTTATTGTATTTTTTGAGTGAGTCTTATTGTACTTTAGGGGAACTTCTTATTGTACTTTAGTAGAGTCTTTTTGTACTTTAAGAGTGCATCTTAGTGTTTTTTAGGAGTGAGTCTTTTTTACTTTAAAAGTGCATCTTGCTGTACTTTAGGAGTGAGTTTTTTTGTACTTTAAGAGTGCATCTTATTGTGCTTTCGAAGTGAATCTCACTATAGGACCCAAGAATATGGCAAATATAATCATGAGAGCGTCAAATCCTGCACCTGTACGCTGCTTCGTCTGTCCCTGCTGGTGTTGCAGCTGCTTCGGCGGCGAGCCAACCAGCGACAAACTGCTGGCGTGCGGACTCTGATTAGGCGATTCAACCACTACACAACGAACCAGACGGGCCCGGTCCGGCTTCGGCTCCGACAGCGGATCGACGTCTCTATCGGTGTCGTCGCCTGCGGCGCCGTTGTCGCTATTTGTCGAATCGTTGGCCGGTTGAAAATCGCCCGGCGCCGGTCCGGGCACGCAGGCGATGGCGAGCACCTGCGACTGGCAGACGGTGAAGGCCTGGAGCAGCTCGGCCGGCCTGTTGGCATCGATGATGCACACCTGGCTGGGACCGGCTGAGGACTGCTCGCTAGTGCAAATCCACACCAGCGAGGTGAGACCCGGATCCGGCAGCAGGCCGAACTGGGCTTGCTCCCTGTTGAGCTGCTCGCTCAGGCCTGCTCAACTCGGGACTATCGGGCGCCTCGTCGGTGCTGAATTGCCGACGCAGGCCGGCTGAGATGGCGGCCGCGCACCAGACCTGCGTATGGGGGGAGAATGGTACACAGATAGTGTGGGACAAAAGCCAAAGCTAGTAAGTGCCTTTTCAGTGGGGTTTAGTTGCTAGGGTAGTCTGAAATGCTCGAAAAGGAGATCCTTAGCTTAGCTTATGATTTAGATGAGTCTCTATGAGGTTTAGAATTCTCTGTTTCAGACTTGGGAGGATTCCCTCTGAGGTTTAGAAAGACTCTCCGCGAGGTTTAGGAGGATTCCCTCTGAGGTTTAGAAAGACTCTCCGCGAGGTTTAGGAGGATTCCCTCTGAGGTTTAGAAAGATTCTCCGCGAGGTTTAGGAGGATTCCCTCTGAGGTTAAGAAAGATTCTCCGCGAGGTTTAGGAGGATTCCCTCTGAGGTTTAGAAAGATTCTCCGCGAGGTTTAGGAGGATTCCCTCTGAGGTTTAGAAAGATTCTCCGCGAGGTTTAGGAGGATTCCCTCTGAGGTTTAGAAAGATTCTCCGCGAGGTTTAGGAGGATTCCCTCTGAGGTTTAGAAAGATTCTCCGCGAGGTTTAGGAGGATTCCCTCTGAGGTTTAGAAAGACTCTCCGCGAGGTTTAGGAGGATTCCCTCTGAGGTTTAGAAAGACTCTCCGCGAGGTTTAGGAGGATTCCCTCTGAGGTTTAGAAAGATTCTCCGCGAGGTTTAGGAGGATTCCCTCTGAGGTTTAGAAAGACTCTCCGCGAGGTTTAGGAGGATTCCCTCTGAGGTTTAGAAAGACTCTCCGCGAGGTTTAGGAGGATTCCCTCTGAGGTTTAGAAAAATTCTCTCCGCGAGGTTTAGGAGGATTCCCTCTGAGGTTTAGAAAGACTCTCCGCGAGGTTTAGGAGGATTCCCTCTGAGGTTTAGAAAGACTCTCCGCGAGGTTTAGGAGGATTCCCTCTGAGGTTTAGAAAGATTCTCCGCGAGGTTTAGGAGGATTCCCTCTGAGGTTTAGAAAGATTCTCTGCGAGGTTTAGGAGGATTCTTTACGAAGTTAATAAGGGTTCTCTGTGAGGTTTAGGAGGATTCTCTGTAAGGTTTAGCAGAATTCTCTGTGAGGTTTAGGATTCTTTGCAAGATTTAGGAGGACCTCTCTGTGAGGTTTAGGAAGATTCTCTGCGAGGTTTAGGTGGATTCTCTGCGAGGTTTAGGAGGATTCTCTGTGAGGTTTAGGAAGATTCTTTACTAAGTTAATGAGGGTTCTCTGTGAGGTTTAGGAGGATTCCCTGTGAGGTTTAGGAAGATTCTCTGCGAGGTTTAGGTGGATTCTCTGCGAGGTTTAGGAGGATTCTCTGTGAGGTTTAGGAGGATTCCCTGTAAGGTTTAGGAGGATTCTCTGTGAGGTTTAGGAGGATTCCCTGTAAGGTTTAGGAGGATTCTCTGTGAGGTTTAGGATTCTTTACGAAGTTAATAAGGGTTCTCTGTGAGGTTTAGGAAGATTCTTTGTGAGGTTTAGGAAGATTCTCTGTGAGGTTTAGGAAGATTCTCTGTGAGGTTTAGGAAGATTCTGTGAGGTTTAGGAGGATTCTCTTTGAGGTATTTTGAAGATTTCCTGCGAGGTTTAGGAGGATTCTTCTGGCTTGGGAGTTGTTACTTTATGGATTTATGATTATGAGCGATGTTTGAAAGAATTTTCCAGAACGTTTTCGGGATGCTTCTTTAAGATAATAGAGCAATTGAACATATTTTTTTCGTGATTCTACTGAAGGAATTTTTTTAATTCTTAGGAATAGCGTAGACGTCTTGCCTTGGGCAAATCATGCCTCAATTATACTTTACTCTTTGAAATTGCTCAGTAAGCACAGTTTTTAAATGATATCAGGGAAAAAAACCAATAAAAAATACCATGGCAAAAACAGCACTCCAACAGCCCTTCACTTTATCACGACATTTTCAAATGTAAAAACTCTGATTATATCATCGTAATGTAAACAATGCGAGGGAAAAAACTGTGCTATTTACCGACGTCCCCAGCCGCTCACAGGCGGGGGCGGAATGCTCTTGTAAAAACGAGCGACGAAATGCGAAGCAACCGAATCGAGCGTGAAGCGACGCCGGTTTCTATCACAGATTTGAAACGGCGCACAATAATACAGTTGCAGTCTGGGACAAATATACGCTCATACGCTCACACATGCAACCGATGATGCAAAGGAATATTTTTTTGGAAATCTAGCCGAGCAAAATGATTATATTTTTTGGCCATTGCTTCTATATTAACATTGTGATAGTAGTAGCTAAGTATAGTTTAACACGTCTGAGCTTTTTTTGCGTGTGAGTTGTTGACAATTTCGCCTCACATATCCTAATATAGAGAGCACGGGAAAAAAGGAGGGAGAGACAGTGTGGGTGCGAAATCCTTCCATCTAGATAAAAATATAGTCACGTACCCAAGTGACTTCTGATTCCTGAAGCAATGCTATCTTTAGGCATCAATACTATATTACACATGATACACACAACTCTTCCACAATTTGATGGAAGTGATGTACTCTTTTAACTTTATTCAACTAAAGATCCTTTAGTGATTGAGTTTAAAGAATCTAGAGGTCAATTGCCACTACTAAATACGAGTGAGCACCCGTAGACAAGGCAGGTCGCACCCATAGACTAAAGTCGATTTAGCGTAAAAAAATTCAGTTCTCACTCTTTAATTACTGACTGGCCTGGGGAATTTTCGTCAGGAAGACAGAGCCTAAGCGAGCCGCTTCGTCTCGTTTCCGGACTAATCCTCTGCTCAAGCGCGAGATTAGCAGTCACAAGCAAGGCGTCAAACATGGTCGACAATCCGTTGTCAACTACCAATTTGCAACAGGTGGAATTAAGCGGAGTGGAAGACGAGAAGCGCAAAATTTTATCAATATTCAAAGACGAGAGCGCCAAATGCGACAATTGGAATCGAAAGTACATAGCTAGTAGCATGTTTGTGCTGGGCTCAGGCGCCTATGGCAGCGTCTTTCAGGTGAGCTCATCGATTCATGTCTCGATACTAACTGAAGGGGCGGAAGACTAGCCTACGCTGAAAGGGCTGAAGACTAGCCTAAAGGTGAAGGGGCGGAAGACTAGCCTACGGTGAAGGAGCGGATAACTAGCCTACGGTGAAGGGGCGGAAGACTAGCCTACGGTGAAGGAGCGGATAACTAGCCTACGGTGAAGGGGCGGAAGACTAGCCTACGGTGAAGGAGCGGATAACTAGCCTACGGTGAAGGGGCGGAAGACTAGCCTACGGTAAAAGGATGGACGACTTTTTGAAGTATCGGGGCGGAAGACCTTATAGGTAGCACAAAAAGGGGCGGAAGACCTTCCTGCGCAATTTAAAGGTTTGGAGGAACCATCTATCCCATGGGAAAACAAACTGAAGTACTTTACGAGGCAAAAAACTAACCCAAATAAGGTGCTGCGATGAGAGACTTTAGAGAGAGTAATTCGGCGGTGAAGTATCTGACTTTGTAACGCGAAAGTTCGCAAGACCAATACAAAAGTAATATCACACTATCCATCTGCACTTCAGGTAACGACCCGGCAATACAAAAGCAAACAAAAGACGTCCAAAAGTCGCTACAGCTATCACCCGGGCTTTCTCGAAGCAATCGCGTCGCAGCGCCGAGTTAAAGTGGAGATGCTGGACAAACTCCGCGACCCGAACCGGGACGACGCCTACTTAGACATTGTGGCCATCAAGTACGAGATAATCGACCAGGCACAACTAGAGGACGGCACAACTCGCTACTTGCTGTTTCTTCGCCGAGAATTCCTCGTGCTGGACTCGATGTGGCGCAAGAATCCCCGCCAGATGCACGGATTTCCAACCGTGTTCGACTATGGCTACGTTGGCGACAAAAACCACTACGGCATCAACCAGAAGTACAAGAACATCTTCACTTATCTAAATCTGCAAGGCGAGGAAGTGAAATTTTTCACCGACATTGACAATCGTAATCTGGAGGGCGTCACGAAGATCTCCTACATGTCTATGGAGCTGCTCGGACCGTCAATTGACGATTTTCGCAACTATTACGAGCCCTGGTTTAGCGAAGTCGGCCTGAAGCCATTCTTCAATGTCAGCACCGTTTTTAAAATAGCCGACCAGACCCTGTGTCGCCTGCTAATCATGCACAGATGCGGCTTTGTACACCACGACTTAAAGCCGGACAATATTGCCATGGGCAACGGGAAAACGATGAACACTGTCTATTTGTTGGATTTTGGTTTTGCAAAACTGGTAAGTGGTAAACCAATACGTAATAAACAAGAAGTTTAGTTGGGGCTAAGAAGAAAAGGGAGTGGCTGGTTGGTTGTACGGTAGGAGGCGTGAGGTGGGGCTAAGAAGAAAAGGGTAGAGAAGTGGCTGATTGGTTGTACGGTAGGTGGCGTGAGGCGGGGCTGAGAAGTGAAGGGTAGAGAAGTGGCTGATTGGTTGTACGGTAGGAGGCGTGAGGTGGGGCTGAGAAGTGGCTGATTGGTTAAACGGTAGGGAGACGGATTGATAAGTTAAATAATAAAGTTAATTCCCATCGGACAATTGTTGTAGGCATCGCCAGTGAAGCAAAACGAATGGACCGGCTCAAGAAAGTACATAGCGATCGATGCCTACTTCGGCGAGAAGCCCAACTACAGCCAGGACATTGAGAGCTGGTTCTACGTGATCATGGCTTTGCTATACGACGATCTACCCTGGTCAGACGAGTACATTGTCAAACAGGTTGACGAGAATGCCGACGAGAAGACCCGTTGGGATCTAGTTAACAAGCTGAAGAAATCCTGGTGGGGCGAATATTCCGAGGCCACCAGCCTCAAGGAACTATTCAACAACATGGCGGCGCTGCACAGCCGCGAACTGCCGGACATCAAGACCATCCTGGAGCAGTTTCACAAGCGCGTCAAAGATCTCCGCAACGCAATGAGAAGCGTTGACGACGCCCAAACGCTGCACTGCGAGCTCAGCAACACCCAGTCGAACATATTTCGCGGCTACATGAGCGTGCGCAAGTCCCTACTGCAGGTGTTCAACCTGCCCAGTCTCAGCCAGAATGCTCTCCTAGACGACGCCGAACTCAAAGCTCTGCAAGAGATGCGCGAATCAAAAAACAATTGCGTCATGCTGAACTGGGATCGCAACAACTACGAATGGGAATGGGACGTCAATCACGAGAGATTCACGATGCGACACTCGGACTCGGCGCCTCCCCCCGGGATGATCTCGGAGCTCGCCAACCAGCACAGCAGCTGGAGCCTAATGAGATCGTCGGCTAGCCGCGGCGGCGCCGCGCCAATCATCAACAACAACGTGACTAGCGGCATCGGGCAGCAGTGGAACTGGCGTCAGCAGCAGCAGGCGATGTCGCTGGTGAGCTACAAACGACCGCAACGGCCGGACGAGGTCAGCTACGTGTACGATCCGACACGGAAGCTGCTGCTACCGAAGCACACTGGCCGGCAGAAGCTGTACACAGCCGACAGCAAGGTTGTGGCCTTTCAACAGCATCGAGGAGTGACCGGCGTGTACACGGCCGTCTGACAGGCAGTTTTAAAAACTCCAGGCAGAATTATTTTTACCGACTATCTCTGTCTGTCGCTTAAAGCTTTCCGAATTGAATTTTCATTTCTTCAAACAACAATGAAATTTTTGTTTTCATTGATGGAAACTCCATCATAATAAAGCCGCTAGGTTTGGTTGGCCAGTTCGGAGAGCGTGCAATATTTTTCCACATCTTTGTTCTCAAATTGAGACTGAGCTTCAATTTAAGAAGGAACTAAATTTATTTGATAAATTTATTCAAAAATAGTTTTTTTTCTTGCCTCAGGATGAAAGTTAGGTTCCGATTAAATTAGCTTATTAGTGAAGACCCAGTAATAGAAAGTTAAAAAAATATTCTTAGAAACCATATCAGCGTTGGCTTCTGATTAAAGTTGCTAATAGGATAGCTGTGTAATAGAATTTGCGTTCTTGAAGAAGAAAGACAGAAAAATTTACCTGCCAGTCTGTCCAGCAAAGATTTTTTCTGCACATCAAAGAGAAACGATTTTTATGAAGACTTTTTCCTCTGTTTACCATACCCTGTCATTGATCCGACATTTTGCTGTCTCCTATGAGACCATTCTAAAAAACTGCTAGATCCGCTCCCTCCCTCTCTCACTGAATCAGCCTCTCCGCTCCCTCCCTCTCTCACTGAATCAGCCTCTCCGCTCCCTCCCTCTCTCACTGAATCAGCCTCTCCGCTCCCTCCCTCTCTCACTGAATCAGCCTCTCCGCTCCCTCCCTCTCTCACTGAATCAGCCTCTCCGCTCCCTCCCTCCCTCACTGAATCAGCCTCTCCGCTCCCTCCCTCCCTCACTGAATCAGCCTCTCCGCTCCCTCCCTCCCTCACTGAATCAGCCTCTCCGCTCCCTCCCTCCCTCACTGAATCAGCCTCTCCGCTCTCTTTCACTGAATCAGCCTCTCCGCTCTCTCTCACTGAATCAGCCTCTCCGCTCTCTTTCACTGAATCAGCCTCTCTCTTTCTTGTTATAAAAAATCAAAATAAAGAATCTAACGAGTCGAAAAAAAACGGCCGCGACACAACACGATGTCCCACCTTGGTCTCTTTGGCTCTGTCCAGCAGAGGACGGCAGTAGATTGGCACAGGAATTGACGTGGCACTGGCTAGCGGTTTCTGTTGCTGCTGCTGCTGCTGCTGCTGTGGCGCCGGTGGCAGCGCCCATCCGTAAGCGTGCTGCCTTCCGCTTGCTATTTCCGGTTTCAGGCGTGCTGCAGGTTGGTGCTGCTGCTGCTGCTGTTGCTGTTGCTGCTTCCGCTCGGCACTGGATAGGAAATCGTAGGCCCGGTTCTGCGAGGCCGGCAGCCCGATGGCCTCCCGCTCCGCTCTGGTCGGGTCACCAATCGGCGACAGCGCGCCGCCAGATCGACTTGACGAAGCAGGAGAAGCCGAGGCCGATGAAGCTGCAGGACGGTAGCGAAGGGCGCCTATCTGATGCTGCTGCTGCTGGTGCTGCTGCGACGGAGAGGAACTCGACGTTGTCAGGGTTGACGCGCCAGACGAGGGTGACGACGAGGCGGAGGCTGGCGAGCTCAAACGAATTTTGAAGAAGTTGGCGCTGAAAGAGTCAAGGAAATTAAGGCGGGAGTTTCTTCAGTTCTTGTCTAGATTGATTGTCAATTCTTGTCTAAACTGATTGTTAATTCTTGTCTAGATTGAATATCAATTCTTGTCTAGACTGATTGTCAATTCTTGTCTAGACTGATTGTCAATTCTTGTCTAGATTGATTGTCAATTCTTGTCTAGATTGATTGTCAATTCTTGTCTAGATTGATTGCCAATTCTTGTCTAGATTGATTGCCAATTCTTGTCTAGATTGATTGTCAATTCTTGTCTAGACTGATTGTCAATTCTTGTCCAGACTGATTGTCAATTCTTGTCTAGATTGATTGCCAATTCTTGTCTAGATTGATTGTCAATTCTTGTCTAGACTGATTGTCAATTCTTGTCTAGATTGAATATCAATTCTTGTCTAGACTGATTGTCAATTCTTGTCTAGACTGATTGTCAGTTCTTGTCTAGATTGATTGCCAATTCTTGTCTAGATTGATTGTCAATTCTTGTCTAGACTGATTGTCAATTCTTGTCTAGACTGATTGTCAGTTCTTGTCTAGATTGATTGCCAATTCTTGTCTAGATTGATTGTCAATTCTTGACTAGACTGATTGTCAATTCTTGTCTAGATTGATTGCCAATTCTTGTCTAGATTAATTGTCAATTCGTGTCTATATTGATAGTCGATTCTTGTCTAGATCATTCGTCAATTCTTGACTAGATTGATTGTCAATTCTTGTCTAGATTGATTGTCAATTCTTGTCTAGATCATCCGTCAATTGTTGTCTAGATTTTTCGTGAATTCTTGCATAGATTTTCGTAATTTTATTCTAGATTTATTATTTTTTCTTGCTGTCTCCAAGACACACAGACGAATCACAATATATACGGGGCCAAGCAAAACAGTGTAGTTGCAAACAATATATATATTTTTATGAATTAGTACGTTTCCAGGCAATACTTTTAACACCTGGGATTAACGTTAGCTAGCACTTTCCTTGTGATAATTACTTAAAAATCCTGTTACTCTTGGATCATCCAACCCATTAATACTCGCTGAAAAAATCCAATAACAAAATCCCACATCTGTCAAATTTAAGTTGACGCTAAGCTTTTGCAATGGGAGAATAAGTTAAACACTAAATTGACAATTTAGACAGCATAAGCTCCTACTAAGGACCAAAGAGCATTATTGCATCAACCAAATTTGCTAAGTACGCTCGTATGATGTTACAATGACAAATATTCGAAAATTCAGATAACGTTTGCTAAATAAAATATCATGCATTGCATTCTGTTGAGAGAAACCAGATAATCTCATGAGATCTCTTCTATTTAACAGTCAGATAATCTCATGAGACTCTTCTATTTAACAGTCAGATAATCCCATGAGACTCTTCTATTTAACAGTCAGATAATCTCATGAGACTCTTCTATCTAACACTCAGATAATCCCATGAGACTCTTCTATCTAACACTCAGATAATCCCATGAGACTCTTCTATTTAACAGTCAGATAGTCTCATGAGACTCTTCTATTTAACAGTCAGATAATCTCATGAGACTCTTCTATCTAACACTCAGATAATCTCATGAGACTCTTCTATTTAACACTCAGATAATCTCATGAGACTCTTCTATCTAACACTCAGATAATCCCATGAAACTCTTCTATCTAACACTCAGATAATCCCATGAGACTCTTCTATTTAACAGTCAGATAGTCTCATGAGACTCTTCTATTTAACAGTCAGATAATCCCATGAGACTCTTCTATTTAACAGTCAGATAATCTCATGAGACTCTTCTATTTAACAGTCAGATAATCTCATGAGACTCTTCTATCTAACACTCAGATAATCCCATGAGACTCTTCTATCTAACACTCAGATAATCTCATGAGACTCTTCTATTTAACAGTCAGATAATCTCATGAGACTCTTCTATTTAACAGTCAGATAATCTCATGAGACTCTTCTATCTAACACTCAGATAATCCCATGAGACTCTTCTATTTAACAGTCAGATAATCTCATGAGACACTTCCATTTAACAGTCAGATAATCTCATGAGACTCTTCTATTTAACAGTCAGATAATCCCATGAGACTCTTCTATTTAACAGTCAGATAATCTCATGAGACTCTTCTATCTAACACTCAGATAATCCCATGAGACTCTTCTATTTAACAGTCAGATAATCTCATGAGACACTTCCATTTAACAGTCAGATAATCTCATGAGACTCTTCTATCTAACACTCAGATAATCCCATGAGACTCTTCTATCTAACACTCAGATAATCTCATGAGACTCTTCTATTTAACAGTCAGATAATCCCATGAGACTCTTCTATTTAACAGTCAGATAATCTCATGAGACTCTTCTATCTAACACTCAGATAATCCCATGAGACTCTTCTATTTAACAGTCAGATAATCTCATGAGACACTTCCATTTAACAGTCAGATAATCTCATGAGACTCTTCTATTTAACAGTCAGATAATCTCATGAGACTCTTCTATCTAACACTCAGATAATCTCATGAGACTCTTCTATTTAACACTCAGATAATCTCATGAGACTCTTCTATTTAACACTCAGATAATCTCATGAGACTCTTCTATTTAACAGTCTAAAAAATATTGCTTTTTCTCCACATTGCTTAGTTCCTACGTGGTGTACTCACTACTCACTTATAAAGGAATCTCATTAGAATGGAGTCCCCTAGATAAAACTCAGAGAGTGAAATTAATACCCAGTAGTAGCTGTAAGCGGGAATCGAACAGCTACTATAATTATTAATTTCGAAAAAAACACAAGCAGGCAGGCAAGCGGAGTATTTACAACACTCTAGAAAATCAATAAGCCACGACCGAGAAAAGGCCCCTATTAAGATAAAAAAAACTTCAAGTTGACTAACTGGATAAATGTAAACTTAACACAATAAAGCAACAAAAATGATAAAACAACAGTAAGTTTACATTATTTTACGCTGTTGAAATTCAAATAATTGCTAAGTTGTTTCTTTGGTGAAGTGTGCGCTGTTTGAGTAGGGATAGGGATAGACTTAGGATCTTATAATTTAGGATCTTTTTATGCCTTTGGGCATAAAAAGAGGAAACTGAGATAGCGATAAGTGGGATATTAGTGCCTTTGGGCTAAGGATCTGGGATTTCGTGATTTTGGGATTTTCACGGTGTAGTTTTATCCATTCTTAGGGTGGGATTTTGTATCGTGGATCTTAGAATAATGGGATCTGGGATTTTAAGATAAAGCGGTTTTAGAATCTCGAATCTTTGATTTCGGGATCTGGAAATTTGGGATCTTAAGATCTCATCTTCTGAGCACTTATAGTAAAAAATCTGTAAGCTTGGAGGTGGGGATCGAGAAAGCGGTGGGATTAAAGAGAAGCACGATGCTCTGTCTTCAGCAGGGTGGGAGAAACCACCGCAGCGAGTTCAGGCGGGGTCAGACGAGGTCATCACGGGAGCGGCAGCAGCAGCGGAGGCCTGCAAGCTGCCGGCGCTTCCGCCACCAAAAAGACCGCTAAAGCTGTAAAACGGGGGTTGGTTCGTACTAAAAATACACTTGCACTTTAATTCAGAGAGCTTCGTCGTACTTTTAGACTAGGAATTAGTAGAGGCCCAAATCAAGGAAGTGTCAGGATGAAGTGAAACTCAGAGAGACAGAAAGAGTTCTAGTCCACTACGGTCACTACACGAAGGTAATGTCTGACTAATTCAATTTTCTTCTGGCAAACTTCATTTTCTTACAGTCTGTTTGGCTGCATTGCCTGTCAGGGTGGTGGACTAGCGAGAAAACTACTGACTAAATTTGATTAATCGGTGAGCATAGGTTTTTTTACAACGAGAGAACAATTTAGCCTACTGATAAGTAAGTAGTATCGCGTATCTCGCACTTATTTAATAGCAGTGAAAAAATTTTGTGCAACAACGTAACTTTGATAACAAAGACTTTATTAAAGTAATAAAAATATTTTACTGTTTGCAACTAACTGCTTTGCACAATATCGCAACTTGTATTAATGTAAGTAGAGAATTCTGGGCGAAAGGGATATGAAAAACATTTAATTTTGGGATCTTGGAATAATAGGATTCTAAGGTCTAATATGGAAATAGAGAAATCGAAGTTTCCCTATTTACTCTCAAAATGGGATTTTAGGATACGAGATATGGTAGATGATGGGATCTGAGATTTTGATATTACAGATTTTCAGGATACTTGGATGTGGGATTCAGAGATTAGGGATAAGGTGGATGCTGGAATGTGGGATTTTGAGATGAGGGATATGGGAGATGCTGGAATGGGGGATTTTGAGATGAGGGATATGGGAGATGCTGGGATGGGGGATTTTGAGATGAGGGATATGGGAGATGCTGGGATGGGGGATTTTGAGATGAGGGATATGGGAGATGCTGGGATGGGGGATTTTGAGATGAGGGATATGGGAGATGTGGGATTTTAGAGATGAGGGATATGGGAGATGCTGGGATGTGGGATTTTAGAGATGAGGGATATGGGAGATGCTGGGATGTGGGAGTTGCAGAACTTGGGATCATAAGAACTTGGTTGTAAGAGTTTAGGATCTAGGGATATTTTAAGTTTGGGAATTCTGGAGCTTAGTGACAAAAAATCTCCCAAGAAAGGAAAACTCACAATCCGAACATGCTGCCCCGTTTCTTCTTCAGCTCGGGTGGCGGCTCGCGATTGGCTCGGAGCATTTCAGTCCAGCGCACAGCCTCCTGCAGCTCCATCAGGCGCTCCTTGTACTGGTTGCGCTCCATTAGGACGCGGGACATTTCAACGCGGGTGAACCGTTTGCGCTGGGCCATTGGGACGGACTCCTGCGACGCGACACGGGAAATAGGGATAAATGGAATCTTTTAATCCAACTAATTTATTCCAGGATTTTTTTTAAGTCGATACTTTCATCCGGCAAACTTACATCCTCATCTTCGCCGCGTTCTGTACGCCGTTTGGCTTTCTTAGCCTCTTCTCGAAGCGTTTTGTTCTCTGCCTCCAATTCAGTTAGCTTCTCTTTCAATTTGTTCTTTAAAATTGTCAAGGAGTTGACCTCCTCGCTTAGCATGTCTTTCTCGCTGTTGGTTGGGGAAGCAGTCAGTTTGTAATTAATTATGCTAGTTAAACTATATCATTAGTTTATCAGGCTTAGTGAAAACCATTCTCACCTAGTGAGTTCGTCCACTTTAGCAATGAGATCGTCTTTTACTATGTTGAGCGCATTTCTGGTAAAATTAAAAGCAAACAATGCGTTTTTGCTTCAAGGAGAAAAAGTTAAATTTTAAAAAAATTGGAACTTACTTAGTTTCTATGAGATCGGCATTCTCTTTGATCAGATTCTCGATTTCTCGACTCATTCCTGCAAGTCATTTGGCAAAAAATCAAATCATAATCTAACGTATAGACTGACTGTGTATCATTAGTCATCGGTTATTTAAATTGCAAAACGAAAAACAACAAGCAGTAGACGGTCTAAATTACCAGAAGGGTGCTTAGAAATGAACATAAATCTGTAAGTGCAATTTGATAGATTGCAGAATGTATGGGCGCGACCTTGGGAATTACCCGGCCGTTTCCATTTGCAACACACACATGTAAGTCGCAATTGGTTCATTGCTGTCACGTGATGGCAATTTTGTCCAATAGCGACTTACCCGTGTGAGTAGCGATTAGTGCAAGGTATGGTGCAAGCTATAAATTTAAGTGCTATTTAAGTGACAATGTACACTGAGGCTAGCCGAGGAATTCCCGAAGGTTAGAAAGATTAAATATACAATAAGGCTAGCCATAGGATTCACCGAGGGGTTAGAAAATAATCAATGTACACTTGCTGGACTTTACGGGGAGGCTCCTGGGTTAGAAAGCTATTTTTACACTAACTGAAGGTGTTCAGAAAGTCGAAGGTGTTAACGAAGAGTAAGATAGACTAAAATAGTTGCATAAAAACAGGTTAAATTTACGCAAAAATAAAGCGGTTAAGCAATGGTTGTGTTAGTTAGGGTTAGCATATTAGCAAAGCAAATAAACATGAATCTTTATCATAGATATAAAATTTAATAAAAGGCTGCCTCATTATAACAGCTAAAAAACAGTAGACTACGTGACAGTCCTTACCAAATAGTCCTTCTCCAGAGGCTGAAGAAAAAATATATATTTATATATTAGATCAACAATATTTCCATCAAGTTTCAATCATTAAAAATTATTATTAAAAACTAAATTTATTGACAATTTAGCAGGTTGTTAAATAAAAAACTGGCACACTTAAATAACCCTTCAATCCAAAATTTTTCTTCGCAAATTATTTTTCGCTTTATCACTCTTCTAACTACTTAAATCATATCAATTCGGAAGTAGTATGCGTTATTAAAAAATAAATTTTAACAAGATTGGCGTAAAAGCTATTGCCCATTAGATTGGTTTGAAATTCAGGACACTAATTGTGGTACTGATTAGAAGTGTTATTATGCTTTAGCACCAAATTTATTGGCTTATTGAGTTAGCAAACTGAGTACAACTGCGCACTTTATTTTCGTTGATTTTTATTGCCTTACCAAACTCGCCGCTATCCTCAAATTCGTCGGTAGGAAAATCACCTTGAATTTTCAAATTCAATTGATAAAGATTATTGGTTGAATCAAAGTCCCATTGTAAATTCAAGCAGGATATTTTGCTGTATATACTACTTAGCAGCAACAATCAATATAGGAATGTAAATGCAAACAAAATGCAAGTGTATTTCTTAATTAATCAAGATCACAACAAACCTGATGTCAAATAAAATAAAAAATATGAAATTAGGAATTCACAATAAAAGCAAAAACACAAAGTTATGCTATGTGAAAAAAGATTGCGTTAAAAATTCACTCCTCACTACTAAAACCAGTCGGCAAAAATTTAGATTAAAAAAGGAAATATTAATAATTAAAATAAGTAGCTACGTTAAAAATAATTATTCAAAGCACAACAACAGAACGCATGCAAGCCTAAATGTATTATTACTTGAATATTTTTCTGTTGGGTCTCAAAATATTCCTAACTCACCAGAATATTCACCGGGAGAAGTTAGCTTGCCTTTGTAAGCAAATAAAAATAAACATTTTGTTAATTTTGAAATCGTAATGAACATTAAAAACTTGAAATTTTTTTTAATTATTAAATTAAACATAATCGGTGTTGCAAAATTAACGTAGTTAATTTCATAACGATAATAAAAAACATTGGCTCTCTGAATCATCGAATTAGTAAGTCTTGTGATGTAGCCTAAAAGTTTAACAAGCAAAATATATTATTTCTTTTGGGTTGTACTTGTAATGAATAAAAAGAAGAAGACAATTTCCGTTAAAAATATTGTCACGAAAGCTTTTTTAAAAAAATCTATGAAAATTAACTAAGACATTCCGACTAACCTTTTAATCCCGAAATCCCTACTGATTACTAATCCTGAAATCCCTACTGATTACTAATCCCAAAATCCCTACTGATTACTAATCCCGAAATCCCAACTGATTACTAATCCTGAAATCCCAACTGATTACTAATCCTGAAATCCGTGGTGATTACTAATCCCGAAATCCCTACTGATTACTAATCCCGAAATCCCTACTGATTACTAATCCCGAAATCCCAACTGATTACTAATCCTGAAATCCCAACTGATTACTAATCCTGAAATCCGTGGTGATTACTAATCCCGAAATCCCTACTGATTACTAATCCCGAAATCCCTACTGATTACTAATCCTGAAATCCCTACTGATTACTAATCCCGAAATCCCTACTGATTACTAATCCTGAAATCCCTACTGATTACTAATCCTGAAATCCCTTATGATTACTAATCCTGAAATCCCTAGCGATTACTAATCCCGAAATCCCTAGCGATTACTAATCCCGAAATCCCTAGCGATTACTAATCCCGAAATCCCTACTGATTACTAATCCCGAAATCCCTACTGATTACTAATCCTGAAATCCCTACTGATTACTAATCCCGAAATCCCTACTGATTACTAATCCCAAAATCCCTACTGATTACTAATCCCGAAATCCGTGGTTATTACTAATCCCCAAATCCGTGGTAATTACTAATCCCGAAATCCCTACTGATCACTAATCCCGAAATCCCTACTGATTACTAATCCCAAAATCCCTACTGATTACTAATCCCGAAATCCGTGGTTATTACTAATCCCCAAATCCGTGGTAATTACTAATCCCGAAATCCCTACTGATCACTAATCCCGAAATCCCTACTGATTACTAATCCCAAAATCCCTACTGATTACTAATCCCGAAATCCGTGGTTATTACTAATCCCCAAATCCGTGGTAATTACTAATCCCGAAATCCCTACTGATTATTGATCCCGAAATTAAAAATCTCAAAAAAGCAATTAAACATCCTGAAATCTCCAAATCCGCTTACCAACAATATCGGCGCCGAGGTCGATATCCCCGATGGCCTCAGCGTCGCCGCCAGCTGAAACCTCCTCGAAAAGCGACGCCTCGTTGCCAGCCAACAGACTATTCGGGGGATGAGGTTGCGGTGGCGCCTGGTGCTGATGCGACTGATCCCCAGGACCAGACGGTCGGTACACCTGACGGGACGGCTCGGCGTTGGAGCAGCCGGCGATCGGCACTTTGAAACCCTGAAAAACAAATTTGGTAGGGCAATTTTCGAATAAGTTGCTCATATAGAAAGATAGATACGAAGGTAGATAGACAGATAGATAGATAGATAGATAGACAGACAGACAGACAGACAGACAGACAGACAGGCAGACAGACAGACAGACAGGCAGGCAAGCAGGCAGACAGACAGACAGACAGACAGACAGACAGACAGACAAACACACAGACAGACACACAGACAGACAGACAGACAGACAGACAGACAGACAGACAGACAGACAGACAAACACACAGACAGACACAGACAGACAGACAGATAGACAGACAAAGACAGACACAGACAGACAGACACACAGACAGACAGACAGATAGATAGATAGCCATTTGACCCGCCTGTTCGTCCAGCCGCACAACATCGATAACCTCCAGCGTCGGCAGGGACTCCGGCGGCATCTGCGGCGCCGGGTGCTGCTGCTGACTGACCGCCAGTTCGTCCCGCAGGCTGGCGTGAGCGGCGGCATCAGCATCATCAGCGTCGGGGCCCTCCGGCAAAGCCTGCCGAGCCTGGCCAGAATCAGTAAAATTGTCGACAGCTGACGACGGCACGCCCTGCTGCTGCTGCTGACGGTCCAAATGCGACCCTATCGCAGCATCAGGCTGCGACAACGGTCGCTGAAGCCTCTGCTGTTGATGCTGCAGAAACCTAGCGAATCCACCTCCGCCTCCGCCTCCCCCTCCGCCGCCTAGCTCGGCGCTGATTGGCTGCTCGCTAGCCAATAGCAGCTTGGTGCGTTCAACGTACTCAGTGTGGTTGCGCAATAAATCGTTGTACTTATCCCGGCGGCTCTGCAACTCCCGACGCAGTTCGCGTTCTTTCTCTTCTAAACGGCTGGCTTGGTCCTGCATTAATTATGTTCAAATTATTTAAATTAGTCCGGTCAGTTTTGCATATTTCTACTGTCAGTAGGATAGCTTGAATCAGTGTACCAGTATATTAAATTTAAATCAAATTACCTTCATACATGATTTATCTATTTAAGTACAATCCGATATCTACTATATTAATGCACAAATGCAGAAGTCAGAGCGCACCTGAGCATTCCTAGCCTTGAGCTCGAGCATTTTGCAAATTGACTGCAGAGTCTCTTTATCCTCCGAAAATTTGGCTTTCTCTTCGGCCGCAGCTTCTTCGGTTAAAAACATTCGATCTTCGGCGGTTTTGCGCATCTGCTTTTCGCGTTCGAACTGGGCCAATAGCTGGTGATTGTCTTCTTTTAGCAGTTCCAGATTTACTTCGAACTGGCCTCGTTCGGTGATGGCTCGCTCCAGACTCTCTAGCACGGTGACAATAAGCGGCATCAGCTCTTTCACCACCTCCTCGTCGTATTTTCTAATCATATTTTCAAACTCAGTGTAGATCTGGCTGGCCAGACTTTGAACTCGTTCGGACATCACGTGACCTTCTTCCAGGGTTGGCGAAGGCGAGTGCTTGAGATTCAAAGAGGAATATTCCACTGGTTCGCCCGCTATGGGCGATTCTGTTGCTTCAGCAGCAAGCTCTGCCGCCTCCTCGGCTGACATTGCGGCCAGATTGCGGGCTGAAGTGGTTTTTATGTTACAAAATATCTAATTGGTAGTGTAGGTTACAATTAAAGAACAATAATAGATGACATGCAACAAAAAATTATGTAATTGTGGAGCTAGGAGCAAACATTTACTAAACCATTAAAATTAAGGTTTAAAAACTGTGTAAAAAACAGTAAATAAAAATTAGGACAGTTTTTTCGACACAATATCTTTACCAAACATTGGCATATATATATATAATATACCATTCAACTATTTTATGCATCTTTACAAAAAATCCCTAAATCCAGAAGAAAATGTTAAGATTAAAAATTTCCCAACAATGCAAATATTTTGCACTTAGCTGATTATGTTTTATTGTAATTAAATTATTCTTAACAGTTCATAAAATTATACAGCCTTAGTAGTACACTCTTTCTGACAAATAATTTAATTTTAAATTAAATAAACATCCTGTCTGGAATTTAGTTTCTGGAAAAGCCCTTATGATTTTGCTACAAATACATGCATAAAAATAGAAATAGTAAGTAGCTTGAAAGATTTAAAAATATACAATAGGTATTATATGATATAAAAGACCCTATGATTTTTTCAAAATTTGTCTTAATTCAATAAATTATTTTGAAAGAAAGATTTTGTAGTGTGTGTAAGTGATATAGTAATTGCAATAGTAATATATAGTAGTGATATAGTAACTGCAAGTAATATATTATAGACAAAAGACAAAACTGTTTACTATACTTATAATTGTATCAAAATTTTAGCAATGCTGTACTTTGTTTTGTATAATTTTTAATTCTTTTTCTTTCTGAAATTGCATCTCCTTATCATAGAAAATTGGACAACTATGAAATGAGCAAAGAACAACAAATGACAATGAGTTAAAATTGTCATTTGGTAAATTGTTTTGAAGAAAATCAGTGGGTAGTAATGAGAAACCCAGTAGAGCATGGCACCAAACAAGTTCCTTGGATAAAGTCAATACCACAGCCACAGGAACTCCTTAATATGAGCAACAAATGAGCTATCGTCCCATGTATATTGCCAAACTTTTGCTTGGCATTTACCCATGTTTCCTCAATGGTGTTGGTATGTACACATATTAGCAATTAGAAGTATAAAGATGTACTTCTATATTTTACCTATAGTCATCCTTACCCTAGCATGTAAAGCCTATATGTCTATGGCATATAATTATCTCTAAATCCATTTTAGCACTTAAAACCTTGCAAAGCTACATTAGCATATGTCTGTGACCTTTGCTATATCATATTACACATCACCATGGTTATGTGAGTTTGAATTAGTTTGAAAACTAATTATACAAAACAAAGTAAAACTTGTCATAAAATTTAACTAAATAATTATAATTTATGGACATTACCAAGAGGATGCCATTAGTAGCTTTAAAAAATTTGTAATTTTATATGCATCTATCTTTCAAAGCAGCAATTCTTTCAAAGCAAAATTTCTTCTGCAACTGAAATTGTTGGAGATGATGAACCTTCTACGAAGGTTTCTTTCTTCTATCAATTTCAGTCCGTAAAATAAGTAATTCTTTATCATAGCTTGCTTGAGGAGGTAGTATTATAATTATAATTATAATCACTTAAAAACATGAGTTCTAAGAAAACATTCAATTTGAAACGTCAAAAGTTAACTTAAGCAAAAATTGAGCTTTATGCTGCTTTTGGTGGTTTTTTGTGCTTAGATAAATATTCATCTTGATAAAGATATCGCAAAATATGATCACTAATGCAATCAATAGACACAGAGCCCAACATTTTTGCAGGACAAGAGAAAAGTGTTTTAAATACGATGACCGATTATACCCTATACCCAAACAATTTAGACGGGACGGTGCCGAGTTTTAAACAGGCGTCTACATTGGAGCGTGCTCCATTGACTCAAAAAGCATAAATTATTTGGTAAAATGCGCAAGCTAAGACACATATTTCATGTATGTTGAATTAGAAATGAATTTATGCATGCTTGCATAGCAGCAATATATTTTCTGAAGATAAGTGTAAAATTTGTAAAACAGCACACAAACTGCTACGTCACTGAAAACATACAGTAATTTTTATGCAAGGATCACTTGATGTCGTAGTCCCGTGAGCTAGCAGGGATTATTCAATAAATTAAGATCAAAAGTTCCATCGCGACAAGCGCTATAACTTTTGTCAAAACTATTGCAGTCTCTTTACATCCACCCAGTCGATACCGTATCATCCCAAACGCCAGATCCTTGTGAAGCTATTCCTAAAAAACCACTATAGGATTCACTTTTGGCACTTTAGTTTGTTTGTCTCTACTCCCAGTATAATACTTACCTGGCTGTCCACGGTATACTCGGAAAAGCATGGGATCAACACCTGCCAAATCTGCTTTTTCCCATTAACATTCTCCGTCATGCTTTATGGGTAGACTTAATTGCGTGGCCCACTCGATCTACTATAAACCATTGCCAAGAATTAAAAGCCAGGATCATACATGTACATGTATCATTCATTTTGGATTAGCGACAACCCCAAAGCAGAAATTTGCATAATTTCGGCAATGCCTAGGGGAGTGAAGTGAAACAAGCACCACTTATCAGCGACTGATGGACAATTTGCTCGTGGGTTAGAACAACACTGAGTCCTACGTCGATTACTTCTAGATCTACCATCTATCTATATTCGAGGCATCTATCTACTGGTCTATCTATTTACCTACATGTACCCACTAAAAATCTATCTATCTATCTAGCCTTTCAATCTCTTTTCTGTCTTAGTATCTTCGTGAATCGATGAATTACAGGTCATTTTTCTGAAGAGAAGGAACCATTTCCATATAGAATTAAATAAATTTTAAAACGGATACAAAATACAGTGAAGCTCACAGTCAAATTCAGCTCCAAGTTTTAACCTGCACAAATCGCGGATGTGGTAGCCGGGAAAATATTGTTCGGCAAACAAAGCCCTAGCAGAATGGCTATAGTGGCTGAGCCAGGATGTCACTGCAACTAGCTAAAACATTTTGTGCAACTCAGGTTTTGCTTTTGATCCCGAAAGCTTCTTCCTCACGCTGCGCCAGTAACTGTGTTAATGTCTCGAGTATTCAGAATTTAGTTCTAACAAAGACCAGCTGCAATTACGATGCGGATGTGACACTGTCTTTACAATAAAGACAGTTTCCTTATCGATTGTTCTCAACAGTCTCTTCTGAGTGAGTTTGTCTTCCTTTCAGTGGCAAACTTCATTTTACTTTGTAGCTGGTTTATTGTGTCTTTAAAAAACCTGCGAAAGTCGCTTTCGCCTGCATAAGCTATTTTTTTCGAGTCATTAGAAAAAAATTCAGACAAAAAGTCCAGAATTCTAAACGAGTCAAAAGCATCAATTTTGTGCAATTTCTTCTATTGATCAATAGCGCTTGACCAGCTTGGTCCAGTTCGCGTCCAGTTCGATCTCGTCTCCGACGCTGGCGTCCGTGAAGTCCAGCATCCGGCACCTGCCTTCAGCAGCGTTGTGCAGGGCGGCCCTGCACTGCCACCTGTCAGCGCAGCTCAGAGTGCACTGGCTCTCCAGCTGTACACCAGTCAGCTCGGTATAGCAGTAGCCGGGGCTGATGTTGCCGAGACGCAGGAAGCTGGCCCGCCTGAACCAGCTGCTGTTGGGCGTCACCAGCGGCTGGCAAAGAAACGGCCTGACTTGCGTGTACCGCATGTCAACCAATCCTGAGGAACTCAAGGTTCCAAAGTCGTCGTCCTGGTTATTATTGTTTGGTTCTCCATTATTCCAGTCTTCATCATCAAACTGGGCAACACTTCCGTTCGTAATCTGCCAACCGGTTCTGTTTTTTCCTCTCTCAATCAGCAGGTCGGTGAATCCAACAAGCAGATATGAAGTGCCAATGTCACTCCTAGCAGCCCTGATCAGGTCCAGGTCGATGGCCAGCTCGCCACCGATGCCGAGGCAGATCTCAGCAGCCCGGCACCAGTTCACCGAGTAGTTGGCCTTCCAGTAGGCGCAGCGGCCGCCAGACAGCTGGGTGAAGGGGCTGGGACAGGCGGCACTGCAATTGTTGATGCAGATTAGTAGGAGAATGAGTTGGGTTTTAAGAAAATTATTCATGGTAGCTTTGGATATTTCTTAGGCTTCTCGGCATCAGAGGCTAGGCTTTACATAGTTTCATGCTTCACTCACTCTGAGGACTCAGAGATACCAATTATAAGCAACTATGGGAGAACTAGCAGCCAATTAGCTACGTTGCCTTCCAGGTTACTCTGGTAATGCATCACTCTAGCCATACTGGCATGACATACTGCTGGAGGACCTCGACCACAAAACAGTTTGTAGTAAAACACACAGAGGAACCGCCCTGAAGATCTCTAACAGCATTGGCGAAGTTGGCGCCAGTAATTCATTGACAGCTTGACGGGTCTGCTGTTTGACCAAGCCGACACGCGGCTTACTAAAATGTTGCCTGTCTAACTGATCGTATAGGGCACCCTCGATGGTGGAGGACATCCGGCTGAGGACTCTTCAGATGATGCCGACCAGCGCATCGCCGAGGCGGATATCGCGACCCCCTATAGCCAATCGGCATAGGTGCGCTAGGCGCTCACTCAAACAGCGCAAGGCAAAAGCACACGTACTTAATAGAGAATAGAATGTTCTCGATCGAACCATAAATGGGATTAGACTTATGATGTACGCCTTAGCTTGGTATTCAAAGACTCATACCCAGAGTTTTACAATTGTCCCCTTTTGGTATTTGGTGCACACCCATGGATCCAAAATGGTGTTTCATCGTGAAAATTCTCCCTAAATTAAAGCACAAAATCCATAAAATAATTCAAGGTGAAATGATAAGCTGTTTAACATGCGAAATTCATTTTATATTGGCCAACTATAAAGATGTGAGTTAAATTTCCAGTAGCGACTTTAATGTAATTAATTGTAGAATGGATTTCTTACAAAAACAACTATAAAAAAAGCAAAAAAAATCATGTAAAATCGAAGCTTACTGTCACCTTAGAAAAATGTATGTGAAAAAATCAGTTCGATAAGGTGAGTTAATTTGAGCAATCATATAGCAAGCAGCAGCTGAGGAGCAGTAAATCGGAACGCTCAGCGTCCTACACCAGTACAATAGACATTTTTTGCTCAAATTTTCCCCCAGCTCGTCTATTCGACAAGATGAATTCCCTATTTAAAAAAATCTAAATGAAACAATTTGATTAATAAACTCGATATTGTAACTTAAGACACCCTGAACAGGGTCAAACCTTGCAGATTCACTCCAGGAAGAACTACGAGAAAACCAGCGAAACAGTTTGCTAAACTATGTCAGTCTCGGGTAGAGCTTCCATTTTTGTTGGCAAATTTTTATCGTTGAATTCAACATCCGGTTCCATGGGTTTATTTTTGTCCTGTAGCTTTGGAGCCTCATCATCATCATCTTTGGGATAAACTTGAGGCTTAGTTTTCGCCAAATCGCTGTACAACATCGCCAACTCGTCAGCCTCGTCGCGACGAAACGATTCAATTGGCTGCTCCTGCCTGCGAGCCGATCGGAGCTTCTGAACTGCTCGAAGGCGAAACTCCAGACAGAGGACAACGCAGAACAGGATCAGCAGGGCCAGGCTGGCGGCCAGAAGCAGCCGGGACACCAGCTGCGCCAGTTGCATCGGACGGAGAACTCGACCGCGGAAACGTGCGGCAGCTTCGGGCCTGATTCCGCCGCTTTCATTCAGCCAGGCGTAGGGCATCAGCAGCAGACTGCCGAAGGCGTCCGTGTCCGGAAAGCCCTCCACTTTTTCTAGGGCTGCGTTGATCTGGAGGGAGCAAGAAAATGTTTAGGAATTAGTATAGGAGTTTTAAGGCCAGCGAACTATGGAACTGGAGTGCGGTGTGTTCATAACATTGATGGTCGGTCACTGATCAATGGAACCGGAGTGTGGTGTGTTCATAACATTGATGGTCGGTCACTGATCAATGGAACTGGAGTGTGGTGTGTTCATAACATTGATGGTCGGTCACTGATCAATGGAACCGGAGTGTGGTGTGTTCATAACATTTATGGTCGGTCACTGATCAATGGAACCGGAGTGTGGTGTGTTCATAACATTGATGGTCGGTCACTGATCAATGGAACTGGAGTGTGGTGTGTTCATAACATTGATGGTCGGTCACTGATCAATGGAACTGGAGTGTGGTGTGTTCATAACATTGATGGTCGGTCACTGATCAATGGAACCGGAGTGTGGTGTGTTCATAACATTGATGGTCGGTCACTGATCAATGGAACTGGAGTGTGGTGTGTTCATAACATTGATGGTCGGTCACTGATCAATAGAACTGGAGTGTGGTGTGTTCATAACATTTATGGTCGGTCACTGATCAATGGAACTGGAGTGCGGTGTGTTCATAACATTGATGGTCGGTCACTGATCAATGGAACCGGAGTGTGGTGTGTTCATAACATTGATGGTCGGTCACTGATCAATGGAACTGGAGTGTGGTGTGTTCATAACATTGATGGTCGGTCACTGATCAATGGAACTGGAGTGTGGTGTGTTCATAACATTGATGGTCGGTCACTGATCAATGGAACCGGAGTGTGGTGTGTTCATAGCATTGATGGTCGGTCACTGATCAATGGAACCGGAGTGTGGTGTGTTCATAACATTGATGGTCGGTCACTGATCAATGGAACTGGAGTGTGGTGTGTTCATAACATTGATGGTCGGTCACTGATCAATGGAACCGGAGTGTGGTGTGTTCATAACATTGATGGTCGGTCACTGATCAATGGAACCGGAGTGTGGTGTGTTCATAGCATTGATGGTCGGTCACTGATCAATGGAACCGGAGTGTGGTGTGTTCATAACATTGATGGTCGGTCACTGATCAATGGAACCGGAGTGTGGTGTGTTCATAACATTGATGGTCGGTCACTGATCAATGGAACTGGAGTGTGGTGTGTTCATAACATTGATGGTCGGTCACTGATCAATGGAACCGGAGTGTGGTGTGTTCATAACATTGATGGTCGGTCACTGATCAATGGAACCGGAGTGTGGTGTGTTCATAACATTGATGGTCGGTCACTGATCAATGGAACCGGAGTGTGGTGTGTTCATAACATTGATGGTCGGTCACTGATCAATGGAACTGGAGTGCGGTGTGTTCATAACATTGATGGTCGGTCACTGATCAATGGAACCGGAGTGTGGTGTGTTCATAACATTGATGGTCGGTCACTGATCAATGGAACTGGAGTGTGGTGTGTTCATAACATTGATGGTCGGTCACTGATCAATGGAACTGGAGTGTGGTGTGTTCATAACATTGATGGTCGGTCACTGATCAATGGAACTGGAGTGTGGTGTGTTCATAACATTGATGGTCGGTCACTGATCAATGGAACCGGAGTGTGGTGTGTTCATAACATTGATGGTCGGTCACTGATCAATGGAACTGGAGTGTGGTGTGTTCATAACATTGATGGTCGGTCACTGATCAATAGAACTGGAGTGTGGTGTGTTCATAACATTTATGGTCGGTCACTGATCAATGGAACTGGAGTGCGGTGTGTTCATAACATTGATGGTCGGTCACTGATCAATGGAACCGGAGTGTGGTGTGTTCATAACATTGATGGTCGGTCACTGATCAATGGAACTGGAGTGTGGTGTGTTCATAACATTGATGGTCGGTCACTGATCAATGGAACTGGAGTGTGGTGTGTTCATAACATTGATGGTCGGTCACTGATCAATGGAACCGGAGTGTGGTGTGTTCATAGCATTGATGGTCGGTCACTGATCAATGGAACCGGAGTGTGGTGTGTTCATAACATTGATGGTCGGTCACTGATCAATGGAACTGGAGTGTGGTGTGTTCATAACATTGATGGTCGGTCACTGATCAATGGAACTGGAGTGTGGTGTGTTCATAACATTGATGGTCGGTCACTGATCAATGGAACCGGAGTGTGGTGTGTTCATAGCATTGATGGTCGGTCACTGATCAATGGAACCGGAGTGTGGTGTGTTCATAACATTGATGGTCGGTCACTGATCAATGGAACCGGAGTGTGGTGTGTTCATAACATTGATGGTCGGTCACTGATCAATGGAACTGGAGTGTGGTGTGTTCATAACATTGATGGTCGGTCACTGATCAATGGAACCGGAGTGTGGTGTGTTCATAACATTGATGGTCGGTCACTGATCAATGGAACCGGAGTGTGGTGTGTTCATAACATTGATGGTCGGTCACTGATCAATGGAACCGGAGTGTGGTGTGTTCATAACATTGATGGTCGGTCACTGATCAATGGAACTGGAGTGCGGTGTGTTCATAACATTGATGGTCGGTCACTGATCAATGGAACCGGAGTGTGGTGTGTTCATAACATTTATGGTCGGTCACTGATCAATGGAACTGGAGTGTGGTGTGTTCATAACATTGATGGTCGGTCACTGATCAATGGAACTGGAGTGTGGTGTGTTCATAACATTGATGGTCGGTCACTGATCAATGGAACTGGAGTGTGGTGTGTTCATAACATTGATGGTCGGTCACTGATCAATGGAACCGGAGTGTGGTGTGTTCATAACATTGATGGTCGGTCACTGATCAATGGAACTGGAGTGTGGTGTGTTCATAACATTGATGGTCGGTCACTGATCAATGGAACCGGAGTGTGGTGTGTTCATAGCATTGATGGTCGGTCACTGATCAATGGAACCGGAGTGTGGTGTGTTCATAACATTGATGGTCGGTCACTGATCAATGGAACCGGAGTGTGGTGTGTTCATAACATTGATGGTCGGTCACTGATCAATGGAACTGGAGTGCGGTGTGTTCATAACATTGATGGTCGGTCACTGATCAATGGAACCTGGAGTGTGGTGTGTTCATAACATTGATGGTCGGTCACTGATCAATAGAACTGGAGTGTGGTGTGTTCATAACATTTATGGTCGGTCACTGATCAATAGAACCGGAGTGTGGTGTGTTCAGAACATTGATGGTCGGTCACTGATCAATGGAACTGGAGTGTGGTGTGTTCATAACATTTATGGTCGGTCACTGATCAATGGAACCGGAGTGTGGTGTGTTCATAACATTGATGGTCGGTCACTGATCAATGGAACCGGAGTGTGGTGTGTTCATAACATTGATGGTCGGTCACTGATCAATGGAACTGGAGTGTGGTGTGTTCATAACATTGATGGTCGGTCACTGATCAATGGAACCGGAGTGTGGTGTGTTCATAGCATTGATGGTCGGTCACTGATCAATGGAACCGGAGTGTGGTGTGTTCATAACATTGATGGTCGGTCACTGATCAATGGAACCGGAGTGTGGTGTGTTCATAGCATTGATGGTCGGTCACTGATCAATGGAACCGGAGTGTGGTGTGTTCAAGACATTGATGGTCGGTCACTGATCAATGGAACCGGAGTGTGGTGTGTTCATAACATTGATGGTCGGTCACTGATCAATGGAACCGGAGTGTGGTGTGTTCATAACATTGATGGTCGGTCACTGATCAATGGAACCGGAGTGTGGTGTGTTCATAACATTGATGGTCGGTCACTGATCAATGGAACTGGAGTGTGGTGTGTTCATAACATTGATGGTCGGTCACTGATCAATGGAACTGGAGTGTGGTGTGTTCATAACATTGATGGTCGGTCACTGATCAATGGAACCGGAGTGTGGTGTGTTCATAACATTGATGGTCGGTCACTGATCAATGGAACCGGAGTGTGGTGTGTTCATAACATTGATGGTCGGTCACTGATCAATGGAACTGGAGTGTGGTGTGTTCACAACATTTATGGTCGGTCACTGATCAATGGAACCGGAGTGTGGTGTGTTCATAACATTTATGGTCGGTCACTGATCAATGGAACCGGAGTGTGGTGTGTTCATAACATTGATGGTCGGTCACTGATCAATGGAACTGGAGTGTGGTGTGTTCATAACATTGATGGTCGGTCACTGATCAATGGAACTGGAGTGTGGTGTGTTCATAACATTGATGGTCGGTCACTGATCAATGGAACCGGAGTGTGGTGTGTTCATAACATTGATGGTCGGTCACTGATCAATGGAACTGGAGTGTGGTGTGTTCATAACATTGATGGTCGGTCACTGATCAATAGAACTGGAGTGTGGTGTGTTCATAACATTTATGGTCGGTCACTGATCAATGGAACCGGAGTGTGGTGTGTTCATAACATTGATGGTCGGTCACTGATCAATGGAACTGGAGTGTGGTGTGTTCATAACATTGATGGTCGGTCACTGATCAATGGAACCGGAGTGTGGTGTGTTCATAACATTGATGGTCGGTCACTGATCAATGGAACCGGAGTGTGGTGTGTTCATAACATTGATGGTCGGTCACTGATCAATGGAACTGGAGTGTGGTGTGTTCATAACATTGATGGTCGGTCACTGATCAATGGAACTGGAGTGTGGTGTGTTCATAACATTGATGGTCGGTCACTGATCAATGGAACTGGAGTGTGGTGTGTTCATAACATTGATGGTCGGTCACTGATCAATGGAACTGGAGTGTGGTGTGTTCATAACATTGATGGTCGGTCACTGATCAATGGAACCGGAGTGTGGTGTGTTCATAGCATTGATGGTCGGTCACTGATCAATGGAACCGGAGTGTGGTGTGTTCATAACATTGATGGTCGGTCACTGATCAATGGAACCGGAGTGTGGTGTGTTCATAACATTGATGGTCGGTCACTGATCAATGGAACTGGAGTGTGGTGTGTTCATAACATTGATGGTCGGTCACTGATCAATGGAACCGGAGTGTGGTGTGTTCATAACATTGATGGTCGGTCACTGATCAATGGAACCGGAGTGTGGTGTGTTCATAACATTGATGGTCGGTCACTGATCAATGGAACCGGAGTGTGGTGTGTTCATAACATTGATGGTCGGTCACTGATCAATGGAACTGGAGTGCGGTGTGTTCATAACATTGATGGTCGGTCACTGATCAATGGAACCGGAGTGTGGTGTGTTCATAACATTGATGGTCGGTCACTGATCAATGGAACTGGAGTGTGGTGTGTTCATAACATTGATGGTCGGTCACTGATCAATGGAACTGGAGTGTGGTGTGTTCATAACATTGATGGTCGGTCACTGATCAATGGAACCGGAGTGTGGTGTGTTCATAGCATTGATGGTCGGTCACTGATCAATGGAACCGGAGTGTGGTGTGTTCATAACATTGATGGTCGGTCACTGATCAATGGAACTGGAGTGTGGTGTGTTCATAGCATTGATGGTCGGTCACTGATCAATGGAACCGGAGTGTGGTGTGTTCATAACATTGATGGTCGGTCACTGATCAATGGAACCGGAGTGTGGTGTGTTCATAACATTGATGGTCGGTCACTGATCAATGGAACCGGAGTGTGGTGTGTTCATAGCATTGATGGTCGGTCACTGATCAATGGAACCGGAGTGTGGTGTGTTCATAACATTGATGGTCGGTCACTGATCAATGGAACCGGAGTGTGGTGTGTTCATAACATTGATGGTCGGTCACTGATCAATGGAACTGGAGTGTGGTGTGTTCATAACATTGATGGTCGGTCACTGATCAATGGAACCGGAGTGTGGTGTGTTCATAACATTGATGGTCGGTCACTGATCAATGGAACCGGAGTGTGGTGTGTTCATAACATTGATGGTCGGTCACTGATCAATGGAACCGGAGTGTGGTGTGTTCATAACATTGATGGTCGGTCACTGATCAATGGAACTGGAGTGCGGTGTGTTCATAACATTGATGGTCGGTCACTGATCAATAGAACCGGAGTGTGGTGTGTTCAGAACATTTATGGTCGGTCACTGATCAATAGAACCGGAGTGTGGTCACTGATGAGGAGCTAAAGCCCAATGATTCCTGAGGAAGGTTTTCGGCAAACCGTCAGGACTGAACTGCTGTGCATATCTCTCGGATGAGCCACGCAACTAGCTGTACCCTGGGTTGTACATCTGGTCGAAAGGTCGGGTGTCACTGAATCTGGAGCTTAGCTAAAAAGCAAAATCTGCAGGAACCTTGACGCATGAAGCGACATGTCCCACAACCAGCGACTGGGCATGACTGTCCATTGCGCTGACTCCTGAAGCGCGTTCAGTCACATTAAATACGGTATGCAGGCATAGACACAAACACACAGGCCGGCATCCAGTCACGCACTCACATTGGGCGTACAAGCGGCGGTTCCAGCAATGTACACTCTCTATGCCTTGGGGGGTTGCCCTCATGGGCGTAAATTGCACAACTGGCCAATAGCCCAACCAATTCGTGCACAAGGACCCAAATTAATATGACCCTGCACACAAAACCGCGCTAGGGAAAATAGCCAACCTACAACGCGGGGTCGAACCTGGACCAGTGGCACACAAGGCAGACGCGCTAGACCGCCGAGCCACTCACCCCCTCGAACCTGGAGCTTTGTCTGTTAACAACGCTTATAGTCGATTGCCCATTGCCTCACCTGCATTCTCCGGGCAGCTTTCAGCAACAAGCCCGTGTTTGGCTCGATCTCCAACCTGGTGTTGAAATCGAACTCGTCTTGTCCATCACTGGGCGGAGCTTCCGGCTTCAATGAAACGGCCGCCCTGTAAGTTGGAGCGCCGTGAAAGTGCGGAGCGGAGGCCACAATAGGCGGATTGCCGGGCAGGCAGACGGTGAGGTTCAGCACGCCGCTGTCCAGGCACCGAGGCGTGCAGAAGGCGGCATTTTCCGGATTGGATTCAGCGCTCATCATGGCGGTTTTGGCCACTTGAAATCGCAGCACAGGAATGCCTTGGACTGTTGCATCGCCAGCGAAAGCGAAATTCGCGCTGCGACACAAATCCGGGGTGAACACTCTCAAGGAGCTCTGCGACGTCACGGGCGGCGGGAACATGGAACCGTCGCTGCTGCCGTTCAATCGGTTGCCGAACTCCCCCGGCCAGACAGTCAGTTTGGCCTGTCCGTTCCATCGGCGCATCTGGCTGAGCTGGTCGAGGCCCGCCGCCCCCGTGCCGATCAGAGCCGTGCCCTTGGCTGTGCCGTTTTTTCCAACCAAAAGGCCGAACCTTTCCGGGACTCGCTGACCCAGCCTGATCAGAATTGGTCGCACCTGCGCTCGGCGGGTTTTTACAATGCTGAGTTATTATATAGCAAGGACCCCTTAAGTAGAAGGACGGGACACTTCGTTTCTTGGAAAGTTCTTGGAGTCCAATTTTCGCGCAAAACTACATTGCAGAGAAGCAGATGCAAATCTCATCTTTTGATATGTGGTTTCTGAATTCTTACTCTATCGAACTATGTGCGTCTTAATTAGTGAAAAATTGATCTTCCTATTATTTTTATTGATATTGATTCACTATTTCGTCAAAACCTACTAAATGACAAATCGCCAATCTGGAAAGAATCGGACATTGACATGTGACTGGACAAGGAAAATTATCAGAAATACTGATTGATACGAGTAGAAACGTTATTTGAATAAAGCAGACTCTAGCTGTTAGAAGAGAATCAGAACCTGCCCAGCTGGTGAAATTTTATTGAAATTATAATTTTCGACAAATGCTTTTTCAATTTAAAGATCAATTGTTTACAAATTAAGTGCAGTTTGATAGAGTAGGAAGACAGAAAACACATATCAAAGGATGAGATTTGCATCTGCTTCCAATCGAGCGCAGTCTTTAATTTTATGTCGAAAAAATCTGCAAATTTCCTATCTCCGTAGTGTATTGTTTCGCAAAAATTGGACTTAAAAAACTTTCCAAGAAACGAAGTGTTCCGTCCTTAAGGCGTCCTGGGTTATTAGACGGTTGAGGATCTTGAACACTAGTTTAAGACAAAAAATAATCGATTTAATTCCCACACAAACGAACGAAAAAACATAGGAATTTTTTTATATTTTAAGTAATTCATTTTGTAGAGATTAGCTAGTCAGTTGATAATTGCAGTGAGATTCCGTAAATCGTTACCTTCTGTATCACGGGATCCTCGTAGCCAATTAAAAGCTCGTGCACTGTCCTGTTAACAAAAATCCCGCCACGAAATTGTTGAAACAGCCGCTGCGCCATCACTCTGGCGTAGTAGGACTGGCTTCGCATCTTCAGCGCAATAGCCAGGTAGGGCAGGTTCACATTTGTAATAGTGTAGTTTAGCATATTGCCTACTGACTGGTCGGGTTGGAAGTAGTATGAGCGCACATCGTCGTAGCTAACCGTGTTGTTTTCGAAAAATTTTACGCCGTCCCGGGTTCTCGTCTCGGCGAAGGTGAACGGGCCGACTTGCTCCAGGTGGGGTCTGGCGCCCTCCTGCTCAGCGATGGTAAATCAAGTCTGACACGCTGATTTTGACGACTTCGGGTACAGTTGCCGTTTGTATATAACGATTTAAAAATCAATTTTTTAAATCGTTAAATACAAAATTTTACAAACTCAGCAGACCTTTCAGTCACTCAGCACACCTCTCAGTCACCCAGCACACTTCTCAGTCACTCAGCACACTTCTCAGTCACTCAGCACACTCGTCAGTCACCCAGCACACTTCTCAGTCATCCAGCACACTTCTCAGTCACTCGGCACACCTCTCAGTCACTCAGCATACTCGTCAGTCACCCAGCACACTACTCAGTCACTCGGCACACTTCTCAGTCACTTAGCACACATCTCAGTCACTCAGCACACCTCTCAATGCCTCAGCACACCTCTCAGTCACTCAGCATACTCGTCAGTCACCCAGAACACTTCTCAGTCACTCGGTACACTTCTCAGTCACTCGGCACACTTCTCAGTCACTTAGCACACATCTCAGTCACTCAGCATACTCGTCAGTCACTCAGCACACATGTCAGTCACGCAGCATACTCGTCAGTCACTCAGCACACATGTCAGTCACCCAGTACACTTCTCAGTCACTCGGCACAATTCTTAGTCACCCAGTACACTTCTCAGTCACTCGGCACACTTCTCAGTCACTTAGCACACAGCTCAGTCACTCAGCACACATCTCAGTCACTCAGCATACTCGTCAGTCACTCAGCACACATGTCAGTCACGCAGCATACTCGTCAGTCACTCAGCACACATGTCAGTCACCCAGTACACTTCTCAGTCACTCGGCACACTTCTTAGTCACCCAGTACACTTCTCAGTCACTCGGCACACTTCTTAGTCACTCAGCCACTCGTCAGTCACTCAGCGCACTCGTCAGTCACTCAGCGCACTCGTCAGTCACTCAGCACACTCGTCAGTCACCCAGCACACTTCTCAGTCACCCAGCACACTTCTCAGTCACTCGGCACACTTCTCAGTCACTTAGCACACATCTCAGTCACTCAGCACGCCTCTCAATGCCTCAGCACACCTCTCAGTCACTCAGCATACTCGTCAGTCACCCAGAACACTTCTCAGTCACTCAGCACACTTCTCAGTCACTCGGCACACTTCTCAGTCACTCGGCACACTTCTCAGTCACTTAGCACACATCTCAGTCACTCAGCACACATCTCAGTCACTCAGCATACTCGTCAGTCACTCAGCACACATGTCAGTCACGCAGCATACTCGTCATTCACGCAGCACACTCGTCAGTCACCCAGTACACTTCTCAGTCACTCGGCACACTTCTTAGTCACCCAGTACACTTCTCAGTCACTCGGCACACTTCTTAGTCACCCAGTACACTTCTCAGTCACTCGGCACACATCTCAGTCACTCAGCACACCTCCCAATGCCTCAGCACACCTCTCAGTCACTCAGCATACTCGTCAGTCACCCAGAACACTTCTCAGTCACTCGGCACACTTCTCAGTCACTCGGCACACTTCTCAGTCACTTAGCACACATCTCAGTCACTCAGCACACCTATCAGTCAATCAGCACACTCGTCAGTCACTCGGCACACTCTTCAATCACTCAGCACACTTCTCAGTCACTCGGCACACTTTTCAATCACTCAGCACACTTCTCAGTCACTCGGCACACTCGTCAGTCACCCAAAACAATTTTCACGCACCTAGCAACCTACAGAGCAAAAAATAATACCCCATGATGACTAACCTTCAACACAGCCCAGGGATTAGTGATATTCCACAGCCATACTTGAAACCTCAGCTCGCTAGATACCCAGGAGCTGTAGGCAACACTGTCAGGGCTAATCGGCAAGAGTTGGGTGAGTTTCTGCGAGAACACACCCTCGGCCAGGTGAGGCAATGCGATACCCGCTGTCAGGCACAGAACGGCAGCAGCGGCGAGGACAGCGGCAGCAACGCGCCATCGAATTGTTGAATTTGACGATGAATCAGCTGCGGCAGTCTTAATTTCGTCTGCTTTTAGCGACATTTTTTTCTGACGATTAAGAAATCTGACTATTTGGTCTGCTTCGAATGCCTAATTACTTCATAGTATGAATGGGCCACTAAAGAAGCTTAAGTAACCTCTTTCTTACTCATATGCTTCACTCTCTTAACCCCCTTGCCTCCCATAGGCTGTCAGAAGTGGCAGATGGCGCGACAAATAAAATTATGATGCATAAACTCGCGAATGGGGGGAGAGACCCCAAAATACGAACTTACGTGACAAAAACGCGCCACGGGACGAGAAAATTCGAACAAATGAATGAATTAAGTTCGCTTGTACTCAGACTAAAACTGTACTCTCGTGTTGGGGTGGGCCACTATCTTTATGTTAATTTACATTGGCTGGGGAGTAAACACAACTCGCCCCCACCCCTACTACTACCAAACATGGAATCCGTGGAATTCTACAATTTTTCTAGCATCTGGAAATGAAAACTTTAATTATAATTGCAACAGATTTAGGAGACGAAAATATTTACTTAATGGGTTTAGTAATCTAAATGTTAGAAACTAGCCACTTATACCTACCTGTTCACTGACAGACATTCAGTCAATAGGTTCTCCTGAGTCTTAGCTATTCCATGAGATACTTCTTTGGCCTTCGCCTCATGCCCTCGTACCCGAGAACGCTAGCACTAATTAAACGCGCAGCAAACAATAAGCACAAAAAAGCACCACTTTGTCACACATTACGAAGTAGTAAAATCGTCTGGATGACTGCTTTAAAATAGATTTGATTAATTTATTTTAAAATGCGATTGAAAAAATTATTGTGATAAAACAGAAATATTTTCTCGGACTAACTGAGAAAACCCTTCCCAGCTCCGCTCCCTTCACAGCTCTGCTCCCTTCACAGCTCCGCTTCCTTCACAGCTCCTCTCCCTTCACAGCTCCGCTCCCTTCACAGCTCCGCTCCCTTCACAGCTCTGCTCCCTTCACAGCTCCGCTTCCTTCACAGCTCCTCTCCCTTCACAGCTCCGCTCCCTTCACAGCTCCGCTTCCTTCACAGCTCCTCTCCCTTCACAGCTCTGCTCCATTCACAGCTCCGCTTCCTTCACAGCTCCTCTCCATTCACAGCTCCGCTCCCTTCACAGCTCCTCTCCCTTCACAGCTCCTCTCCCTTCACAGCTCCTCTCCCTTCACAGCTCCTCTCCCTTCACAGCTCCGCTCCATTCACAGCTCCTCTCCCTTCACAGCTCCGCTCCCTCCACAGCTCCGCTCCATTCACAGCTCCTCTCCCTTCACAGCTCCTCTCCCTTCACAGCTCTGCTCCATTCACAGCTCCACTTCCTTCACAGCTCCTCTCCCTTCACAGCTCTGCTCCATTCACAGCTCCGCTTCCTTCACAGCTCCTCTCCATTCACAGCTCTGCTCCATTCACAGCTCCGCTTCCTTCACAGCTCCTCTCCCTTCACAGCTCCTCTCCATTCACAGCTCCGCTCCCTTCACAGCTCCTCTCCATTCACAGCTCCGCTCCCTTCACAGCTCCTCTCCCTTCACAGCTCCGCTCCATTCACAGCTCCTCTCCCTTCACAGCTCCTCTCCCTTCACAGCTCCCCTTCCTTCACAGCTCCCTCCCTTCACAGCTCCGCTCCTTTCACAGCTCCGCTCCCTTCACAGCTCCTCTCCCTTCACAGCTCCTCTCCCTTCACAGCTCTGCTCCATTCACAGCTCCGCTTCCTTCACAGCTCCTCTCCATTCACAGCTCTGCTCCATTCACAGCTCCGCTTCCTTCACAGCTCCTCTCCCTTCACAGCTCTGCTCCATTCACAGCTCCGCTTCCTTCACAGCTCCTCTCCATTCACAGCTCCGCTCCCTTCACAGCTCCTCTCCCTTCACAGCTCCGCTCCATTCACAGCTCCTCTCCCTTCACAGCTCCTCTCCCTTCACAGCTCCCCTTCCTTCACAGCTCCCTCCCTTCACAGCTCCGCTCCTTTCACAGCTCCGCTCCCTTCACAGCTCCTCTCCCTTCACAGCTCCTCTCCCTTCACAGCTCCCCTTCCTTCACAGCTCCCTCCCTTCACAGCTCCGCTCCATTCACAGCTCCTCTCCCTTCACAGCTCCTCTCCCTTCACAGCTCCCCTTCCTTCACAGCTCCCTCCCTTCACAGCTCCGCTCCTTTCACAGCTCCGCTCCCTTCACAGCTCCTCTCCCTTCACAGCTCCTCTCCCTTCACAGCTCCGCTCCTTTCACAGCTTTGCTCCCTTCACAGCTCCGCTCCATTCACAGCTCCGCTCCATTCACAGCTCCGCTCCATTCACAGCTCCTCTCCCTTCACAGCTCCTCTCCCTTCACAGCTCCCCTTCCTTCACAGCTCCCTCCCTTCACAGCTCCGCTCCATTCACAGCTCCGCTCCATTCACAGCTCCGCTCCATTCACAGCTCCTCTCCCTTCACAGCTCCTCTCCCTTCACAGCTCCCCTTCCTTCACAGCTCCCTCCCTTCACAGCTCCGCTCCTTTCACAGCTCCGCTCCCTTTACAGCTCCTCTCCCTTCACAGCTCCTCTCCCTTCACAGCTCCCCTTCCTTCACAGCTCCCTCCCTTCACAGCTCCGCTCCATTCACAGCTCCTCTCCCTTCACAGCTCCGCTCCCTTCACAGCTCCTCTCCCTTCACAGCTCCGCTCCTTTCACAGCTTTGCTCCCTTCACAGCTCCGCTCCATTCACAGCTCCGCTCCATTCACAGCTCCGCTCCATTCACAGCTCCGCTCCATTCACAGCTCCGCTCCCTTTACAGTGAATCAGAGCGATATTTTTAACGCGTAAAAGGGACATTCTAAACTATTGACAGCCAGATCTATTTGAAAGAAATATTTGATCCTAAAATCTTTTTATTAAATATTATTTTGATAAAACGGAGTCTCTAAACGAATAAAGGTAAGATTCTTAAGGAAAGTATGAGATTCTTAAGGCGGAATGGCTGGAGCTCGAATGAGCAAAATGGTGAGATTCTCAGGGCAGTATATGATATTAGTGCTTTTCGGGTAAACTTGAGATTTCTAGCACAAGCAACTAGATGCATATGTATATGATATAATATCTACATATCTACATGAAATTTGGTCTGTCGTGTTATCGCTAATATAAGCTTCTTGTGCAACTTTTAATTATAGTATTAATCTACGACAAGCTTACAGAAATGTCATTTGATTAAGATCTTAAAGTGACCTGTCGACTAAATTATACGAGCGTATATTTTAACAGCGAATTAAAAATCAACAACTAACCGACACATTTCCTGTTTTTTTCTGCTTTCACAGTCCCCAAGTAGAAATGATTGCGTCAAAAAGTTCAATAACAGTCAGGCAATTTTGACGCAGGCGATAAACAAGTTCGATACACATTTGTACAAATGTCACGTGTATGCAAGCCAGTTGCCAATATTAGCTCAGGGCATCCGGCCTTGCGACAATTTTTCCTAACCGAAATGTTTTTCGCGCTTGAACGCACGCTCGAGATAAGCAATTGACTTTTAAAAATAATCTAAATTGATAAGAAGCTTATATCCTAGGCTAGCTACTACTAGTAACAATAGCAGCAAAACACGAGAAATATTTCGATAAGAAAATTCATTAATAACTATAACTTCTAACATTTTATTAGGATGTTTTAATCTTTATTGAGCTATTTGATGGACGATACCTGCCTCGCATTCTACTTTGTTAGATTCTTAGTAAGCAGAAAAACAAAATACTAACATTAAAAAATTAAAGTAAGCCAAGTATCTAATATCAAATGTGCTTTTAGTTTCAGATTTTCCCGTAAAGTAATATCTTTAGTACTGTGACTGTACATTTTCGTTTTAGAAAATGCGAAAAATGGTTATAAACAAAAATATAAACTGTTTTAAGCTTCCTAGACTTCTTATGTTGACCAAAATTTTAATTATACTATAAAAATATCACAAAAGCAAGTATAGAAAGGGCCAATTTCAGTTTAACTCAAACGCAAAAAAGTCGTACATGCGCTGGTTATTTTGTTAATTTACTCGAAGTAATTTAACTCTAGCGTATGTTTGTTTTAATTGGTAACTTCAAAAATAGTGTACTGATAGTACACTCATCTTTTGGATGAATTTTGGAACTCCATTTATTTAAATAAATAGGCGTAAGTTAGTTTAAAAAAACACTTGAAAGCAAAGAGCAAAGGTTAGAAATTTAGGTTAGAATGTTAAAAGATGAAGTCAGACTTTTGAGCAACTTTCGGCAGTTACTAGTGATTGCTGTGGTTAAGTAGTCACTAAGGCCACTCGTGTGGCGGGAAGAAAACAGGGGGACCATAGTTGACTGGAGTGAACTACTATTAGTAGTATTAAGACTGTCGGAGGAGAATGTCGTATTAACTTCTATTGTTAAGCACAAATTGTTCTTTTGGCTTTCAGCCACTAAAAAAACTAATTTTTATTAACAGACGGTGCGATAGTAGTTTTGCAGCGGGCAAAAAATAAAAACTTCGATTCTCCAAAAAATTGATAATGCAAACAAATGTCTATTTTTGGCTAACTTGATTAAAATTCGTGGTAATTAAAAACTGACGACAAAGCTCAAAATATATAGCTCGCATTATTCGATATTAATTTTTTTCTGGAATGAGAATTATAGAATGAATCCGAATATTTATTAAGGAATTTAAAGACATTGCATCAACTAGATAGTTAACTTAACATTTTAGCAGGCTACTTAAACGAAAAAAATCAATAATGAGCATCCGAATAAAAGCTGTTAAAAAGTTGCTCGCCCGCTTGCCTATTGTCTACTGTTATAAATTCAGCTGCCTCACTCCTCCAGCCCCCTCACTCCTCCAGCCAACTCACTCCCTTCCCCTCACTCCTCCAGCCCCCTCACTCCTCCAGCCACCTCACTCCTTCAGCCACCTCACTCCTCCAGCCTCTCCTCCCCCCAGCCAACTCAAATCCCCAGCCCCCTCACTCCTCCAGCCTCCTTACCTCTCCAGTCCCTCACCTTTCCAGCCCCCTCACCTTTCCAGCCCCCTCACTCCTCCAGCCACCTCATTCCTCAAGCCCCTACACTTCTTCAGCCGCTTAACTCTACATAGCCTTCTGACAGACTCCAGGCGCCAACTTGTAACAAGAATGTTCGTTTTTAATCAAACACAACGGCTTCATTTTCGGCACAGCTGACGAGGTGCAGCCGCTGTCGATCATCGGGACCAAGATCGAGCAGACAGACTTCGCCAGCGGGAGCCAGCTCCGACAATTGACGGAACGCTTCTTCACGTGGATCAATTCGCTGGTTAGACTTTGAAGCTGTTTGTTAGAAGTTTGATAATTGAAAGTCATTTATTTATTGCGTAGGATAGTTTAACGGACTAAATTAATACGCAGTGTGTAATTTTAAACCCCCAGTACTTACACCCTAGAAATATCCAATTGGCAGAGGGCACTGGGATGTTATCAGAGGCGTTACGCAGCAGGTCCTGCAGAAAGCAATGGGGAGCGGCGTTTAATTTTTAGAAAAAAAATTTTCAGAGCACTTATTTAAGCGTCAAGCAGTCTTTAAAGCTAATAGTCAGCTGGGTAAGCTACTGGGTCAGGTAAGTAAGCTGGGTCGGCTGAGTTAGCTACTGGGTCAGGTAAGTAAGCTAGTGGGTCGGCTGAGTAAGCTAGTGGGTCAGCTGAGTAAGCTACTGGGTTAGCTGAGTAAGCTACTGGGTCGGCTGAGTAAGCTACTGGGTTAGCTGAGTAAGCTACTGGGTCAGGTAAATAAGCTACTGGGTCAGCTCAGTAAGCTACTGAGTCAGCTCAGTAAGCTACTGGGTCGGCTCAGTAAGCTACTGGGTCAGCTCAGTAAGCTACTGGGTCAGCTCAGTAAGCTACTGAGTCAGCTCAGTAAGCTACTGGGTCAGCTCAGTAAGCTACTGGGTCAGCTCAGTAAGCTACTGGGTCAGCTCAGTAAGCTACTGGGTCAGCTCAGTAAGCTACTGGGTCAGCTCAGTAAGCTACTGAGTCAGCTGAGTAAGCTACTGGGTCAGCTCAGTAAGCTACTGGGTCAGCTCAGTAAGCTACTGGGTCAGCTGAGTAAGCTACTGGGTCAGCTGAGTAAGTTACTGGGTCAGCTCAGTAAGCTACTGGGTCAGCTGAGTAAGTTACTGGGTCAGCTCAGTAAGCTACTGGGTCAGCTGAGTAAGCTACTGGGTCAGCTGAGTAAGCTACTGGGTTAGCTGAGTAAGCTACTGGGTCGGCTGAGTAAGCTACTGGGTTAGCTGAGTAAGCTACTGGGTCAGGTAAATAAGCTACTGGGTCAGGTCAATAAGCTACTGGGTCAGGTTAATAAGCTACTGGGTCAGCTCAGTAAGCTACTGGGTCAGCTGAGTAAGCTACTGAGTCAGCTCAGTAAGCTACTGGGTCAGCTCAGTAAGCTACTGGGTCAGCTCAGTAAGCTACTGAGTCAGCTGAGTAAGCTACTGGGTCAGCTCAGTAAGCTACTGGGTCAGCTCAGTAAGCTACTGGGTCAGCTGAGTAAGCTACTGGGTCAGCTGAGTAAGTTACTGAGTCAGCTCAGTAAGCTACTGGGTCAGCTCAGTAAGCTACTGGGTCAGCTGAGTAAGCTACTGGGTCAGCTGAGTAAGTTACTGGGTCAGCTCAGTAAGCTACTGGGTCAGCTGAGTAAGCTACTGGGTCAGCTGAGTAAGCTACTGGGTCAGCTCAGTAAGCTACTGGGTCAGGTAAATAAGCTACTGGGTCAGGTCAATAAGCTACTGGGTCAGGTTAATAAGCTACTGGGTCAGCTCAGTAAGCTACTGAGTCAGCTCAGTAAGCTACTGGGTCGGCTCAGTAAGCTACTGGGTCAGCTGAGTAAGTTACTGGGTCAGCTCAGTAAGCTACTGGGTCAGCTGAGTAAGTTACTGGGTCAGCTCAGTAAGCTACTGGGTCAGCTCAGTAAGCTACTGGGTCAGCTGAGTAAGCTACTGGGTTAGCTGAGTAAGCTACTGGGTCGGCTGAGTAAGATACTGGGTTAGCTGAGTAAGCTACTGGGTCAGGTAAATAAGCTACTGGGTCAGGTAAATAAGCTACTGGGTCAGGTTAATAAGCTACTGGGTCAGCTCAGTAAGCTACTGAGTCAGCTCAGTAAGCTACTGGGTCAGCTCAGTAAGCTACTGGGTCAGCTCAGTAAGCTACTGGGTCAGCTGAGTAAGCTACTGAGTCAGCTCAGTAAGCTACTGGGTCAGCTCAGTAAGCTACTGGGTCAGCTCAGTAAGCTACTGGGTCAGCTCAGTAAGCTAGTGGGTCGGCTGAGTAAGCTAGTGGGTCGGCTGAGTAAGCTACTGGGTTAGCTGAGTAAGCTACTGGGTCGGCTGAGTAAGCTACTGGGTTAGCTGAGTAAGCTACTGGGTCAGGTAAATAAGCTACTGGGTCAGGTTAATAAGCTACTGGGTCAGCTCAGTAAGCTACTGGGTCAGGTTAATAAGCTACTGGGTCAGCTCAGTAAGCTACTGGGTCAGCTCAGTAAGCTACTGGGTCAGCTCAGTAAGCTACTGAGTCAGCTCAGTAAGCTACTGGGTCAGCTCAGTAAGCTACTGGGTCAGCTCAGTAAGCTACTGGGTCAGCTCAGTAAGCTACTGGGTCAGCTCAGTAAGCTACTGGGTCAGCTCAGTAAGCTACTGAGTCAGCTGAGTAAGCTACTGGGTCAGCTCAGTAAGCTACTGGGTCAGCTCAGTAAGCTACTGGGTCGGCTGAGTAAGCTACTGGGTTAGCTGAGTAAGCTACTGGGTCAGGTAAATAAGCTACTGGGTCAGGTCAATAAGCTACTGGGTCAGGTTAATAAGCTACTGGGTCAGCTCAGTAAGCTACTGGGTCAGCTCAGTAAGCTACTGGGTCAGCTCAGTAAGCTACTGAGTCAGCTCAGTAAGCTACTGGGTCAGCTCAGTAAGCTACTGGGTCAGCTCAGTAAGCTACTGGGTCAGCTCAGTAAGCTACTGGGTCAGCTCAGTAAGCTACTGGGTCAGCTCAGTAAGCTACTGAGTCAGCTGAGTAAGCTACTGGGTCAGCTGAGTAAGCTACTGGGTCAGCTCAGTAAGCTACTGGGTCAGCTGAGTAAGCTACTGGGTCAGCTGAGTAAGTTACTGGGTCAGCTCAGTAAGCTACTGGGTCAGCTGAGTAAGCTACTGGGTCAGCTGAGTAAGCTACTGGGTCAGCTGAGTAAGCTACTGGGTCAGCTGAGTAAGCTACTGGGTCAGCTGAGTAAGTTACTGAGTCAGCTCAGTAAGCTACTGGGTCAGCCCAGTAAGCTACTGGGTCAGCTGAGTAAGCTACTGGGTCAGCTGAGTAAGTTACTGGGTCAGCTCAGTAAGCTACTGGGTCAGCTGAGTAAGCTACTGGGTCAGCTGAGTAAGCTACTGGGTCAGCTCAGTAAGCTACTGGGTCAGGTAAATAAGCTACTGGGTCAGGTCAATAAGCTACTGGGTCAGGTTAATAAGCTACTGGGTCAGCTCAGTAAGCTACTGAGTCAGCTCAGTAAGCTACTGGGTCGGCTCAGTAAGCTACTGGGTCAGCTCAGTAAGCTACTAGGTCAGCTCAGTAAGCTACTGAGTCAGCTCAGTAAGCTACTGGGTCAGCTCAGTAAGCTACTTGGTCAGCTCAGTAAGATACTGGGTCAGCTCAGTAAGCTACTGGGTCAGCTCAGTAAGCTACTGGGTCAGCTCAGTAAGCTACTGAGTCAGCTCAGTAAGCTACTGGGTCAGCTCAGTAAGCTACTGGGTCAGCTGAGTAAGTTACTGGGTCAGCTCAGTAAGCTACTGGGTCAGCTGAGTAAGCTACTGGGTCAGCTGAGTAAGTTACTGGGTCAGCTCAGTAAGCTACTGGGTCAGCTGAGTAAGTTACTGGGTCAGCTCAGTAAGCTACTGGGTTAGCTGAGTAAGCTACTGGGTCAGGTAAATAAGCTACTGGGTCAGGTCAATAAGCTACTGGGTCAGGTTAATAAGCTACTGGGTCAGCTCAGTAAGCTACTGGGTCAGCTCAGTAAGCTACTGGGTCAGCTGAGTAAGCTACTGGGTCAGCTCAGTAAGCTACTGGGTCAGCTGAGTAAGCTACTGGGTCAGCTGAGTAAGCTACTGGGTTAGCTGAGTAAGATACTGGGTCAGCTGAATAAGCTACTGGGTCAGCTCAGTAAGCTACTGGGTTAGCTGAGTAAGCTACTGGGTCAGCTGAGTAAGTTACTGGGTCAGCTGAGTAAGCTACTGGGTCAGCTGAGTAAGCTACTGGGTCAGCTGAGTAAGTTACTGGGTCAGCTCAGTAAGCTACTGGGTCAGCTCAGTAAGCTACTGGGTCAGCTGAGTAAGCTACTGGGTCAGCTGAGTAAGCTACTGGGTTAGCTGAGTAAGCTACTGGGTCAGCTGAGTAAGCTACTGGGTCAGCTGAGTAAGCTACTGGGTCAGCTGAGTAAGCTACTGGGTCAGCTGAGTAAGCTACTGGGTCAGCTCAGTAAGCTACTGGGTCAGCTCAGTAAGCTACTGGGTCAGCTCAGTAAGCTACTGGGTCAGCTGAGTAAGCTACTGGGTCAGCTGAGTAAGCTACTGGGTCAGCTGAGTAAGCTACTGGGTCAGCTCAGTAAGCTACTGGGTCAGCTCAGTAAGTTACTGGGTCAGCTCAGTAAGCTACTGGGTTAGCTGAGTAAGCTACTGGGTTAGCTGAGTAAGCTACTGGGTCAGCTGAGTAAGCTACTGGGTCAGCTCAGTAAGCTACTGGGTCAGCTCAGTAAGCTACTGGGTCCATTCACAGCTCCGCTCCCTTCACAGCTCCTCTCCCTTCACAGCTCCGCTCCATTCACAGCTCCTCTCCCTTCACAGCTCCTCTCCCTTCACAGCTCCCTTTCCTTCACAGCTCCCTCCCTTCACAGCTCCGCTCCTTTCACAGCTCCGCTCCCTTCACAGCTCCTCTCCCTTCACAGCTCCTCTCCCTTCACAGCTCTGCTCCATTCACAGCTCCGCTTCCTTCACAGCTCCTCTCCATTCACAGCTCTGCTCCATTCACAGCTCCGCTTCCTTCACAGCTCCTCTCCCTTCACAGCTCTGCTCCATTCACAGCTCCGCTTCCTTCACAGCTCCTCTCCATTCACAGCTCCGCTCCCTTCACAGCTCCTCTCCCTTCACAGCTCCGCTCCATTCACAGCTCCTCTCCCTTCACAGCTCCTCTCCCTTCACAGCTCCCCTTCCTTCACAGCTCCCTCCCTTCACAGCTCCCTCCCTTCACAGCTCCGCTCCATTCACAGCTCCGCTCCATTCACAGCTCCGCTCCCTTTACAGTGAATCAGAGCGATATTTTTAACGCGTAAAGGGACATTCTAAACTATTGACAGCCAGATCTATTTGAAAGAAATATTTGATCCTAAAATCTTTTTATTAAATATTATTTTGATAAAACGGAGTCTCTAAACGAATAAAGGTAAGATTCTTAAGGAAAGTATGAGATTCTTAAGGCGGAATGGCTGGAGCTCGAATGAGCAAAATGGTGAGATTCTCAGGGCAGTATATGATATTAGTGCTTTTCGGGTAAACTTGAGATTTCTAGCACAAGCAACTAGATGCATATGTATATGATATAATATCTACATATCTACATGAAATTTGGTCTGTCGTGTTATCGCTAATATAAGCTTCTTGTGCAACTTTTAATTATAGTATTAATCTACGACAAGCTTACAGAAATGTCATTTGATTAAGATCTTAAAGTGACCTGTCGACTAAATTATACGAGCGTATATTTTAACAGCGAATTAAAATCAACAACTAACCGACACATTTCCTGTTTTTTTCTGCTTTCACAGTCCCCAAGTAGAAATGATTGCGTCAAAAAGTTCAATAACAGTCAGGCAATTTTGACGCAGGCGATAAAACAAGTTCGATACACATTTGTACAAAATGTCACGTGTATGCAAGCCAGTTGCCAATATTAGCTCAGGGCATCCGGCCTTGCGACAATTTTTCCTAACCGAAATGTTTTTCGCGCTTGAACGCACGCTCGAGATAAGCAATTGACTTTTTAAAAATAATCTAAATTGATAAGAAGCTTATATCCTAGGCTAGCTACTACTAGTAACAATAGCAGCAAAACACGAGAAATATTTCGATAAGAAAATTCATTAATAACTATAACTTCTAACATTTTATTAGGATGTTTTAATCTTTATTGAGCTATTTGATGGACGATACCTGCCTCGCATTCTACTTTGTTAGATTCTTAGTAAGCAGAAAAACAAAATACTAACATTAAAAAATTAAAGTAAGCCAAGTATCTAATATCAAATGTGCTTTTAGTTTCAGATTTTCCCGTAAAGTAATATCTTTAGTACTGTGACTGTACATTTTCGTTTTAGAAAATGCGAAAAATGGTTATAAACAAAAATATAAACTGTTTTAAGCTTCCTAGACTTCTTATGTTGACCAAAATTTTAATTATACTATAAAAATATCACAAAAGCAAGTATAGAAAGGGCCAATTTCAGTTTAACTCAAACGCAAAAAAGTCGTACATGCGCTGGTTATTTTGTTAATTTACTCGAAGTAATTTAACTCTAGCGTATGTTTGTTTTAATTGGTAACTTCAAAAATAGTGTACTGATAGTACACTCATCTTTTGGATGAATTTTGGAAACTCCATTTATTTAAATAAATAGGCGTAAGTTAGTTTAAAAAAACACTTGAAGCAAAGAGCAAAGGTTAGAAATTTAGGTTAGAATGTTAAAAGATGAAGTCAGACTTTTGAGCAACTTTCGGCAGTTACTAGTGATTGCTGTGGTTAAGTAGTCACTAAGGCCACTCGTGTGGCGGGAAGAAAACAGGGGGACCATAGTTGACTGGAGTGAACTACTATTAGTAGTATTAAGACTGTCGGAGGAGAATGTCGTATTAACTTCTATTGTTAAGCACAAATTGTTCTTTTGGCTTTCAGCCACTAAAAAAACTAATTTTTATTAACAGACGGTGCGATAGTAGTTTTGCAGCGGGCAAAAAATAAAAACTTCGATTCTCCAAAAAATTGATAATGCAAACAAATGTCTATTTTTGGGCTAACTTGATTAAAATTCGTGGTAATTAAAAACTGACGACAAAGCTCAAAATATATAGCTCGCATTATTCGATATTAATTTTTTTCTGGAATGAGAATTATAGAATGAATCCGAATATTTATTAAGGAATTTAAAGACATTGCATCAACTAGATAGTTAACTTAACATTTTAGCAGGCTACTTAAACGAAAAAAATCAATAATGAGCATCCGAATAAAAGCTGTTAAAAAGTTGCTCGCCCGCTTGCCTATTGTCTACTGTTATAAATTCAGCTGCCTCACTCCTCCAGCCCCCTCACTCCTCCAGCCAACTCACTCCCTTCCCCTCACTCCTCCAGCCCCCTCACTCCTCCAGCCACCTCACTCCTTCAGCCACCTCACTCCTCCAGCCTCTCCTCCCCCCAGCCAACTCAAATCCCCAGCCCCCTCACTCCTCCAGCCTCCTTACCTCTCCAGTCCCTCACCTTTCCAGCCCCCTCACCTTTCCAGCCCCCTCACTCCTCCAGCCACCTCATTCCTCAAGCCCCTACACTTCTTCAGCCGCTTAACTCTACATAGCCTTCTGACAGACTCCAGGCGCCAACTTGTAACAAGAATGTTCGTTTTTAATCAAACACAACGGCTTCATTTTCGGCACAGCTGACGAGGTGCAGCCGCTGTCGATCATCGGGACCAAGATCGAGCAGACAGACTTCGCCAGCGGGAGCCAGCTCCGACAATTGACGGAACGCTTCTTCACGTGGATCAATTCGCTGGTTAGACTTTGAAGCTGTTTGTTAGAAGTTTGATAATTGAAAGTCATTTATTTATTGCGTAGGATAGTTTAACGGACTAAATTAATACGCAGTGTGTAATTTTAAACCCCCAGTACTTACACCCTAGAAATATCCAATTGGCAGAGGGCACTGGGATGTTATCAGAGGCGTTACGCAGCAGGTCCTGCAGAAAGCAATGGGGAGCGGCGTTTAATTTTTAGAAAAAAAATTTTCAGAGCAACTTATTTAAGCGTCAAGCAGTCCTTTAAAGCTAATGGTCAGCTGGGTAAGCTACTGGGTCAGGTAAGTAAGCTGGGTCGGCTGAGTTAGCTACTGGGTCAGGTAAGTAAGCTAGTGGGTCGGCTGAGTAAGCTAGTGGGTCAGCTGAGTAAGCTACTGGGTTAGCTGAGTAAGCTACTGGGTCGGCTGAGTAAGCTACTGGGTTAGCTGAGTAAGCTACTGGGTCAGGTAAATAAGCTACTGGGTCAGCTCAGTAAGCTACTGAGTCAGCTCAGTAAGCTACTGGGTCGGCTCAGTAAGCTACTGGGTCAGCTCAGTAAGCTACTGGGTCAGCTCAGTAAGCTACTGAGTCAGCTCAGTAAGCTACTGGGTCAGCTCAGTAAGCTACTGGGTCAGCTCAGTAAGCTACTGGGTCAGCTCAGTAAGCTACTGGGTCAGCTCAGTAAGCTACTGGGTCAGCTCAGTAAGCTACTGAGTCAGCTGAGTAAGCTACTGGGTCAGCTCAGTAAGCTACTGGGTCAGCTCAGTAAGCTACTGGGTCAGCTGAGTAAGCTACTGGGTCAGCTGAGTAAGTTACTGGGTCAGCTCAGTAAGCTACTGGGTCAGCTGAGTAAGTTACTGGGTCAGCTCAGTAAGCTACTGGGTCAGCTGAGTAAGCTACTGGGTCAGCTGAGTAAGCTACTGGGTTAGCTGAGTAAGCTACTGGGTCGGCTGAGTAAGCTACTGGGTTAGCTGAGTAAGCTACTGGGTCAGGTAAATAAGCTACTGGGTCAGGTCAATAAGCTACTGGGTCAGGTTAATAAGCTACTGGGTCAGCTCAGTAAGCTACTGGGTCAGCTGAGTAAGCTACTGAGTCAGCTCAGTAAGCTACTGGGTCAGCTCAGTAAGCTACTGGGTCAGCTCAGTAAGCTACTGAGTCAGCTGAGTAAGCTACTGGGTCAGCTCAGTAAGCTACTGGGTCAGCTCAGTAAGCTACTGGGTCAGCTGAGTAAGCTACTGGGTCAGCTGAGTAAGTTACTGAGTCAGCTCAGTAAGCTACTGGGTCAGCTCAGTAAGCTACTGGGTCAGCTGAGTAAGCTACTGGGTCAGCTGAGTAAGTTACTGGGTCAGCTCAGTAAGCTACTGGGTCAGCTGAGTAAGCTACTGGGTCAGCTGAGTAAGCTACTGGGTCAGCTCAGTAAGCTACTGGGTCAGGTAAATAAGCTACTGGGTCAGGTCAATAAGCTACTGGGTCAGGTTAATAAGCTACTGGGTCAGCTCAGTAAGCTACTGAGTCAGCTCAGTAAGCTACTGGGTCGGCTCAGTAAGCTACTGGGTCAGCTGAGTAAGTTACTGGGTCAGCTCAGTAAGCTACTGGGTCAGCTGAGTAAGTTACTGGGTCAGCTCAGTAAGCTACTGGGTCAGCTCAGTAAGCTACTGGGTCAGCTGAGTAAGCTACTGGGTTAGCTGAGTAAGCTACTGGGTCGGCTGAGTAAGATACTGGGTTAGCTGAGTAAGCTACTGGGTCAGGTAAATAAGCTACTGGGTCAGGTAAATAAGCTACTGGGTCAGGTTAATAAGCTACTGGGTCAGCTCAGTAAGCCACTGAGTCAGCTCAGTAAGCTACTGGGTCAGCTCAGTAAGCTACTGGGTCAGCTCAGTAAGCTACTGGGTCAGCTGAGTAAGCTACTGAGTCAGCTCAGTAAGCTACTGGGTCAGCTCAGTAAGCTACTGGGTCAGCTCAGTAAGCTACTGGGTCAGCTCAGTAAGCTAGTGGGTCGGCTGAGTAAGCTAGTGGGTCGGCTGAGTAAGCTACTGGGTTAGCTGAGTAAGCTACTGGGTCGGCTGAGTAAGCTACTGGGTTAGCTGAGTAAGCTACTGGGTCAGGTAAATAAGCTACTGGGTCAGGTTAATAAGCTACTGGGTCAGCTCAGTAAGCTACTGGGTCAGGTTAATAAGCTACTGGGTCAGCTCAGTAAGCTACTGGGTCAGCTCAGTAAGCTACTGGGTCAGCTCAGTAAGCTACTGAGTCAGCTCAGTAAGCTACTGGGTCAGCTCAGTAAGCTACTGGGTCAGCTCAGTAAGCTACTGGGTCAGCTCAGTAAGCTACTGGGTCAGCTCAGTAAGCTACTGGGTCAGCTCAGTAAGCTACTGAGTCAGCTGAGTAAGCTACTGGGTCAGCTCAGTAAGCTACTGGGTCAGCTCAGTAAGCTACTGGGTCGGCTGAGTAAGCTACTGGGTTAGCTGAGTAAGCTACTGGGTCAGGTAAATAAGCTACTGGGTCAGGTCAATAAGCTACTGGGTCAGGTTAATAAGCTACTGGGTCAGCTCAGTAAGCTACTGGGTCAGCTCAGTAAGCTACTGGGTCAGCTCAGTAAGCTACTGAGTCAGCTCAGTAAGCTACTGGGTCAGCTCAGTAAGCTACTGGGTCAGCTCAGTAAGCTACTGGGTCAGCTCAGTAAGCTACTGGGTCAGCTCAGTAAGCTACTGGGTCAGCTCAGTAAGCTACTGAGTCAGCTGAGTAAGCTACTGGGTCAGCTGAGTAAGCTACTGGGTCAGCTCAGTAAGCTACTGGGTCAGCTGAGTAAGCTACTGGGTCAGCTGAGTAAGTTACTGGGTCAGCTCAGTAAGCTACTGGGTCAGCTGAGTAAGCTACTGGGTCAGCTGAGTAAGCTACTGGGTCAGCTGAGTAAGCTACTGGGTCAGCTGAGTAAGCTACTGGGTCAGCTGAGTAAGTTACTGAGTCAGCTCAGTAAGCTACTGGGTCAGCCCAGTAAGCTACTGGGTCAGCTGAGTAAGCTACTGGGTCAGCTGAGTAAGTTACTGGGTCAGCTCAGTAAGCTACTGGGTCAGCTGAGTAAGCTACTGGGTCAGCTGAGTAAGCTACTGGGTCAGCTCAGTAAGCTACTGGGTCAGGTAAATAAGCTACTGGGTCAGGTCAATAAGCTACTGGGTCAGGTTAATAAGCTACTGGGTCAGCTCAGTAAGCTACTGAGTCAGCTCAGTAAGCTACTGGGTCGGCTCAGTAAGCTACTGGGTCAGCTCAGTAAGCTACTAGGTCAGCTCAGTAAGCTACTGAGTCAGCTCAGTAAGCTACTGGGTCAGCTCAGTAAGCTACTTGGTCAGCTCAGTAAGATACTGGGTCAGCTCAGTAAGCTACTGGGTCAGCTCAGTAAGCTACTGGGTCAGCTCAGTAAGCTACTGAGTCAGCTCAGTAAGCTACTGGGTCAGCTCAGTAAGCTACTGGGTCAGCTGAGTAAGTTACTGGGTCAGCTCAGTAAGCTACTGGGTCAGCTGAGTAAGCTACTGGGTCAGCTGAGTAAGTTACTGGGTCAGCTCAGTAAGCTACTGGGTCAGCTGAGTAAGTTACTGGGTCAGCTCAGTAAGCTACTGGGTTAGCTGAGTAAGCTACTGGGTCAGGTAAATAAGCTACTGGGTCAGGTCAATAAGCTACTGGGTCAGGTTAATAAGCTACTGGGTCAGCTCAGTAAGCTACTGGGTCAGCTCAGTAAGCTACTGGGTCAGCTGAGTAAGCTACTGGGTCAGCTCAGTAAGCTACTGGGTCAGCTGAGTAAGCTACTGGGTTAGCTGAGTAAGATACTGGGTCAGCTGAATAAGCTACTGGGTCAGCTCAGTAAGCTACTGGGTTAGCTGAGTAAGCTACTGGGTCAGCTGAGTAAGTTACTGGGTCAGCTGAGTAAGCTACTGGGTCAGCTGAGTAAGCTACTGGGTCAGCTGAGTAAGTTACTGGGTCAGCTCAGTAAGCTACTGGGTCAGCTCAGTAAGCTACTGGGTCAGCTGAGTAAGCTACTGGGTCAGCTGAGTAAGCTACTGGGTTAGCTGAGTAAGCTACTGGGTCAGCTGAGTAAGCTACTGGGTCAGCTGAGTAAGCTACTGGGTCAGCTGAGTAAGCTACTGGGTCAGCTGAGTAAGCTACTGGGTCAGCTCAGTAAGCTACTGGGTCAGCTCAGTAAGCTACTGGGTCAGCTCAGTAAGCTACTGGGTCAGCTGAGTAAGCTACTGGGTCAGCTGAGTAAGCTACTGGGTCAGCTGAGTAAGCTACTGGGTCAGCTCAGTAAGCTACTGGGTCAGCTCAGTAAGTTACTGGGTCAGCTCAGTAAGCTACTGGGTTAGCTGAGTAAGCTACTGGGTTAGCTGAGTAAGCTACTGGGTCAGCTGAGTAAGCTACTGGGTCAGCTCAGTAAGCTACTGGGTCAGCTCAGTAAGCTACTGGGTCAGCTCAGTAAGCTACTGGGTCAGCTCAGTAAGCTACTGGGTCAGCTCAGTAAGCTACTGAGTCAGCTGAGTAAGCTACTGGGTCAGCTCAGTAAGCTACTGGGTCAGCTCAGTAAGCTACTGGGTCAGCTGAGTAAGCTACTGAGTCAGCTCAGTAAGCTACTGGGTCAGCTCAGTAAGCTACTGGGTCAGCTGAGTAAGCTACTGGGTCAGCTGAGTAAGTTACTGGGTCAGCTCAGTAAGCTACTGGGTCAGCTGAGTAAGCTACTGGGTCAGCTGAGTAAGCTACTGGGTCAGCTCAGTAAGCTACTGGGTCAGCTGAGTAAGTTACTGGGTCAGCTCAGTAAGCTACTGGGTCAGCTCAGTAAGCTACTGGGTCAGCTGAGTAAGTTACTGGGTCAGCTGAGTAAGCTACTGGGTCGGCTGAGTAAGCTACTGGGTTAGCTGAGTAAGCTACTGGGTCAGGTAAATAAGCTACTGGGTCAGGTCAATAAGCTACTGGGTCAGGTTAATAAGCTACTGGGTCAGCTCAGTAAGCTACTGGGTCAGCTCAGTAAGCTACTGGGTCAGCTCAGTAAGCTACTGAGTCAGCTAAGTAAGCTACTGGGTCAGCTGAGTAAGCTACTGAGTCAGCTCAGTAAGCTACTGGGTCAGCTCAGTAAGCTACTGGGTCAGCTCAGTAAGCTACTGGGTCAGCTCAGTAAGCTAGTGGGTCGGCTGAGTAAGCTACTGGGTCAGCTCAGTAAGCTACTGGGTCAGCTCAGTAAGCTACTGGGTCGGCTGAGTAAGCTACTGGGTTAGCTGAGTAAGCTACTGGGTCAGGTAAATAAGCTACTGGGTCAGGTCAATAAGCTACTGGGTCAGCTCAGTAAGCTACTGGGTCAGCTCAGTAAGCTACTGGGTCAGCTCAGTAAGCTACTGGGTCAGCTCAGTAAGCTACTGAGTCAGCTCAGTAAGCTACTGGGTCAGCTCAGTAAGCTACTGGGTCAGCTCAGTAAGCTACTGGGTCAGCTCAGTAAGCTACTGGGTCAGCTCAGTAAGCTACTGGGTCAGCTCAGTAAGCTACTGAGTCAGCTGAGTAAGCTACTGGGTCAGCTCAGTAAGCTACTGGGTCAGCTCAGTAAGCTACTGGGTCAGCTGAGTAAGCTACTGGGTCAGCTGAGTAAGTTACTGGGTCAGCTCAGTAAGCTACTGGGTCAGCTGAGTAAGTTACTGGGTCAGCTCAGTAAGCTACTGGGTCAGCTGAGTAAGCTACTGGGTCAGCTGAGTAAGCTACTGGGTCAGCTGAGTAAGTTACTGAGTCAGCTCAGTAAGCTACTGGGTCAGCTCAGTAAGCTACTGGGTCAGCTGAGTAAGCTACTGGGTCAGCTGAGTAAGTTACTGGGTCAGCTCAGTAAGCTACTGGGTCAGCTGAGTAAGCTACTGGGTCAGCTGAGTAAGCTACTGGGTCAGCTCAGTAAGCTACTGGGTCAGGTAAATAAGCTACTGGGTCAGGTCAATAAGCTACTGGGTCAGGTTAATAAGCTACTGGGTCAGCTCAGTAAGCTACTGAGTCAGCTGAGTAAGATACTGGGTCAGCTGAATAAGCTACTGGGTCAGCTCAGTAAGCTACTTGGTTAGCTGAGTAAGCTACTGGGTCAGCTCAGTAAGCTACTGGGTCAGCTCAGTAAGCTACTGGGTCAGCTCAGTAAGCTACTGAGTCAGCTCAGTAAGCTACTGGGTCAGCTCAGTAAGCTACTGGGTCAGCTGAGTAAGCTACTGGTCAGCTCAGTAAGCTACTGGGTCAGCTGAGTAAGCTACTGGGTCAGCCTGAGTAAGTTACTGGGTCAGCTCAGTAAGCTACTGGGTCAGCTGAGTAAGTTACTGGGTCAGCTCAGTAAGCTACTGGGTTAGCTGAGTAAGCTACTGGGTCAGGTAAATAAGCTACTGGGTCAGGTCAATAAGCTACTGGGTCAGGTTAATAAGCTACTGGGTCAGCTCAGTAAGCTACTGGGTCAGCTCAGTAAGCTACTGGGTCAGCTCAGTAAGCTACTGGGTCAGCTGAGTAAGCTACTGGGTCAGCTCAGTAAGCTACTGGGTCAGCTGAGTAAGCTACTGGGTCAGCTGAGTAAGCTACTGGGTTAGCTGAGTAAGATACTGGGTCAGCTGAATAAGCTACTGGGTCAGCTCAGTAAGCTACTGGGTTAGCTGAGTAAGCTACTGGGTCAGCTGAGTAAGTTACTGGGTCAGCTGAGTAAGCTACTGGGTCAGCTCAGTAAGCTACTGGGTCAGCTGAGTAAGCTACTGGGTCAGCTGAGTAAGCTACTGGGTCAGCTGAGGAAGCTACTGGGTCAGCTCAGTAAGCTACTGGGTCAGCTCAGTAAGCTACTGGGTCAGCTCAGTAAGCTACTGGGTCAGCTGAGTAAGCTACTGGGTCAGCTCAGTAAGCTACTGGGTCAGCTGAGTAAGCTACTGGGTCAGCTCAGTAAGCTACTGGGTCAGCTCAGTAAGTTACTGGGTCAGCTCAGTAAGCTACTGGGTTAGCTGAGTAAGCTACTGGGTCAGCTCAGTAAGCTACTGGGTCAGGTTAATAAGCTACTGGGTCAGCTCAGTAAGCTACTGGGTCAGCTCAGTAAGCTACTGGGTCAGCTCAGTAAGCTACTGAGTCAGCTCAGTAAGCTACTGGGTCAGCTCAGTAAGCTACTGGGTCAGCTCAGTAAGCTACTGGGTCAGCTCAGTAAGCTACTGGGTCAGCTCAGTAAGCTACTGGGTCAGCTCAGTAAGCTACTGAGTCAGCTGAGTAAGCTACTGGGTCAGCTCAGTAAGCTACTGGGTCAGCTCAGTAAGCTACTGGGTCGGCTGAGTAAGCTACTGGGTTAGCTGAGTAAGCTACTGGGTCAGGTAAATAAGCTACTGGGTCAGGTCAATAAGCTACTGGGTCAGGTTAATAAGCTACTGGGTCAGCTCAGTAAGCTACTGGGTCAGCTCAGTAAGCTACTGGGTCAGCTCAGTAAGCTACTGAGTCAGCTCAGTAAGCTACTGGGTCAGCTCAGTAAGCTACTGGGTCAGCTCAGTAAGCTACTGGGTCAGCTCAGTAAGCTACTGGGTCAGCTCAGTAAGCTACTGGGTCAGCTCAGTAAGCTACTGAGTCAGCTGAGTAAGCTACTGGGTCAGCTGAGTAAGCTACTGGGTCAGCTCAGTAAGCTACTGGGTCAGCTGAGTAAGCTACTGGGTCAGCTGAGTAAGTTACTGGGTCAGCTCAGTAAGCTACTGGGTCAGCTGAGTAAGCTACTGGGTCAGCTGAGTAAGCTACTGGGTCAGCTGAGTAAGCTACTGGGTCAGCTGAGTAAGCTACTGGGTCAGCTGAGTAAGTTACTGAGTCAGCTCAGTAAGCTACTGGGTCAGCCCAGTAAGCTACTGGGTCAGCTGAGTAAGCTACTGGGTCAGCTGAGTAAGTTACTGGGTCAGCTCAGTAAGCTACTGGGTCAGCTGAGTAAGCTACTGGGTCAGCTCAGTAAGCTACTGGGTCAGGTAAATAAGCTACTGGGTCAGGTCAATAAGCTACTGGGTCAGGTTAATAAGCTACTGGGTCAGCTCAGTAAGCTACTGAGTCAGCTCAGTAAGCTACTGGGTCGGCTCAGTAAGCTACTGGGTCAGCTCAGTAAGCTACTGGGTCAGCTCAGTAAGCTACTGAGTCAGCTCAGTAAGCTACTGGGTCAGCTCAGTAAGCTACTTGGTCAGATCAGTAAGCTACTGGGTCAGCTCAGTAAGCTACTGGGTCAGCTCAGTAAGCTACTGGGTCAGCTCAGTAAGCTACTGAGTCAGCTCAGTAAGCTACTGGGTCAGCTCAGTAAGCTACTGGGTCAGCTGAGTAAGTTACTGGGTCAGCTCAGTAAGCTACTGGGTCAGCTGAGTAAGCTACTGGGTCAGCTGAGTAAGTTACTGGGTCAGCTCAGTAAGCTACTGGGTCAGCTGAGTAAGTTACTGGGTCAGCTCAGTAAGCTACTGGGTTAGCTGAGTAAGCTACTGGGTCAGGTAAATAAGCTACTGGGTCAGGTCAATAAGCTACTGGGTCAGGTTAATAAGCTACTGGGTCAGCTCAGTAAGCTACTGGGTCAGCTCAGTAAGCTACTGGGTCAGCTGAGTAAGCTACTGGGTCAGCTCAGTAAGCTACTGGGTCAGCTGAGTAAGCTACTGGGACAGCTGAGTAAGCTACTGGGTTAGCTGAGTAAGATACTGGGTCAGCTGAATAAGCTACTGGGTCAGCTCAGTAAGCTACTGGGTTAGCTGAGTAAGCTACTGGGTCAGCTGAGTAAGTTACTGGGTCAGCTGAGTAAGCTACTGGGTCAGCTGAGTAAGCTACTGGGTCAGCTGAGTAAGTTACTGGGTCAGCTCAGTAAGCTACTGGGTCAGCTCAGTAAGCTACTGGGTCAGCTGAGTAAGCTACTGGGTCAGCTGAGTAAGCTACTGGGTTAGCTGAGTAAGCTACTGGGTCAGCTGAGTAAGCTACTGGGTCAGCTGAGTAAGCTACTGGGTCAGCTGAGTAAGCTACTGGGTCAGCTGAGTAAGCTACTGGGTCAGCTCAGTAAGCTACTGGGTCAGCTCAGTAAGCTACTGGGTCAGCTCAGTAAGCTACTGGGTCAGCTGAGTAAGCTACTGGGTCAGCTGAGTAAGCTACTGGGTCAGCTGAGTAAGCTACTGGGTCAGCTCAGTAAGCTACTGGGTCAGGTCAATAAGCTACTGGGTCAGGTCAATAAGCTACTGGGTCAGGTTAATAAGCTACTGGGTCAGCTCAGTAAGCTACTGAGTCAGCTCAGTAAGCTACTGGGTCGGCTCAGTAAGCTACTGGGTCAGCTCAGTAAGCTACTGGGTCAGCTCAGTAAGCTACTGAGTCAGCTCAGTAAGCTACTGGGTCAGCTCAGTAAGCTACTTGGTCAGCTCAGTAAGCTACTGGGTCAGCTCAGTAAGCTACTGGGTCAGCTCAGTAAGCTACTGGGTCAGCTCAGTAAGCTACTGAGTCAGCTCAGTAAGCTACTGGGTCAGCTCAGTAAGCTACTGGGTCAGCTGAGTAAGCTACTGGGTAAGCTGAGTAAGTTACTGGGTCAGCTCAGTAAGCTACTGGGTCAGCTGAGTAAGCTACTGGGTCAGCTGAGTAAGTTACTGGGTCAGCTCAGTAAGCTACTGGGTCAGCTGAGTAAGTTACTGGGTCAGCTCAGTAAGCTACTGGGTCAGCTCAGTAAGCTACTGGGTCAGCTGAGTAAGTTACTGGGTCAGCTGAGTAAGCTACTGGGTCGGCTGAGTAAGCTACTGGGTTAGCTGAGTAAGCTACTGGGTCAGGTAAATAAGCTACTGGGTCAGGTAAATAAGCTACTGGGTCAGGTTAATAAGCTACTGGGTCAGCTCAGTAAGCTACTGGGTCAGCTCAGTAAGCTACTGGGTCAGCTCAGTAAGCTACTGAGTCAGCTAAGTAAGCTACTGGGTCAGCTGAGTAAGCTACTGAGTCAGCTCAGTAAGCTACTGGGTCAGCTCAGTAAGCTACTGGGTCAGCTCAGTAAGCTACTGGGTCAGCTCAGTAAGCTAGTGGGTCGGCTGAGTAAGCTACTGGGTCAGCTCAGTAAGCTACTGGGTCAGCTCAGTAAGCTACTGGGTCGGCTGAGTAAGCTACTGGGTTAGCTGAGTAAGCTACTGGGTCAGGTAAATAAGCTACTGGGTCAGGTCAATAAGCTACTGGGTCAGCTCAGTAAGCTACTGGGTCAGCTCAGTAAGCTACTGGGTCAGCTCAGTAAGCTACTGGGTCAGCTCAGTAAGCTACTGAGTCAGCTCAGTAAGCTACTGGGTCAGCTCAGTAAGCTACTGGGTCAGCTCAGTAAGCTACTGGGTCAGCTCAGTAAGCTACTGGGTCAGCTCAGTAAGCTACTGGGTCAGCTCAGTAAGCTACTGAGTCAGCTGAGTAAGCTACTGGGTCAGCTCAGTAAGCTACTGGGTCAGCTCAGTAAGCTACTGGGTCAGCTGAGTAAGCTACTGGGTCAGCTGAGTAAGTTACTGGGTCAGCTCAGTAAGCTACTGGGTCAGCTGAGTAAGTTACTGGGTCAGCTCAGTAAGCTACTGGGTCAGCTGAGTAAGCTACTGGGTCAGCTGAGTAAGCTACTGGGTCAGCTGAGTAAGTTACTGAGTCAGCTCAGTAAGCTACTGGGTCAGCTCAGTAAGCTACTGGGTCAGCTGAGTAAGCTACTGGGTCAGCTGAGTAAGTTACTGGGTCAGCTCAGTAAGCTACTGGGTCAGCTGAGTAAGCTACTGGGTCAGCTGAGTAAGCTACTGGGTCAGCTCAGTAAGCTACTGGGTCAGGTAAATAAGCTACTGGGTCAGGTCAATAAGCTACTGGGTCAGGTTAATAAGCTACTGGGTCAGCTCAGTAAGCTACTGAGTCAGCTCAGTAAGCTACTGGGTCGGCTCAGTAAGCTACTGGGTCAGCTCAGTAAGCTACTGGGTCAGCTCAGTAAGCTACTGAGTCAGCTCAGTAAGCTACTGGGTCAGCTCAGTAAGCTACTGGGTCGGCTCAGTAAGCTACTGGGTCAGCTGAGTAAGCTACTGGGTCAGCTGAGTAAGTTACTGGGTCAGCTCAGTAAGCTACTGGGTCAGCTGAGTAAGCTACTGGGTCAGCTGAGTAAGCTACTGGGTCAGCTCAGTAAGCTACTGGGTCAGGTAAATAAGCTACTGGGTCAGGTCAATAAGCTACTGGGTCAGGTTAATAAGCTACTGGGTCAGCTCAGTAAGCTACTGAGTCAGCTCAGTAAGCTACTGGGTCGGCTCAGTAAGCTACTGGGTCAGCTCAGTAAGCTACTGGGTCAGCTCAGTAAGCTACTGAGTCAGCCCAGTAAGCTACTGAGTCAGCTCAGTAAGCTACTGGGTCGGCTCAGTAAGCTACTGGGTCAGCTCAGTAAGCTACTGAGTCAGCTCAGTAAGCTACTGGGTCAGCTCAGTAAGCTACTGGGTCAGCTCAGTAAGCTACTGGGGTCAGCTCAGTAAGCTACTGGGTCAGCTCAGTAAGCTACTGGGTCAGCTCAGTAAGCTACTGAGTCAGCTGAGTAAGCTACTGGGTCAGCTCAGTAAGCTACTGGGTCAGCTCAGTAAGCTACTGGGTCAGCTGAGTAAGCTACTGGGTCAGCTGAGTAAGTTACTGGGTCAGCTCAGTAAGCTACTGGGTCAGCTGAGTAAGTTACTGGGTCAGCTCAGTAAGCTACTGGGTCAGCTGAGTAAGCTACTTGGGTCAGCTGAGTAAGCTACTGGGTCAGCTGAGTAAGTTACTGAGTCAGCTCAGTAAGCTACTGGGTCAGCTCAGTAAGCTACTGGGTCAGCTGAGTAAGCTACTGGGTCAGCTGAGTAAGTTACTGGGTCAGCTCAGTAAGCTACTGGGTCAGCTGAGTAAGCTACTGGGTCAGCTGAGTAAGCTACTGGGTCAGCTCAGTAAGCTACTGGGTCAGGTAAATAAGCTACTGGGTCAGGTCAATAAGCTACTGGGTCAGGTTAATAAGCTACTGGGTCAGCTCAGTAAGCTACTGAGTCAGCTCAGTAAGCTACTGGGTCGGCTCAGTAAGCTACTGGGTCAGCTCAGTAAGCTACTGGGTCAGCTCAGTAAGCTACTGAGTCAGCTCAGTAAGCTACTGGGTCAGCTCCAGTAAGCTACTTGGTTAGCTGAGTAAGCTACTGGGTCAGCTCAGTAAGCCACTGGGTCAGCTCAGTAAGCTACTGGGTCAGCTCAGTAAGCTACTGAGTCAGCTCAGTAAGCTACTGGGTCAGCTCAGTAAGCTACTGGGTCAGCTGAGTAAGTTACTGGGTCAGCTCAGTAAGCTACTGGGTCAGCTGAGTAAGCTACTGGGTCAGCTGAATAAGTTACTGGGTCAGCTCAGTAAGCTACTGGGTCAGCTGAGTAAGTTACTGGGTCAGCTCAGTAAGCTACTGGGTTAGCTGAGTAAGCTACTGGGTCAGGTAAATAAGCTACTGGGTCAGGTCAATAAGCTACTGGGTCAGGTTAATAAGCTACTGGTCAGCCTCAGTAAGCTACTGGGTCAGCTCAGTAAGCTACTGGGTCAGCTGAGTAAGCTACTGGGTCAGCTGAGTAAGCTACTGGGTCAGCTCAGTAAGCTACTGGGTCAGCTGAGTAAGCCTACTGGGTCAGCTGAGTAAGCTACTGGGTTAGCTGAGTAAGATACTGGGTCAGCTGAATAAGCTACTGGGTCAGCTCAGTAAGCTACTGGGTTAGCTGAGTAAGCTACTGGGTCAGCTGAGTAAGTTACTGGGTCAGCTGAGTAAGCTACTGGGTCAGCTCAGTAAGCTACTGGGTCAGCTGAGTAAGTTACTGGGTCAGCTCAGTAAGCTACTGGGTCAGCTCAGTAAGCTACTGGGTCAGCTGAGTAAGCTACTGGGTCAGCTGAGTAAGCTACTGGGTTAGCTGAGTAAGCTACTGGGTCAGCTGAGTAAGCTACTGGGTCAGCTGAGTAAGCTACTGGGTCAGCTGAGTAAGCTACTGGGTCAGCTGAGGAAGCTACTGGGTCAGCTCAGTAAGCTACTGGGTCAGCTCAGTAAGCTACTGGGTCAGCTCAGTAAGCTACTGGGTCAGCTGAGTAAGCTACTGGGTCAGCTCAGTAAGCTACTGGGTCAGCTGAGTAAGTTACTGGGTCAGCTCAGTAAGCTACTGGGTCAGCTGAGTAAGCTACTGGGTCAGCTGAGTAAGTTACTGGGTCAGCTCAGTAAGCTACTGGGTCAGCTGAGTAAGTTACTGGGTCAGCTCAGTAAGCTACTGGGTTAGCTGAGTAAGCTACTGGGTCAGTTAAATAAGCTACTGGGTCAGGTCAATAAGCTACTGGGTCAGGTTAATAAGCTACTGGGTCAGCTCAGTAAGCTACTGGGTCAGCTCAGTAAGCTACTGGGTCAGCTGAGTAAGCTACTGGGTCAGCTGAGTAAGCTACTGGGTTAGCTGAGTAAGATACTGGGTCAGCTGAATAAGCTACTGGGTCAGCTCAGTAAGCTACTGGGTTAGCTGAGTAAGCTACTGGGTCAGCTGAGTAAGTTACTGGGTCAGCTGAGTAAGCTACTGGGGCAGCTCAGTAAGCTACTGGGTCAGCTGAGTAAGTTACTGGGTCAGCTCAGTAAGCTACTGGGTCAGCTCAGTAAGCTACTGGGTCAGCTGAGTAAGCTACTGGGTCAGCTGAGTAAGCTACTGGGTTAGCTGAGTAAGCTACTGGGTCAGCTGAGTAAGCTACTGGGTCAGCTGAGTAAGCTACTGGGTCAGCTGAGTAAGCTACTGGGTCAGCTGAGGAAGCTACTGGGTCAGCTCAGTAAGCTACTGGGTCAGCTCAGTAAGCTACTGGGTCAGCTCAGTAAGCTACTGGGTCAGCTGAGTAAGCTACTGGGTCAGCTGAGTAAGCTACTGGGTCAGCTGAGTAAGCTACTGGGTCAGCTCAGTAAGCTACTGGGTCAGCTCAGTAAGTTACTGGGTCAGCTCAGTAAGCTACTGGGTTAGCTGAGTAAGCTACTGGGTTAGCTGAGTAAGCTACTGGGTCAGCTGAGTAAGCTACTGGGTCAGCTCAGTAAGCTACTGGGTCAGCTCAGTAAGCTACTGGGTCAGCTCAGTAAGCTACTGGGTCAGCTCAGTAAGCTACTGGGTCAGCTCAGTAAGCTACTGAGTCAGCTGAGTAAGCTACTGGGTCAGCTCAGTAAGCTACTGGGTCAGCTCAGTAAGCTACTGGGTCAGCTGAGTAAGCTACTGGGTCAGCTGAGTAAGTTACTGGGTCAGCTCAGTAAGCTACTGGGTCAGCTGAGTAAGTTACTGGGTCAGCTCAGTAAGCTACTGGGTCAGCTGAGTAAGCTACTGGGTCAGCTCAGTAAGCTACTGGGTCAGCTGAGTAAGTTACTGGGTCAGCTCAGTGAGCTGCTGGGTCAGCTGAGTAAGCTACTGGGTCAGCTGAGTAAGCTACTGGGTTAGCTGAGTAAGCTACTGGGTCAGGTTAATAAGCTACTGGGTCAGCTCAGTAAGCTACTGGGTCAGCTGAGTAAGCTACTGAGTCAGCTCAGTAAGCTACTGGGTCAGCTCAGTAAGCTACTGGGTCAGCTCAGTAAGCTACTGGGTCAGCTCAGTAAGCTACTGGGTCAGCTCAGTAAGCTACTGAGTCAGCTGAGTAAGCTACTGGGTCAGCTCAGTAAGCTACTGGGTCAGCTCAGTAAGCTACTGGGTCAGCTGAGTAAGCTACTGGGTCAGCTGAGTAAGTTACTGAGTCAGCTCAGTAAGCTACTGGGTCAGCTCAGTAAGCTACTGGGTCAGCTGAGTAAGCTACTGGGTCAGCTGAGTAAGTTACTGAGTCAGCTCAGTAAGCTACTGGGTCAGCTCAGTAAGCTACTGGGTCAGCTGAGTAAGTTACTGGGTCAGCTCAGTAAGCTACTGGGTCAGCTGAGTAAGCTACTGGGTCAGCTGAGTAAGTTACTGGGTCAGCTCAGTAAGCTACTGGGTCAGCTGAGTAAGTTACTGGGTCAGCTCAGTAAGCTACTGGGTCAGCTCAGTAAGCTACTGGGTCAGCTGAGTAAGCTACTGGGTTAGCTGAGTAAGCTACTGGGTCGGCTGAGTAAGCTACTGGGTTAGCTGAGTAAGCTACTGGGTCAGGTAAATAAGCTACTGGGTCAGGTTAATAAGCTACTGGGTCAGCTCAGTAAGCTACTGAGTCAGCTCAGTAAGCTACTGGGTCAGCTCAGTAAGCTACTGGGTCAGCTCAGTAAGCTACTGGGTCAGCTGAGTAAGCTACTGAGTCAGCTCAGTAAGCTACTGGGTCAGCTCAGTAAGCTACTGGGTCAGCTCAGTAAGCTACTGGTCAGCTCAGTAAGCTAGTGGGTCGGCTGAGTAAGCTAGTGGGTTGGCTGAGTAAGCTACTGGGTTAGCTGAGTAAGCTACTGGGTCGGCTGAGTAAGCTACTGGGTTAGCTGAGTAAGCTACTGGGTCAGGTAAATAAGCTACTGGGTCAGGTCAATAAGCTACTGGGTCAGGTTAATAAGCTACTGGGTCAGCTCAGTAAGCTACTGGGTCAGCTGAGTAAGCTACTGGGTCAGCTCAGTAAGCTACTGAGTCAGCTCAGTAAGCTACTGGGTCAGCTCAGTAAGCTACTGGGTCAGCTCAGTAAGCTACTGGGTCAGCTCAGTAAGCTACTGGGTCAGCTCAGTAAGCTACTGGGTCAGCTCAGTAAGCTACTGAGTCAGCTGAGTAAGCTACTGGGTCAGCTCAGTAAGCTACTGGGTCAGCTCAGTAAGCTACTGGGTCAGCTGAGTAAGCTACTGGGTCAGCTGAGTAAGTTACTGGGTCAGCTCAGTAAGCTACTGGGTCAGCTGAGTAAGTTACTGGGTCAGCTCAGTAAGCTACTGGGTCAGCTGAGTAAGCTACTGGGTCAGCTGAGTAAGCTACTGGGTTAGCTGAGTAAGCTACTGGTTCGGCTGAGTAAGCTACTGGGTTAGCTGAGTAAGCTACTGGGTCAGGTAAATAAGCTACTGGGTCAGGTCAATAAGCTACTGGGTCAGGTTTAATAAGCTACTGGGTCAGCTCAGTAAGCTACTGGGTCAGCTGAGTAAGCTACTGAGTCAGCTCAGTAAGCTACTGGGTCAGCTCAGTAAGCTACTGGGTCAGCTCAGTAAGCTACTGGGTCAGCTCAGTAAGCTACTGAGTCAGCTGAGTAAGCTACTGGGTCAGCTCAGTAAGCTACTGGGTCAGCTCAGTAAGCTACTGGGTCAGCTGAGTAAGCTACTGGGTCAGCTGAGTAAGTTACTGAGTCAGCTCAGTAAGCTACTGGGTCAGCTCAGTAAGCTACTGGGTCAGCTGAGTAAGCTACTGGGTCAGCTGAGTAAGTTACTGGGTCAGCTCAGTAAGCTACTGGGTCAGCTGAGTAAGCTACTGGGTCAGCTGAGTAAGCTACTGGGTCAGCTCAGTAAGCTACTGGGTCAGGTAAATAAGCTACTGGGTCAGGTCAATAAGCTACTGGGTCAGGTTAATAAGCTACTGGGTCAGCTCAGTAAGCTACTGAGTCAGCTCAGTAAGCTACTGGGTCGGCTCAGTAAGCTACTGGGTCAGCTCAGTAAGCTACTGGGTCAGCTCAGTAAGCTACTGAGTCAGCTCAGTAAGCTACTGGGTCAGCTCAGTAAGCTACTTGGTCAGCTCAGTAAGCTACTGGGTCAGCTCAGTAAGCTACTGGGTCAGCTCAGTAAGCTACTGGGTCAGCTCAGTAAGCTACTGAGTCAGCTCAGTAAGCTACTGGGTCAGCTGAGTAAGCTACTGGGTTAGCTGAGTAAGCTACTGGGTCGGCTGAGTAAGCTACTGGGTTAGCTGAGTAAGCTACTGGGTCAGGTAAATAAGCTACTGGGTCAGGTCAATAAGCTACTGGGTCAGGTTAATAAGCTACTGGGTCAGCTCAGTAAGCTACTGGGTCAGCTGAGTAAGCTACTGAGTCAGCTCAGTAAGCTACTGGGTCAGCTCAGTAAGCTACTGGGTCAGCTCAGTAAGCTACTGAGTCAGCTGAGTAAGCTACTGGGTCAGCTCAGTAAGCTACTGGGTCAGCTCAGTAAGCTACTGGGTCAGCTGAGTAAGCTACTGGGTCAGCTGAGTAAGTTACTGAGTCAGCTCAGTAAGCTACTGGGTCAGCTCAGTAAGCTACTGGGTCAGCTGAGTAAGCTACTGGGTCAGCTGAGTAAGTTACTGGGTCAGCTCAGTAAGCTACTGGGTCAGCTGAGTAAGCTACTGGGTCAGCTGAGTAAGCTACTGGGTCAGCTCAGTAAGCTACTGGGTCAGGTAAATAAGCTACTGGGTCAGGTCAATAAGCTACTGGGTCAGGTTAATAAGCTACTGGGTCAGCTCAGTAAGCTACTGAGTCAGCTCAGTAAGCTACTGGGTCGGCTCAGTAAGCTACTGGGTCAGCTGAGTAAGTTACTGGGTCAGCTCAGTAAGCTACTGGGTCAGCTGAGTAAGTTACTGGGTCAGCTCAGTAAGCTACTGGGTCAGCTCAGTAAGCTACTGGGTCAGCTGAGTAAGCTACTGGGTTAGCTGAGTAAGCTACTGGGTCGGCTGAGTAAGATACTGGGTTAGCTGAGTAAGCTACTGGGTCAGGTAAATAAGCTACTGGGTCAGGTAAATAAGCTACTGGGTCAGGTTAATAAGCTACTGGGTCAGCTCAGTAAGCTACTGAGTCAGCTCAGTAAGCTACTGGGTCAGCTCAGTAAGCTACTGGGTCAGCTCAGTAAGCTACTGGGTCAGCTGAGTAAGCTACTGAGTCAGCTCAGTAAGCTACTGGGTCAGCTCAGTAAGCTACTGGGTCAGCTCAGTAAGCTACTGGGTCAGCTCAGTAAGCTAGTGGGTCGGCTGAGTAAGCTAGTGGGTCGGCTGAGTAAGCTACTGGGTTAGCTGAGTAAGCTACTGGGTCGGCTGAGTAAGCTACTGGGTTAGCTGAGTAAGCTACTGGGTCAGGTAAATAAGCTACTGGTCAGGTTAATAAGCTACTGGGTCAGCTCAGTAAGCTACTGGGTCAGGTTAATAAGCTACTGGGTCAGCTCAGTAAGCTACTGGGTCAGCTCAGTAAGCTACTGGGTCAGCTCAGTAAGCTACTGAGTCAGCTCAGTAAGCTACTGGGTCAGCTCAGTAAGCTACTGGGTCAGCTCAGTAAGCTACTGGTCAGCTCAGTAAGCTACTGGGTCAGCTCAGTAAGCTACTGGGTCAGCTCAGTAAGCTACTGAGTCAGCTGAGTAAGCTACTGGGTCAGCTCAGTAAGCTACTGGGTCAGCTCAGTAAGCTACTGGGTCGGCTGAGTAAGCTACTGGGTTAGCTGAGTAAGCTACTGGGTCAGGTAAATAAGCTACTGGGTCAGGTCAATAAGCTACTGGGTCAGGTTAATAAGCTACTGGGTCAGCTCAGTAAGCTACTGGGTCAGCTCAGTAAGCTACTGGGTCAGCTCAGTAAGCTACTGAGTCAGCTCAGTAAGCTACTGGGTCAGCTCAGTAAGCTACTGGGTCAGCTCAGTAAGCTACTGGGTCAGCTCAGTAAGCTACTGGGTCAGCTCAGTAAGCTACTGGGTCAGCTCAGTAAGCTACTGAGTCAGCTGAGTAAGCTACTGGGTCAGCTGAGTAAGCTACTGGGTCAGCTCAGTAAGCTACTGGGTCAGCTGAGTAAGCTACTGGGTCAGCTGAGTAAGTTACTGGGTCAGCTCAGTAAGCTACTGGGTCAGCTGAGTAAGCTACTGGGTCAGCTGAGTAAGCTACTGGGTCAGCTGAGTAAGCTACTGGGTCAGCTGAGTAAGCTACTGGGTCAGCTGAGTAAGTTACTGAGTCAGCTCAGTAAGCTACTGGGTCAGCTCAGTAAGCTACTGGGTCAGCTGAGTAAGCTACTGGGTCAGCTGAGTAAGTTACTGGGTCAGCTCAGTAAGCTACTGGGTCAGCTGAGTAAGCTACTGGGTCAGCTGAGTAAGCTACTGGGTCAGCTCAGTAAGCTACTGGGTCAGGTCAATAAGCTACTGGGTCAGGTCAATAAGCTACTGGGTCAGGTTAATAAGCTACTGGGTCAGCTCAGTAAGCTACTGAGTCAGCTCAGTAAGCTACTGGGTCGGCTCAGTAAGCTACTGGGTCAGCTCAGTAAGCTACTGGGTCAGCTCAGTAAGCTACTGAGTCAGCTCAGTAAGCTACTGGGTCAGCTCAGTAAGCTACTTGGTCAGCTCAGTAAGCTACTGGGTCAGCTCAGTAAGCTACTGGGTCAGCTCAGTAAGCTACTGGGTCAGCTCAGTAAGCTACTGAGTCAGCTCAGTAAGCTACTGGGTCAGCTCAGTAAGCTACTGGGTCAGCTGAGTAAGTTACTGGGTCAGCTCAGTAAGCTACTGGGTCAGCTGAGTAAGCTACTGGGTCAGCTGAGTAAGTTACTGGGTCAGCTCAGTAAGCTACTGGGTCAGCTGAGTAAGTTACTGGGTCAGCTCAGTAAGCTACTGGGTTAGCTGAGTAAGCTACTGGGTCAGGTAAATAAGCTACTGGGTCAGGTCAATAAGCTACTGGGTCAGGTTAATAAGCTACTGGGTCAGCTGAGGAAGCTACTGGGTCAGCTCAGTAAGCTACTGGGTCAGCTCAGTAAGCTACTGGGTCAGCTCAGTAAGCTACTGGGTCAGCTGAGTAAGCTACTGGGTCAGCTGAGTAAGCTACTGGGTCAGCTGAGTAAGCTACTGGGTCAGCTCAGTAAGCTACTGGGTCAGCTCAGTAAGTTACTGGGTCAGCTCAGTAAGCTACTGGGTTAGCTGAGTAAGCTACTGGGTTAGCTGAGTAAGCTACTGGGTCAGCTGAGTAAGCTACTGGGTCAGCTCAGTAAGCTACTGGGTCAGCTCAGTAAGCTACTGGGTCAGCTCAGTAAGCTACTGGGTCAGCTCAGTAAGCTACTGGGTCAGCTCAGTAAGCTACTGAGTCAGCTGAGTAAGCTACTGGGTCAGCTCAGTAAGCTACTGGGTCAGCTCAGTAAGCTACTGGGTCAGCTGAGTAAGCTACTGGGTCAGCTGAGTAAGTTACTGGGTCAGCTCAGTAAGCTACTGGGTCAGCTGAGTAAGTTACTGGGTCAGCTCAGTAAGCTACTGGGTCAGCTGAGTAAGCTACTGGGTCAGCTCAGTAAGCTACTGGGTCAGCTGAGTAAGTTACTGGGTCAGCTCAGTAAGCTGCTGGGTCAGCTGAGTAAGCTACTGGGTCAGCTGAGTAAGCTACTGGGTTAGCTGAGTAAGCTACTGGGTCAGGTTAATAAGCTACTGGGTCAGCTCAGTAAGCTACTGGGTCAGCTGAGTAAGCTACTGAGTCAGCTCAGTAAGCTACTGGGTCAGCTCAGTAAGCTACTGTGTCAGCTCAGTAAGCTACTGGGTCAGCTCAGTAAGCTACTGGGTCAGCTCAGTAAGCTACTGAGTCAGCTGAGTAAGCTACTGGGTCAGCTCAGTAAGCTACTGGGTCAGCTCAGTAAGCTACTGGGTCAGCTGAGTAAGCTACTGGGTCAGCTGAGTAAGTTACTGAGTCAGCTCAGTAAGCTACTGGGTCAGCTCAGTAAGCTACTGGGTCAGCTGAGTAAGCTACTGGGTCAGCTGAGTAAGTTACTGAGTCAGCTCAGTAAGCTACTGGTCAGCTCAGTAAGCTACTGGGTCAGCTGAGTAAGTTACTGGGTCAGCTCAGTAAGCTACTGGGTCAGCTGAGTAAGCTACTGGGTCAGCTGAGTAAGTTACTGGGTCAGCTCAGTAAGCTACTGGGTCAGCTGAGTAAGTTACTGGGTCAGCTCAGTAAGCTACTGGGTCAGCTCAGTAAGCTACTGGGTCAGCTGAGTAAGCTACTGGGTTAGCTGAGTAAGCTACTGGGTCGGCTGAGTAAGCTACTGGGTTAGCTGAGTAAGCTACTGGTCAGGTAAATAAGCTACTGGGTCAGGTTAATAAGCTACTGGGTCAGCTCAGTAAGCTACTGAGTCAGCTCAGTAAGCTACTGGGTCAGCTCAGTAAGCTACTGGGTCAGCTCAGTAAGCTACTGGGTCAGCTGAGTAAGCTACTGAGTCAGCTCAGTAAGCTACTGGGTCAGCTCAGTAAGCTACTGGGTCAGCTCAGTAAGCTACTGGGTCAGCTCAGTAAGCTAGTGGGTCGGCTGAGTAAGCTAGTGGGTTGGCTGAGTAAGCTACTGGGTTAGCTGAGTAAGCTACTGGGTCGGCTGAGTAAGCTACTGGGTTAGCTGAGTAAGCTACTGGGTCAGGTAAATAAGCTACTGGGTCAGGTCAATAAGCTACTGGGTCAGGTTAATAAGCTACTGGGTCAGCTCAGTAAGCTACTGGGTCAGCTGAGTAAGCTACTGGGTCAGCTCAGTAAGCTACTGAGTCAGCTCAGTAAGCTACTGGGTCAGCTCAGTAAGCTACTGGGTCAGCTCAGTAAGCTACTGGGTCAGCTCAGTAAGCTACTGGGTCAGCTCAGTAAGCTACTGGGTCAGCTCAGTAAGCTACTGAGTCAGCTGAGTAAGCTACTGGGTCAGCTCAGTAAGCTACTGGGTCAGCTCAGTAAGCTACTGGGTCAGCTGAGTAAGCTACTGGGTCAGCTGAGTAAGTTACTGGGTCAGCTCAGTAAGCTACTGGGTCAGCTGAGTAAGTTACTGGGTCAGCTCAGTAAGCTACTGGGTCAGCTGAGTAAGCTACTGGGTCAGCTGAGTAAGCTACTGGGTTAGCTGAGTAAGCTACTGGTTCGGCTGAGTAAGCTACTGGGTTAGCTGAGTAAGCTACTGGGTCAGCTGAGTAAGTTACTGGGTCAGCTCAGTAAGCTACTGGGTCAGCTCAGTAAGCTACTGGGTCAGCTGAGTAAGCTACTGGGTCAGCTGAGTAAGCTACTGGGTTAGCTGAGTAAGCTACTGGGTCAGCTGAGTAAGCTACTGGGTCAGCTGAGTAAGCTACTGGGTCAGCTGAGTAAGCTACTGGGTCAGCTGAGTAAGCTACTGGGTCAGCTCAGTAAGCTACTGGGTCAGCTCAGTAAGCTACTGGGTCAGCTCAGTAAGCTACTGGGTCAGCTGAGTAAGCTACTGGGTCAGCTGAGTAAGCTACTGGGTCAGCTGAGTAGCTACTGGGTCAGCTCAGTAAGCTACTGGGTCAGGTCAATAAGCTACTGGGTCAGGTCAATAAGCTACTGGGTCAGGTTAATAAGCTACTGGGTCAGCTCAGTAAGCTACTGAGTCAGCTCAGTAAGCTACTGGGTCGGCTCAGTAAGCTACTGGGTCAGCTCAGTAAGCTACTGGGTCAGCTCAGTAAGCTACTGAGTCAGCTCAGTAAGCTACTGGGTCAGCTCAGTAAGCTACTTGGTCAGCTCAGTAAGCTACTGGTCAGCTCAGTAAGCTACTGGGTCAGCTCAGTAAGCTACTGGGTCAGCTCAGTAAGCTACTGAGTCAGCTCAGTAAGCTACTGGGTCAGCTCAGTAAGCTACTGGGTCAGCTGAGTAAGCTACTGGGTCAGCTGAGTAAGTTACTGGGTCAGCTCAGTAAGCTACTGGGTCAGCTGAGTAAGCTACTGGGTCAGCTGAGTAAGTTACTGGGTCAGCTCAGTAAGCTACTGGGTCAGCTGAGTAAGTTACTGGGTCAGCTCAGTAAGCTACTGGGTCAGCTCAGTAAGCTACTGGGTCAGCTGAGTAAGTTACTGGGTCAGCTGAGTAAGCTACTGGGTCGGCTGAGTAAGCTACTGGGTTAGCTGAGTAAGCTACTGGGTCAGGTAAATAAGCTACTGGGTCAGGTAAATAAGCTACTGGGTCAGGTTAATAAGCTACTGGGTCAGCTCAGTAAGCTACTGGGTCAGCTCAGTAAGCTACTGGGTCAGCTCAGTAAGCTACTGAGTCAGCTAAGTAAGCTACTGGGTCAGCTGAGTAAGCTACTGAGTCAGCTCAGTAAGCTACTGGGTCAGCTCAGTAAGCTACTGGGTCAGCTCAGTAAGCTACTGGGTCAGCTCAGTAGCTAGTGGGTCGGCTGAGTAAGCTACTGGGTCAGCTCAGTAAGCTACTGGGTCAGCTCAGTAAGCTACTGGGTCGGCTGAGTAAGCTACTGGGTTAGCTGAGTAAGCTACTGGGTCAGGTAAATAAGCTACTGGGTCAGGTCAATAAGCTACTGGGTCAGCTCAGTAAGCTACTGGGTCAGCTCAGTAAGCTACTGGGTCAGCTCAGTAAGCTACTGGGTCAGCTCAGTAAGCTACTGAGTCAGCTCAGTAAGCTACTGGGTCAGCTCAGTAAGCTACTGGGTCAGCTCAGTAAGCTACTGGGTCAGCTCAGTAAGCTACTGGGTCAGCTCAGTAAGCTACTGGGTCAGCTCAGTAAGCTACTGAGTCAGCTGAGTAAGCTACTGGGTCAGCTCAGTAAGCTACTGGGTCAGCTCAGTAAGCTACTGGGTCAGCTGAGTAAGCTACTGGGTCAGCTGAGTAAGTTACTGGGTCAGCTCAGTAAGCTACTGGGTCAGCTGAGTAAGTTACTGGGTCAGCTCAGTAAGCTACTGGGTCAGCTGAGTAAGCTACTGGGTCAGCTGAGTAAGCTACTGGGTCAGCTGAGTAAGTTACTGAGTCAGCTCAGTAAGCTACTGGGTCAGCTCAGTAAGCTACTGGGTCAGCTGAGTAAGCTACTGGGTCAGCTGAGTAAGTTACTGGGTCAGCTCAGTAAGCTACTGGGTCAGCTGAGTAAGCTACTGGGTCAGCTGAGTAAGCTACTGGGTCAGCTCAGTAAGCTACTGGGTCAGGTAAATAAGCTACTGGGTCAGGTCAATAAGCTACTGGGTCAGGTTAATAAGCTACTGGGTCAGCTCAGTAAGCTACTGAGTCAGCTCAGTAAGCTACTGGGTCGGCTCAGTAAGCTACTGGGTCAGCTCAGTAAGCTACTGGGTCAGCTCAGTAAGCTACTGAGTCAGCTCAGTAAGCTACTGGGTCAGCTCAGTAAGCTACTGGGTCGGCTCAGTAAGCTACTGGGTCAGCTGAGTAAGCTACTGGGTCAGCTGAGTAAGTTACTGGGTCAGCTCAGTAAGCTACTGGGTCAGCTGAGTAAGCTACTGGGTCAGCTGAGTAAGCTACTGGGTCAGCTCAGTAAGCTACTGGGTCAGGTAAATAAGCTACTGGGTCAGGTCAATAAGCTACTGGGTCAGGTTAATAAGCTACTGGGTCAGCTCAGTAAGCTACTGAGTCAGCTCAGTAAGCTACTGGGTCGGCTCAGTAAGCTACTGGGTCAGCTCAGTAAGCTACTGGGTCAGCTCAGTAAGCTACTGAGTCAGCCCAGTAAGCTACTGAGTCAGCTCAGTAAGCTACTGGGTCGGCTCAGTAAGCTACTGGGTCAGCTCAGTAAGCTACTGAGTCAGCTCAGTAAGCTACTGGGTCAGCTCAGTAAGCTACTGGGTCAGCTCAGTAAGCTACTGGGTCAGCTCAGTAAGCTACTGGGTCAGCTCAGTAAGCTACTGGGTCAGCTCAGTAAGCTACTGAGTCAGCTGAGTAAGCTACTGGGTCAGCTCAGTAAGCTACTGGGTCAGCTCAGTAAGCTACTGGGTCAGCTGAGTAAGCTACTGGGTCAGCTGAGTAAGTTACTGGGTCAGCTCAGTAAGCTACTGGGTCAGCTGAGTAAGTTACTGGGTCAGCTCAGTAAGCTACTGGGTCAGCTGAGTAAGCTACTGGGTCAGCTGAGTAAGCTACTGGGTCAGCTGAGTAAGTTACTGAGTCAGCTCAGTAAGCTACTGGGTCAGCTCAGTAAGCTACTGGGTCAGCTGAGTAAGCTACTGGGTCAGCTGAGTAAGTTACTGGGTCAGCTCAGTAAGCTACTGGGTCAGCTGAGTAAGCTACTGGGTCAGCTGAGTAAGCTACTGGGTCAGCTCAGTAAGCTACTGGGTCAGGTAAATAAGCTACTGGGTCAGGTCAATAAGCTACTGGGTCAGGTTAATAAGCTACTGGGTCAGCTCAGTAAGCTACTGAGTCAGCTCAGTAAGCTACTGGGTCGGCTCAGTAAGCTACTGGGTCAGCTCAGTAAGCTACTGGGTCAGCTCAGTAAGCTACTGAGTCAGCTCAGTAAGCTACTGGGTCAGCTCAGTAAGCTACTTGGTTAGCTGAGTAAGCTACTGGGTCAGCTCAGTAAGCCACTGGGTCAGCTCAGTAAGCTACTGGGTCAGCCTCAGTAAGCTACTGAGTCAGCTCAGTAAGCTACTGGGTCAGCTCAGTAAGCTACTGGGTCAGCTGAGTAAGTTACTGGGTCAGCTCGTAAGCTACTGGGTCAGCTGAGTAAGCTACTGGGTCAGCTGAGTAAGTTACTGGGTCAGCTCAGTAAGCTACTGGGTCAGCTGAGTAAGTTACTGGGTCAGCTCAGTAAGCTACTGGGTTAGCTGAGTAAGCTACTGGGTCAGGTAAATAAGCTACTGGGTCAGGTCAATAAGCTACTGGGTCAGGTTAATAAGCTACTGGGTCAGCTCAGTAAGCTACTGGGTCAGCTCAGTAAGCTACTGGGTCAGCTGAGTAAGCTACTGGGTCAGCTGAGTAAGCTACTGGGTCAGCTCAGTAAGCTACTGGGTCAGCTGAGTAAGCTACTGGGTCAGCTGAGTAAGCTACTGGGTTAGCTGAGTAAGATACTGGGTCAGCTGAATAAGCTACTGGGTCAGCTCAGTAAGCTACTGGGTTAGCTGAGTAAGCTACTGGGGTCAGCTGAGTAAGTTACTGGGTCAGCTGAGTAAGCTACTGGGTCAGCTCAGTAAGCTACTGGGTCAGCTGGAGTAAGTTACTGGGTCAGCTCAGTAAGCTACTGGGTCAGCTCAGTAAGCTACTGGGTCAGCTGAGTAAGCTACTGGGTCAGCTGAGTAAGCTACTGGTTAGCTGAGTAAGCTACTGGGTCAGCTGAGTAAGCTACTGGGTCAGCTGAGTAAGCTACTGGGTCAGCTGAGTAAGCTACTGGGTCAGCTGAGGAAGCTACTGGGTCAGCTCAGTAAGCTACTGGGTCAGCTCAGTAAGCTACTGGGTCAGCTCAGTAAGCTACTGGGTCAGCTGAGTAAGCTACTGGGTCAGCTCAGTAAGCTACTGGGTCAGCTGAGTAAGTTACTGGGTCAGCTCAGTAAGCTACTGGGTCAGCTGAGTAAGCTACTGGGTCAGCTGAGTAAGTTACTGGGTCAGCTCAGTAAGCTACTGGGTCAGCTGAGTAAGTTACTGGGTCAGCTCAGTAAGCTACTGGGTTAGCTGAGTAAGCTACTGGGTCAGTTAAATAAGCTACTGGGTCAGGTCAATAAGCTACTGGGTCAGGTTAATAAGCTACTGGGTCAGCTCAGTAAGCTACTGGGTCAGCTCAGTAAGCTACTGGGTCAGCTGAGTAAGCTACTGGGTCAGCTGAGTAAGCTACTGGGTTAGCTGAGTAAGATACTGGGTCAGCTGAATAAGCTACTGGGTCAGCTCAGTAAGCTACTGGGTTAGCTGAGTAAGCTACTGGGTCAGCTGAGTAAGTTACTGGGTCAGCTGAGTAAGCTACTGGGGCAGCTCAGTAAGCTACTGGGTCAGCTCAGTAAGCTACTGGGTCAGCTCAGTAAGCTACTGGGTCAGCTCAGTAAGCTACTGGGTCAGCTGAGTAAGCTACTGGGTCAGCTGAGTAAGCTACTGGGTCAGCTGAGTAAGCTACTGGGTCAGCTCAGTAAGCTACTGGGTCAGCTCAGTAAGTTACTGGGTCAGCTCAGTAAGCTACTGGGTTAGCTGAGTAAGCTTACTGGGTTAGCTGAGTAAGCTACTGGGTCAGCTGAGTAAGCTACTGGGTCAGCTCAGTAAGCTACTGGGTCAGCTCAGTAAGCTACTGGGTCAGCTCAGTAAGCTACTGGGTCAGCTCAGTAAGCTACTGGGTCAGCTCAGTAAGCTACTGAGTCAGCTGAGTAAGCTACTGGGTCAGCTCAGTAAGCTACTGGGTCAGCTCAGTAAGCTACTGGGTCAGCTGAGTAAGCTACTGGGTCAGCTGAGTAAGTTACTGGGTCAGCTCAGTAAGCTACTGGGTCAGCTGAGTAAGTTACTGGGTCAGCTCAGTAAGCTACTGGGTCAGCTGAGTAAGCTACTGGGTCAGCTCAGTAAGCTACTGGGTCAGCTGAGTAAGTTACTGGGTCAGCTCAGTGAGCTGCTGGGTCAGCTGAGTAAGCTACTGGGTCAGCTGAGTAAGCTACTGGGTTAGCTGAGTAAGCTACTGGGTCAGGTTAATAAGCTACTGGGTCAGCTCAGTAAGCTACTGGGTCAGCTGAGTAAGCTACTGAGTCAGCTCAGTAAGCTACTGGGTCAGCTCAGTAAGCTACTGGGTCAGCTCAGTAAGCTACTGGGTCAGCTCAGTAAGCTACTGGGTCAGCTCAGTAAGCTACTGAGTCAGCTGAGTAAGCTACTGGGTCAGCTCAGTAAGCTACTGGGTCAGCTCAGTAAGCTACTGGGTCAGCTGAGTAAGCTACTGGGTCAGCTGAGTAAGTTACTGAGTCAGCTCAGTAAGCTACTGGGTCAGCTCAGTAAGCTACTGGGTCAGCTGAGTAAGCTACTGGGTCAGCTGAGTAAGTTTACTGAGTCAGCTCAGTAAGCTACTGGGTCAGCTCAGTAAGCTACTGGGTCAGCTGAGTAAGTTACTGGGTCAGCTCAGTAAGCTACTGGGTCAGCTGAGTAAGCTACTGGGTCAGCTGAGTAAGTTACTGGGTCAGCTCAGTAAGCTACTGGGTCAGCTGAGTAAGTTACTGGGTCAGCTCAGTAAGCTACTGGGTCAGCTCAGTAAGCTACTGGGTCAGCTGAGTAAGCTACTGGGTTAGCTGAGTAAGCTACTGGGTCGGCTGAGTAAGCTACTGGGTTAGCTGAGTAAGCTACTGGGTCAGGTAAATAAGCTACTGGGTCAGGTAATAAGCTACTGGGTCAGCTCAGTAAGCTACTGAGTCAGCTCAGTAAGCTACTGGGTCAGCTCAGTAAGCTACTGGGTCAGCTCAGTAAGCTACTGGGTCAGCTGAGTAAGCTACTGAGTCAGCTCAGTAAGCTACTGGGTCAGCTCAGTAAGCTACTGGGTCAGCTCAGTAAGCTACTGGGTCAGCTCAGTAAGCTAGTGGGTCGGCTGAGTAAGCTAGTGGTTGGCTGAGTAAGCTACTGGGTTAGCTGAGTAAGCTACTGGGTCGGCTGAGTAAGCTACTGGGTTAGCTGAGTAAGCTACTGGGTCAGGTAAATAAGCTACTGGGTCAGGTCAATAAGCTACTGGGTCAGGTTAATAAGCTACTGGGTCAGCTCAGTAAGCTACTGGGTCAGCTGAGTAAGCTACTGGGTCAGCTCAGTAAGCTACTGAGTCAGCTCAGTAAGCTACTGGGTCAGCTCAGTAAGCTACTGGGTCAGCTCAGTAAGCTACTGGGTCAGCTCAGTAAGCTACTGGGTCAGCTCAGTAAGCTACTGGGTCAGCTCAGTAAGCTACTGAGTCAGCTGAGTAAGCTACTGGGTCAGCTCAGTAAGCTACTGGGTCAGCTCAGTAAGCTACTGGGTCAGCTGAGTAAGCTACTGGGTCAGCTGAGTAAGTTACTGGGTCAGCTCAGTAAGCTACTGGGTCAGCTGAGTAAGTTACTGGGTCAGCTCAGTAAGCTACTGGGTCAGCTGAGTAAGCTACTGGGTCAGCTGAGTAAGCTACTGGGTTAGCTGAGTAAGCTACTGGTTCGGCTGAGTAAGCTACTGGGTTAGCTGAGTAAGCTACTGGGTCAGGTAAATAAGCTACTGGGTCAGGTCAATAAGCTACTGGGTCAGGTTAATAAGCTACTGGGTCAGCTCAGTAAGCTACTGGGTCAGCTGAGTAAGCTACTGAGTCAGCTCAGTAAGCTACTGGGTCAGCTCAGTAAGCTACTGGGTCAGCTCAGTAAGCTACTGGGTCAGCTCAGTAAGCTACTGAGTCAGCTGAGTAAGCTACTGGGTCAGCTCAGTAAGCTACTGGGTCAGCTCAGTAAGCTACTGGGTCAGCTGAGTAAGCTACTGGGTCAGCTGAGTAAGTTACTGAGTCAGCTCAGTAAGCTACTGGGTCAGCTCAGTAAGCTACTGGGTCAGCTGAGTAAGCTACTGGGTCAGCTGAGTAAGTTACTGGGTCAGCTCAGTAAGCTACTGGGTCAGCTGAGTAAGCTACTGGGTCAGCTGAGTAAGCTACTGGGTCAGCTCAGTAAGCTACTGGGTCAGGTAAATAAGCTACTGGGTCAGGTCAATAAGCTACTGGGTCAGGTTAATAAGCTACTGGGTCAGCTCAGTAAGCTACTGAGTCAGCTCAGTAAGCTACTGGGTCGGCTCAGTAAGCTACTCGGGTCAGCTCAGTAAGCTACTGGGTCAGCTCAGTAAGCTACTGAGTCAGCTCAGTAAGCTACTGGGTCAGCTCAGTAAGCTACTTTGGTCAGCTCAGTAAGCTACTGGGTCAGCTCAGTAAGCTACTGGGTCAGCTCAGTAAGCTACTGGGTCAGCTCAGTAAGCTACTGAGTCAGCTCAGTAAGCTACTGGGTCAGCTGAGTAAGCTACTGGGTTAGCTGAGTAAGCTACTGGGTCGGCTGAGTAAGCTACTGGGTTAGCTGAGTAAGCTACTGGGTCAGGTAAATAAGCTACTGGGTCAGGTCAATAAGCTACTGGGTCAGGTTAATAAGCTACTGGGTCAGCTCAGTAAGCTACTGGGTCAGCTGAGTAAGCTACTGAGTCAGCTCAGTAAGCTACTGGGTCAGCTCAGTAAGCTACTGGGTCAGCTCAGTAAGCTACTGAGTCAGCTGAGTAAGCTACTGGGTCAGCTCAGTAAGCTACTGGGTCAGCTCAGTAAGCTACTGGGTCAGCTGAGTAAGCTACTGGGTCAGCTGAGTAAGTTACTGAGTCAGCTCAGTAAGCTACTGGGTCAGCTCAGTAAGCTACTGGGTCAAGCTGAGTAAGCTACTGGGTCAGCTGAGTAAGTTACTGGGTCAGCTCAGTAAGCTACTGGGTCAGCTGAGTAAGCTACTGGGTCAGCTGAGTAAGCTACTGGGTCAGCTCAGTAAGCTACTGGGTCAGGTAAATAAGCTACTGGGTCAGGTCAATAAGCTACTGGGTCAGGTTAATAAGCTACTGGGTCAGCTCAGTAAGCTACTGAGTCAGCTCAGTAAGCTACTGGGTCGGCTCAGTAAGCTACTGGGTCAGCTGAGTAAGTTACTGGGTCAGCTCAGTAAGCTACTGGGTCAGCTGAGTAAGTTACTGGGTCAGCTCAGTAAGCTACTGGGTCAGCTCAGTAAGCTACTGGGTCAGCTGAGTAAGCTACTGGGTTAGCTGAGTAAGCTACTGGGTCGGCTGAGTAAGATACGGGTTAGCTGAGTAAGCTACTGGGTCAGGTAAATAAGCTACTGGGTCAGGTAAATAAGCTACTGGGTCAGGTTAATAAGCTACTGGGTCAGCTCAGTAAGCTACTGAGTCAGCTCAGTAAGCTACTGGGTCAGCTCAGTAAGCTACTGGGTCAGCTCAGTAAGCTACTGGGTCAGCTGAGTAAGCTACTGAGTCAGCTCAGTAAGCTACTGGGTCAGCTCAGTAAGCTACTGGGTCAGCTCAGTAAGCTACTGGGTCAGCTCAGTAAGCTAGTGGGTCGGCTGAGTAAGCTAGTGGGTCGGCTGAGTAAGCTACTGGGTTAGCTGAGTAAGCTACTGGGTCGGCTGAGTAAGCTACTGGGTTAGCTGAGTAAGCTACTGGGTCAGGTAAATAAGCTACTGGGTCAGGTTAATAAGCTACTGGGTCAGCTCAGTAAGCTACTGGGTCAGGTTAATAAGCTACTGGGTCAGCTCAGTAAGCTACTGGGTCAGCTCAGTAAGCTACTGGGTCAGCTCAGTAAGCTACTGAGTCAGCTCAGTAAGCTACTGGGTCAGCTCAGTAAGCTACTGGGTCAGCTCAGTAAGCTACTGGGTCAGCTCAGTAAGCTACTGGGTCAGCTCAGTAAGCTACTGGGTCAGCTCAGTAAGCTACTGAGTCAGCTGAGTAAGCTACTGGGTCAGCTCAGTAAGCTACTGGGTTCAGCTCAGTAAGCTACTGGGTCGGCTGAGTAAGCTACTGGGTTAGCTGAGTAAGCTACTGGGTCAGGTAAATAAGCTACTGGGTCAGGTCAATAAGCTACTGGGTCAGGTTAATAAGCTACTGGGTCAGCTCAGTAAGCTACTGGGTCAGCTCAGTAAGCTACTGGGTCAGCTCAGTAAGCTACTGAGTCAGCTCAGTAAGCTACTGGGTCAGCCTCAGTAAGCTACTGGGTCAGCTCAGTAAGCTACTGGGTCAGCTCAGTAAGCTACTGGGTCAGCTCAGTAAGCTACTGGGTCAGCTCAGTAAGCTACTGAGTCAGCTGAGTAAGCTACTGGGTCAGCTGAGTAAGCTACTGGGTCAGCTCAGTAAGCTACTGGGTCAGCTGAGTAAGCTACTGGGTCAGCTGAGTAAGTTACTGGGTCAGCTCAGTAAGCTACTGGGTCAGCTGAGTAAGCTACTGGGTCAGCTGAGTAAGCTACTGGGTCAGCTGAGTAAGCTACTGGGTCAGCTGAGTAAGCTACTGGGTCAGCTGAGTAAGTTACTGAGTCAGCTCAGTAAGCTACTGGGTCAGCTCAGTAAGCTACTGGGTCAGCTGAGTAAGCTACTGGGTCAGCTGAGTAAGCTACTGGGTCAGCTCAGTAAGCTACTGGGTCAGGTCAATAAGCTACTGGGTCAGGTCAATAAGCTACTGGGTCAGGTTAATAAGCTACTGGGTCAGCTCAGTAAGCTACTGAGTCAGCTCAGTAAGCTACTGGGTCGGCTCAGTAAGCTACTGGGTCAGCTCAGTAAGCTACTGGGTCAGCTCAGTAAGCTACTGAGTCAGCTCAGTAAGCTACTGGGTCAGCTCAGTAAGCTACTTGGTCAGCTCAGTAAGCTACTGGGTCAGCTCAGTAAGCTACTGGGTCAGCTCAGTAAGCTACTGGGTCAGCTCAGTAAGCTACTGAGTCAGCTCAGTAAGCTACTGGGTCAGCTCAGTAAGCTACTGGGTCAGCTGAGTAAGTTACTGGGTCAGCTCAGTAAGCTACTGGGTCAGCTGAGTAAGCTACTGGGTCAGCTGAGTAAGTTACTGGGTCAGCTCAGTAAGCTACTGGGTCAGCTGAGTAAGTTACTGGGTCAGCTCAGTAAGCTACTGGGTTAGCTGAGTAAGCTACTGGGTCAGGTAAATAAGCTACTGGGTCAGGTCAATAAGCTACTGGGTCAGGTTAATAAGCTACTGGGTCAGCTGAGGAAGCTACTGGGTCAGCTCAGTAAGCTACTGGGTCAGCTCAGTAAGCTACTGGGTCAGCTCAGTAAGCTACTGGGTCAGCTGAGTAAGCTACTGGGTCAGCTGAGTAAGCTACTGGGTCAGCTGAGTAAGCTACTGGGTCAGCTCAGTAAGCTACTGGGTCAGCTCAGTAAGTTACTGGGTCAGCTCAGTAAGCTACTGGGTTAGCTGAGTAAGCTACTGGGTTAGCTGAGTAAGCTACTGGGTCAGCTGAGTAAGCTACTGGGTCAGCTCAGTAAGCTACTGGGTCAGCTCAGTAAGCTACTGGGTCAGCTCAGTAAGCTACTGGGTCAGCTCAGTAAGCTACTGGGTCAGCTCAGTAAGCTACTGAGTCAGCTGAGTAAGCTACTGGGTCAGCTCAGTAAGCTACTGGGTCAGCTCAGTAAGCTACTGGGTCAGCTGAGTAAGCTACTGGGTCAGCTGAGTAAGTTACTGGGTCAGCTCAGTAAGCTACTGGGTCAGCTGAGTAAGTTACTGGGTCAGCTCAGTAAGCTACTGGGTCAGCTGAGTAAGCTACTGGGTCAGCTCAGTAAGCTACTGGGTCAGCTGAGTAAGTTACTGGGTCAGCTCAGTAAGCTGCTGGGTCAGCTGAGTAAGCTACTGGGTCAGCTGAGTAAGCTACTGGGTTAGCTGAGTAAGCTACTGGGTCAGGTTAATAAGCTACTGGGTCAGCTCAGTAAGCTACTGGGTCAGCTGAGTAAGCTACTGAGTCAGCTCAGTAAGCTACTGGGTCAGCTCAGTAAGCTACTGGGTCAGCTCAGTAAGCTACTGGGTCAGCTCAGTAAGCTACTGGGTCAGCTCAGTAAGCTACTGAGTCAGCTGAGTAAGCTACTGGGTCAGCTCAGTAAGCTACTGGGTCAGCTCAGTAAGCTACTGGGTCAGCTGAGTAAGCTACTGGGTCAGCTGAGTAAGTTACTGAGTCAGCTCAGTAAGCTACTGGGTCAGCTCAGTAAGCTACTGGGTCAGCTGAGTAAGCTACTGGGTCAGCTGAGTAAGTTACTGAGTCAGCTCAGTAAGCTACTGGGTCAGCTCAGTAAGCTACTGGGTCAGCTGAGTAAGTTACTGGGTCAGCTCAGTAAGCTACTGGGTCAGCTGAGTAAGCTACTGGGTCAGCTGAGTAAGTTACTGGGTCAGCTCAGTAAGCTACTGGGTCAGCTGAGTAAGTTACTGGGTCAGCTCAGTAAGCTACTGGGTCAGCTCAGTAAGCTACTGGGTCAGCTGAGTAAGCTACTGGGTTAGCTGAGTAAGCTACTGGGTCGGCTGAGTAAGCTACTGGGTTAGCTGAGTAAGCTACTGGGTCAGGTAAATAAGCTACTGGGTCAGGTTAATAAGCTACTGGGTCAGCTCAGTAAGCTACTGAGTCAGCTCAGTAAGCTACTGGGTCAGCTCAGTAAGCTACTGGGTCAGCTCAGTAAGCTACTGGGTCAGCTGAGTAAGCTACTGAGTCAGCTCAGTAAGCTACTGGGTCAGCTCAGTAAGCTACTGGGTCAGCTCAGTAAGCTACTGGGTCAGCTCAGTAAGCTAGTGGGTCGGCTGAGTAAGCTAGTGGGTTGGCTGAGTAAGCTACTGGGTTAGCTGAGTAAGCTACTGGGTCGGCTGAGTAAGCTACTGGGTTAGCTGAGTAAGCTACTGGGTCAGGTAAATAAGCTACTGGGTCAGGTCAATAAGCTACTGGGTCAGGTTAATAAGCTACTGGGTCAGCTCAGTAAGCTACTGGGTCAGCTGAGTAAGCTACTGGGTCAGCTCAGTAAGCTACTGAGTCAGCTCAGTAAGCTACTGGGTCAGCTCAGTAAGCTACTGGGTCAGCTCAGTAAGCTACTGGGTCAGCTCAGTAAGCTACTGGGTCAGCTCAGTAAGCTACTGGGTCAGCTCAGTAAGCTACTGAGTCAGCTGAGTAAGCTACTGGGTCAGCTCAGTAAGCTACTGGGTCAGCTCAGTAAGCTACTGGGTCAGCTGAGTAAGCTACTGGGTCAGCTGAGTAAGTTACTGGGTCAGCTCAGTAAGCTACTGGGTCAGCTGAGTAAGTTACTGGGTCAGCCTCAGTAAGCTACTGGGTCAGCTGAGTAAGCTACTGGGTCAGCTGAGTAAGCTACTGGGTTAGCTGAGTAAGCTACTGGTTCGGCTGAGTAAGCTACTGGGTTAGCTGAGTAAGCTACTGGGTCAGGTAAATAAGCTACTGGGTCAGGTCAATAAGCTACTGGGTCAGGTTAATAAGCTACTGGGTCAGCTCAGTAAGCTACTGGGTCAGCTGAGTAAGCTACTGAGTCAGCTCAGTAAGCTACTGGGTCAGCTCAGTAAGCTACTGGGTCAGCTCAGTAAGCTACTGGGTCAGCTCAGTAAGCTACTGAGTCAGCTGAGTAAGCTACTGGGTCAGCTCAGTAAGCTACTGGGTCAGCTCAGTAAGCTACTGGGTCAGCTGAGTAAGCTACTGGGTCAGCTGAGTAAGTTACTGAGTCAGCTCAGTAAGCTACTGGGTCAGCTCAGTAAGCTACTGGGTCAGCTGAGTAAGCTACTGGGTCAGCTGAGTAAGTTACTGGGTCAGCTCAGTAAGCTACTGGGTCAGCTGAGTAAGCTACTGGGTCAGCTGAGTAAGCTACTGGGTCAGCTCAGTAAGCTACTGGGTCAGGTAAATAAGCTACTGGGTCAGGTCAATAAGCTACTGGGTCAGGTTAATAAGCTACTGGGTCAGCTCAGTAAGCTACTGAGTCAGCTCAGTAAGCTACTGGGTCGGCTCAGTAAGCTACTGGGTCAGCTCAGTAAGCTACTGGGTCAGCTCAGTAAGCTACTGAGTCAGCTCAGTAAGCTACTGGGTCAGCTCAGTAAGCTACTTGGTCAGCTCAGTAAGCTACTGGGTCAGCTCAGTAAGCTACTGGGTCAGCTCAGTAAGCTACTGGGTCAGCTCAGTAAGCTACTGAGTCAGCTCAGTAAGCTACTGGGTCAGCTGAGTAAGCTACTGGGTTAGCTGAGTAAGCTACTGGGTCGGCTGAGTAAGCTACTGGGTTAGCTGAGTAAGCTACTGGGTCAGGTAAATAAGCTACTGGGTCAGGTCAATAAGCTACTGGGTCAGGTTAATAAGCTACTGGGTCAGCTCAGTAAGCTACTGGGTCAGCTGAGTAAGCTACTGAGTCAGCTCAGTAAGCTACTGGGTCAGCTCAGTAAGCTACTGGGTCAGCTCAGTAAGCTACTGAGTCAGCTGAGTAAGCTACTGGGTCAGCTCAGTAAGCTTACTGGGTCAGCTCAGTAAGCTACTGGGTCAGCTGAGTAAGCTACTGGGTCAGCTGAGTAAGTTACTGAGTCAGCTCAGTAAGCTACTGGGTCAGCTCAGTAAGCTACTGGGTCAGCTGAGTAAGCTACTGGGTCAGCTGAGTAAGTTACTGGGTCAGCTCAGTAAGCTACTGGGTCAGCTGAGTAAGCTACTGGGTCAGCTGAGTAAGCTACTGGGTCAGCTCAGTAAGCTACTGGGTCAGGTAAATAAGCTACTGGGTCAGGTCAATAAGCTACTGGGTCAGGTTAATAAGCTACTGGGTCAGCTCAGTAAGCTACTGAGTCAGCTCAGTAAGCTACTGGGTCGGCTCAGTAAGCTACTGGGTCAGCTGAGTAAGTTACTGGGTCAGCTCAGTAAGCTACTGGGTCAGCTGAGTAAGTTACTGGGTCAGCTCAGTAAGCTACTGGGTCAGCTCAGTAAGCTACTGGGTCAGCTGAGTAAGCTACTGGGTTAGCTGAGTAAGCTACTGGGTCGGCTGAGTAAGATACTGGGTTAGCTGAGTAAGCTACTGGGTCAGGTAAATAAGCTACTGGGTCAGGTAAATAAGCTACTGGGTCAGGTTAATAAGCTACTGGGTCAGCTCAGTAAGCTACTGAGTCAGCTCAGTAAGCTACTGGGTCAGCTCAGTAAGCTACTGGGTCAGCTCAGTAAGCTACTGGGTCAGCTGAGTAAGCTACTGAGTCAGCTCAGTAAGCTACTGGGTCAGCTCAGTAAGCTACTGGGTCAGCTCAGTAAGCTACTGGGTCAGCTCAGTAAGCTAGTGGGTCGGCTGAGTAAGCTAGTGGGTCGGCTGAGTAAGCTACTGGGTTAGCTGAGTAAGCTACTGGGTCGGCTGAGTAAGCTACTGGGTTAGCTGAGTAAGCTACTGGGTCAGGTAAATAAGCTACTGGGTCAGGTTAATAAGCTACTGGGTCAGCTCAGTAAGCTACTGGGTCAGGTTAATAAGCTACTGGGTCAGCTCAGTAAGCTACTGGGTCAGCTCAGTAAGCTACTGGGTCAGCTCAGTAAGCTACTGAGTCAGCTCAGTAAGCTACTGGGTCAGCTCAGTAAGCTACTGGGTCAGCTCAGTAAGCTACTGGGTCAGCTCAGTAAGCTACTGGGTCAGCTCAGTAAGCTACTGGGTCAGCTCAGTAAGCTACTGAGTCAGCTGAGTAAGCTACTGGGTCAGCTCAGTAAGCTACTGGGTCAGCTCAGTAAGCTACTGGGTCGGCTGAGTAAGCTACTGGGTTAGCTGAGTAAGCTACTGGGTCAGGTAAATAAGCTACTGGGTCAGGTCAATAAGCTACTGGGTCAGGTTAATAAGCTACTGGGTCAGCTCAGTAAGCTACTGGGTCAGCTCAGTAAGCTACTGGGTCAGCTCAGTAAGCTACTGAGTCAGCTCAGTAAGCTACTGGGTCAGCTCAGTAAGCTACTGGGTCAGCTCAGTAAGCTACTGGGTCAGCTCAGTAAGCTACTGGGTCAGCTCAGTAAGCTACTGGGTCAGCTCAGTAAGCTACTGAGTCAGCTGAGTAAGCTACTGGGTCAGCTGAGTAAGCTACTGGGTCAGCTCAGTAAGCTACTGGGTCAGCTGAGTAAGCTACTGGGTCAGCTGAGTAAGTTACTGGGTCAGCTCAGTAAGCTACTGGGTCAGCTGAGTAAGCTACTGGGTCAGCTGAGTAAGCTACTGGGTCAGCTGAGTAAGCTACTGGGTCAGCTGAGTAAGCTACTGGGTCAGCTGAGTAAGTTACTGAGTCAGCTCAGTAAGCTACTGGGTCAGCTCAGTAAGCTACTGGGTCAGCTGAGTAAGCTACTGGGTCAGCTGAGTAAGTTACTGGGTCAGCTCAGTAAGCTACTGGGTCAGCTGAGTAAGCTACTGGGTCAGCTGAGTAAGCTACTGGGTCAGCTCAGTAAGCTACTGGGTCAGGTCAATAAGCTACTGGGTCAGGTCAATAAGCTACTGGGTCAGGTTAATAAGCTACTGGGTCAGCTCAGTAAGCTACTGAGTCAGCTCAGTAAGCTACTGGGTCGGCTCAGTAAGCTACTGGGTCAGCTCAGTAAGCTACTGGGTCAGCTCAGTAAGCTACTGAGTCAGCTCAGTAAGCTACTGGGTCAGCTCAGTAAGCTACTTGGTCAGCTCAGTAAGCTACTGGGTCAGCTCAGTAAGCTACTGGGTCAGCTCAGTAAGCTACTGGGTCAGCTCAGTAAGCTACTGAGTCAGCTCAGTAAGCTACTGGGTCAGCTCAGTAAGCTACTGGGTCAGCTGAGTAAGTTACTGGGTCAGCTCAGTAAGCTACTGGGTCAGCTGAGTAAGCTACTGGGTCAGCTGAGTAAGTTACTGGGTCAGCTCAGTAAGCTACTGGGTCAGCTGAGTAAGTTACTGGGTCAGCTCAGTAAGCTACTGGGTTAGCTGAGTAAGCTACTGGGTCAGGTAAATAAGCTACTGGGTCAGGTCAATAAGCTACTGGGTCAGGTTAATAAGCTACTGGGTCAGCTCAGTAAGCTACTGGGTCAGCTCAGTAAGCTACTGGGTCAGCTGAGTAAGCTACTGGGTCAGCTCAGTAAGCTACTGGGTCAGCTGAGTAAGCTACTGGGTCAGCTGAGTAAGCTACTGGGTTAGCTGAGTAAGCTACTGGGTCAGCTGAGTAAGTTACTGGGTCAGCTGAGTAAGCTACTGGGTCAGCTGAGTAAGCTACTGGGTCAGCTGAGTAAGTTACTGGGTCAGCTCAGTAAGCTACTGGGTCAGCTCAGTAAGCTACTGGGTCAGCTGAGTAAGCTACTGGGTCAGCTGAGTAAGCTACTGGGTTAGCTGAGTAAGCTACTGGGTCAGCTGAGTAAGCTACTGGGTCAGCTGAGTAAGCTACTGGGTCAGCTGAGTAAGCTACTGGGTCAGCTGAGTAAGCTACTGGGTCAGCTCAGTAAGCTACTGGGTCAGCTCAGTAAGCTACTGGGTCAGCTCAGTAAGCTACTGGGTCAGCTGAGTAAGCTACTGGGTCAGCTGAGTAAGCTACTGGGTCAGCTGAGTAAGCTACTGGGTCAGCTCAGTAAGCTACTGGGTCAGCTCAGTAAGTTACTGGGTCAGCTCAGTAAGCTACTGGGTTAGCTGAGTAAGCTACTGGGTTAGCTGAGTAAGCTACTGGGTCAGCTGAGTAAGCTACTGGGTCAGCTCAGTAAGCTACTGGGTCAGCTCAGTAAGCTACTGGGTCAGCTCAGTAAGCTACTGGGTCAGCTCAGTAAGCTACTGGGTCAGCTCAGTAAGCTACTGAGTCAGCTGAGTAAGCTACCGGGTCAGCTCAGTAAGCTACTGGGTCAGCTCAGTAAGCTACTGGGTCAGCTGAGTAAGCTACTGGGTCAGCTGAGTAAGTTACTGGGTCAGCTCAGTAAGCTACTGGGTCAGCTGAGTAAGTTACTGGGTCAGCTCAGTAAGCTACTGGGTCAGCTGAGTAAGCTACTGGGTCAGCTCAGTAAGCTACTGGGTCAGCTCAGTAAGCTACTGGGTCAGCTCAGTAAGCTACTGGGTCAGCTGAGTAAGCTACTGGGTCAGCTGAGTAAGCTACTGGGTTAGCTGAGTAAGCTACTGGGTCAGGTTAATAAGCTACTGGGTCAGCTCAGTAAGCTACTGGGTCAGCTGAGTAAGCTACTGAGTCAGCTCAGTAAGCTACTGGGTCAGCTCAGTAAGCTACTGGGTCAGCTCAGTAAGCTACTGGGTCAGCTCAGTAAGCTACTGGGTCAGCTCAGTAAGCTACTGAGTCAGCTGAGTAAGCTACTGGGTCAGCTCAGTAAGCTACTGGGTCAGCTCAGTAAGCTACTGGGTCAGCTGAGTAAGCTACTGGGTCAGCTGAGTAAGTTACTGAGTCAGCTCAGTAAGCTACTGGGTCAGCTCAGTAAGCTACTGGGTCAGCTGAGTAAGCTACTGGGTCAGCTCAGTAAGCTACTGGGTCAGCTGAGTAAGCTACTGGGTCAGCTGAGTAAGTTACTGGGTCAGCTCAGTAAGCTACTGGGTCAGCTGAGTAAGTTACTGAGTCAGCTCAGTAAGCTACTGGGTCAGCTCAGTAAGCTACTGGGTCAGCTGAGTAAGCTACTGAGTCAGCTCAGTAAGCTACTGGGTCAGCTCAGTAAGCTACTGGGTCAGCTCAGTAAGCTACTGGGTCAGCTCAGTAAGCTACTGGGTCAGCTCAGTAAGCTACTGAGTCAGCTGAGTAAGCTACTGGGTCAGCTCAGTAAGCTACTGGGTCAGCTCAGTAAGCTACTGGGTCAGCTGAGTAAGCTACTGGGTCAGCTGAGTAAGTTACTGAGTCAGCTCAGTAAGCTACTGGGTCAGCTCAGTAAGCTACTGGGTCAGCTGAGTAAGCTACTGGGTCAGCTGAGTAAGTTACTGAGTCAGCTCAGTAAGCTACTGGGTCAGCTCAGTAAGCTACTGGGTCAGCTGAGTAAGTTACTGGGTCAGCTCAGTAAGCTACTGGGTCAGCTGAGTAAGCTACTGGGTCAGCTGAGTAAGTTACTGGGTCAGCTCAGTAAGCTACTGGGTCAGCTGAGTAAGTTACTGGGTCAGCTCAGTAAGCTACTGGGTCAGCTCAGTAAGCTACTGGGTCAGCTGAGTAAGCTACTGGGTTAGCTGAGTAAGCTACTGGGTCGGCTGAGTAAGCTACTGGGTTAGCTGAGTAAGCTACTGGGTCAGGTAAATAAGCTACTGGGTCAGGTTAATAAGCTACTGGGTCAGCTCAGTAAGCTACTGAGTCAGCTCAGTAAGCTACTGGGTCAGCTCAGTAAGCTACTGGGTCAGCTCAGTAAGCTACTGGGTCAGCTGAGTAAGCTACTGAGTCAGCTCAGTAAGCTACTGGGTCAGCTCAGTAAGCTACTGGGTCAGCTCAGTAAGCTACTGGGTCAGCTCAGTAAGCTAGTGGGTCGGCTGAGTAAGCTAGTGGGTTGGCTGAGTAAGCTACTGGGTTAGCTGAGTAAGCTACTGGGTCGGCTGAGTAAGCTACTGGGTTAGCTGAGTAAGCTACTGGGTCAGGTAAATAAGCTACTGGGTCAGGTCAATAAGCTACTGGGTCAGGTTAATAAGCTACTGGGTCAGCTCAGTAAGCTACTGGGTCAGCTGAGTAAGCTACTGGGTCAGCTCAGTAAGCTACTGAGTCAGCTCAGTAAGCTACTGGGTCAGCTCAGTAAGCTACTGGGTCAGCTCAGTAAGCTACTGGGTCAGCTCAGTAAGCTACTGGGTCAGCTCAGTAAGCTACTGGGTCAGCTCAGTAAGCTACTGAGTCAGCTGAGTAAGCTACTGGGTCAGCTCAGTAAGCTACTGGGTCAGCTCAGTAAGCTACTGGGTCAGCTGAGTAAGCTACTGGGTCAGCTGAGTAAGTTACTGGGTCAGCTCAGTAAGCTACTGGGTCAGCTGAGTAAGTTACTGGGTCAGCTCAGTAAGCTACTGGGTCAGCTGAGTAAGCTACTGGGTCAGCTGAGTAAGCTACTGGGTTAGCTGAGTAAGCTACTGGTTCGGCTGAGTAAGCTACTGGGTTAGCTGAGTAAGCTACTGGGTCAGGTAAATAAGCTACTGGGTCAGGTCAATAAGCTACTGGGTCAGGTTAATAAGCTACTGGGTCAGCTCAGTAAGCTACTGGGTCAGCTGAGTAAGCTACTGAGTCAGCTCAGTAAGCTACTGGGTCAGCTCAGTAAGCTACTGGGTCAGCTCAGTAAGCTACTGGGTCAGCTCAGTAAGCTACTGGGTCAGCTCAGTAAGCTACTGAGTCAGCTGAGTAAGCTACTGGGTCAGCTCAGTAAGCTACTGGGTCAGCTCAGTAAGCTACTGGTCAGCTGAGTAAGCTACTGGGTCAGCTGAGTAAGTTACTGAGTCAGCTCAGTAAGCTACTGGGTCAGCTCAGTAAGCTACTGGGTCAGCTGAGTAAGCTACTGGGTCAGCTGAGTAAGTTACTGGGTCAGCTCAGTAAGCTACTGGGTCAGCTGAGTAAGCTACTGGGTCAGCTGAGTAAGCTACTGGGTCAGCTCAGTAAGCTACTGGGTCAGGTAAATAAGCTACTGGGTCAGGTCAATAAGCTACTGGGTCAGGTTAATAAGCTACTGGGTCAGCTCAGTAAGCTACTGAGTCAGCTCAGTAAGCTACTGGGTCGGCTCAGTAAGCTACTGGGTCAGCTCAGTAAGCTACTGGGTCAGCTCAGTAAGCTACTGAGTCAGCTCAGTAAGCTACTGGGTCAGCTCAGTAAGCTACTTGGTCAGCTCAGTAAGCTACTGGGTCAGCTCAGTAAGCTACTGGGTCAGCTCAGTAAGCTACTGGGTCAGCTCAGTAAGCTACTGAGTCAGCTCAGTAAGCTACTGGGTCAGCTGAGTAAGCTACTGGGTTAGCTGAGTAAGCTACTGGGTCGGCTGAGTAAGCTACTGGGTTAGCTGAGTAAGCTACTGGGTCAGGTAAATAAGCTACTGGGTCAGGTCAATAAGCTACTGGGTCAGGTTAATAAGCTACTGGGTCAGCTCAGTAAGCTACTGGGTCAGCTGAGTAAGCTACTGAGTCAGCTCAGTAAGCTACTGGGTCAGCTCAGTAAGCTACTGGGTCAGCTCAGTAAGCTACTGAGTCAGCTGAGTAAGCTACTGGGTCAGCTCAGTAAGCTACTGGGTCAGCTCAGTAAGCTACTGGGTCAGCTGAGTAAGCTACTGGGTCAGCTGAGTAAGTTACTGAGTCAGCTCAGTAAGCTACTGGGTCAGCTCAGTAAGCTACTGGGTCAGCTGAGTAAGCTACTGGGTCAGCTGAGTAAGTTACTGGGTCAGCTCAGTAAGCTACTGGGTCAGCTGAGTAAGCTACTGGGTCAGCTGAGTAAGCTACTGGGTCAGCTCAGTAAGCTACTGGGTCAGGTAAATAAGCTACTGGGTCAGGTCAATAAGCTACTGGGTCAGGTTAATAAGCTACTGGGTCAGCTCAGTAAGCTACTGAGTCAGCTCAGTAAGCTACTGGGTCGGCTCAGTAAGCTACTGGGTCAGCTGAGTAAGTTACTGGGTCAGCTCAGTAAGCTACTGGGTCAGCTGAGTAAGTTACTGGGTCAGCTCAGTAAGCTACTGGGTCAGCTCAGTAAGCTACTGGGTCAGCTGAGTAAGCTACTGGGTTAGCTGAGTAAGCTACTGGGTCGGCTGAGTAAGATACTGGGTTAGCTGAGTAAGCTACTGGGTCAGGTAAATAAGCTACTGGGTCAGGTAAATAAGCTACTGGGTCAGGTTAATAAGCTACTGGGTCAGCTCAGTAAGCTACTGAGTCAGCTCAGTAAGCTACTGGGTCAGCTCAGTAAGCTACTGGGTCAGCTCAGTAAGCTACTGGGTCAGCTGAGTAAGCTACTGAGTCAGCTCAGTAAGCTACTGGGTCAGCTCAGTAAGCTACTGGGTCAGCTCAGTAAGCTACTGGGTCAGCTCAGTAAGCTAGTGGGTCGGCTGAGTAAGCTAGTGGGTCGGCTGAGTAAGCTACTGGGTTAGCTGAGTAAGCTACTGGGTCGGCTGAGTAAGCTACTGGGTTAGCTGAGTAAGCTACTGGGTCAGGTAAATAAGCTACTGGGTCAGGTTAATAAGCTACTGGGTCAGCTCAGTAAGCTACTGGGTCAGGTTAATAAGCTACTGGGTCAGCTCAGTAAGCTACTGGGTCAGCTCAGTAAGCTACTGGGTCAGCTCAGTAAGCTACTGAGTCAGCTCAGTAAGCTACTGGGTCAGCTCAGTAAGCTACTGGGTCGGCTGAGTAAGCTACTGGGTTAGCTGAGTAAGCTACTGGGTCAGGTAATAAGCTACTGGGTCAGGTCAATAAGCTACTGGGTCAGGTTAATAAGCTACTGGGTCAGCTCAGTAAGCTACTGGGTCAGCTCAGTAAGCTACTGGGTCAGCTCAGTAAGCTACTGAGTCAGCTCAGTAAGCTACTGGGTCAGCTCAGTAAGCTACTGGGTCAGCTCAGTAAGCTACTGGGTCAGCTCAGTAAGCTACTGGGTCAGCTCAGTAAGCTACTGGGTCAGCTCAGTAAGCTACTGAGTCAGCTGAGTAAGCTACTGGGTCAGCTGAGTAAGCTACTGGGTCAGCTCAGTAAGCTACTGGGTCAGCTGAGTAAGCTACTGGGTCAGCTGAGTAAGTTACTGGGTCAGCTCAGTAAGCTACTGGGTCAGCTGAGTAAGCTACTGGGTCAGCTGAGTAAGCTACTGGGTCAGCTGAGTAAGCTACTGGGTCAGCTGAGTAAGCTACTGGGTCAGCTGAGTAAGTTACTGAGTCAGCTCAGTAAGCTACTGGGTCAGCTCAGTAAGCTACTGGGTCAGCTGAGTAAGCTACTGGGTCAGCTGAGTAAGCTACTGGGTCAGCTCAGTAAGCTACTGGGTCAGCTGAGTAAGCTACTGGGTCAGCTGAGTAAGCTACTGGGTCAGCTCAGTAAGCTACTGGGTCAGGTCAATAAGCTACTGGGTCAGGTCAATAAGCTACTGGGTCAGGTTAATAAGCTACTGGGTCAGCTCAGTAAGCTACTGAGTCAGCTCAGTAAGCTACTGGGTCGGCTCAGTAAGCTACTGGGTCAGCTCAGTAAGCTACTGGGTCAGCTCAGTAAGCTACTGAGTCAGCTCAGTAAGCTACTGGGTCAGCTCAGTAAGCTACTTGGTCAGCTCAGTAAGCTACTGGGTCAGCTCAGTAAGCTACTGGGTCAGCTCAGTAAGCTACTGGGTCAGCTCAGTAAGCTACTGAGTCAGCTCAGTAAGCTACTGGGTCAGCTCAGTAAGCTACTGGGTCAGCTGAGTAAGTTACTGGGTCAGCTCAGTAAGCTACTGGGTCAGCTGAGTAAGCTACTGGGTCAGCTGAGTAAGTTACTGGGTCAGCTCAGTAAGCTACTGGGTCAGCTGAGTAAGTTACTGGGTCAGCTCAGTAAGCTACTGGGTTAGCTGAGTAAGCTACTGGGTCAGGTAAATAAGCTACTGGGTCAGGTCAATAAGCTACTGGGTCAGGTTAATAAGCTACTGGGTCAGCTCAGTAAGCTACTGGGTCAGCTCAGTAAGCTACTGGGTCAGCTGAGTAAGCTAATGGGTCAGCTCAGTAAGCTACTGGGTCAGCTGAGTAAGCTACTGGGTCAGCTGAGTAAGCTACTGGGTTAGCTGAGTAAGCTACTGGGTCAGCTGAGTAAGTTACTGGGTCAGCTGAGTAAGCTACTGGGTCAGCTGAGTAAGCTACTGGGTCAGCTGAGTAAGTTACTGGGTCAGCTCAGTAAGCTACTGGGTCAGCTCAGTAAGCTACTGGGTCAGCTGAGTAAGCTACTGGGTCAGCTGAGTAAGCTACTGGGTTAGCTGAGTAAGCTACTGGGTCAGCTGAGTAAGCTACTGGGTCAGCTGAGTAAGCTACTGGGTCAGCTGAGTAAGCTACTGGGTCAGCTGAGTAAGCTACTGGGTCAGCTCAGTAAGCTACTGGGTCAGCTCAGTAAGCTACTGGGTCAGCTCAGTAAGCTACTGGGTCAGCTGAGTAAGCTACTGGGTCAGCTGAGTAAGCTACTGGGTCAGCTGAGTAAGCTACTGGGTCAGCTCAGTAAGCTACTGGGTCAGCTCAGTAAGTTACTGGGTCAGCTCAGTAAGCTACTGGGTTAGCTGAGTAAGCTACTGGGTTAGCTGAGTAAGCTACTGGGTCAGCTGAGTAAGCTACTGGGTCAGCTCAGTAAGCTACTGGGTCAGCTCAGTAAGCTACTGGGTCAGCTCAGTAAGCTACTGGGTCAGCTCAGTAAGCTACTGGGTCAGCTCAGTAAGCTACTGAGTCAGCTGAGTAAGCTACCGGGTCAGCTCAGTAAGCTACTGGGTCAGCTCAGTAAGCTACTGGGTCAGCTGAGTAAGCTACTGGGTCAGCTGAGTAAGTTACTGGGTCAGCTCAGTAAGCTACTGGGTCAGCTGAGTAAGTTACTGGGTCAGCTCAGTAAGCTACTGGGTCAGCTGAGTAAGCTACTGGGTCAGCTCAGTAAGCTACTGGGTCAGCTCAGTAAGCTACTGGGTCAGCTCAGTAAGCTACTGGGTCAGCTGAGTAAGCTACTGGGTCAGCTGAGTAAGCTACTGGGTTAGCTGAGTAAGCTACTGGGTCAGGTTAATAAGCTACTGGGTCAGCTCAGTAAGCTACTGGGTCAGCTGAGTAAGCTACTGAGTCAGCTCAGTAAGCTACTGGGTCAGCTCAGTAAGCTACTGAGTCAGCTGAGTAAGCTACTGGGTCAGCTCAGTAAGCTACTGGGTCAGCTCAGTAAGCTACTGGGTCAGCTGAGTAAGCTACTGGGTCAGCTGAGTAAGTTACTGAGTCAGCTCAGTAAGCTACTGGGTCAGCTCAGTAAGCTACTGGGTCAGCTGAGTAAGCTACTGGGTCAGCTCAGTAAGCTACTGGGTCAGCTGAGTAAGCTACTGGGTCAGCTGAGTAAGTTACTGGGTCAGCTCAGTAAGCTACTGGGTCAGCTGAGTAAGTTACTGGGTCAGCTCAGTAAGCTACTGGGTCAGCTCAGTAAGCTACTGGGTCAGCTGAGTAAGCTACTGGGTTAGCTGAGTAAGCTACTGGGTCGGCTGAGTAAGCTACTGGGTTAGCTGAGTAAGCTACTGGGTCAGGTAAATAAGCTACTGGGTCAGGTAAATAAGCTACTGGGTCTGGTTAATAAGCTACTGGGTCAGCTCAGTAAGCTACTGGGTCAGCTCAGTAAGCTACTGGGTCAGCTCAGTAAGCTACTGAGTCAGCTCAGTAAGCTACTGGGTCAGCTCAGTAAGCTACTGGGTCAGCTCAGTAAGCTACTGGGTCAGCTCAGTAAGCTACTGGGTCAGCTCAGTAAGCTACTGGGTCAGCTCAGTAAGCTACTGGGTCAGCTGAGTAAGCTACTGGGTCAGCTGAGTAAGCTACTGGGTTAGCTGAGTAAGATACTGGGTCAGCTGAATAAGCTACTGGGTCAGCTCAGTAAGCTACTGGGTTAGCTGAGTAAGCTACTGGGTCAGCTGAGTAAGTTACTGGGTCAGCTGAGTAAGCTACTGGGTCAGCTCAGTAAGCTACTGGGTCAGCTGAGTAAGTTACTGGGTCAGCTCAGTAAGCTACTGGGTCAGCTCAGTAAGCTACTGGGTCAGCTCAGTAAGCTACTGGGTCAGCTGAGTAAGCTACTGGGTTAGCTGAGTAAGCTACTGGGTTAGCTGAGTAAGCTACTGGGTCAGCTGAGTAAGCTACTGGGTCAGCTGAGTAAGCTACTGGGTCAGCTGAGTAAGCTACTGGGTCAGCTGAGTAAGCTACTGGGTCAGCTCAGTAAGCTACTGAGTCAGCTCAGTAAGCTACTGGGTCAGCTCAGTAAGCTACTGGGTCAGCTCAGTAAGCTACTGGGTCAGCTCAGTAAGCTACTGGGTCAGCTCAGTAAGCTACTGAGTCAGCTGAGTAAGCTACTGGGTCAGCTCAGTAAGCTACTGGGTCAGCTCAGTAAGCTACTGGGTCAGCTGAGTAAGCTACTGGGTCAGCTGAGTAAGTTACTGAGTCAGCTCAGTAAGCTACTGGGTCAGCTCAGTAAGCTACTGGGTCAGCTGAGTAAGCTACTGGGTCAGCTGAGTAAGTTACTGGGTCAGCTCAGTAAGCTACTGGGTCAGCTGAGTAAGCTACTGGGTCAGCTGAGTAAGCTACTGGGTCAGCTCAGTAAGCTACTGGGTCAGGTAAATAAGCTACTGGGTCAGGTCAATAAGCTACTGGGTCAGGTTAATAAGCTACTGGGTCAGCTCAGTAAGCTACTGAGTCAGCTCAGTAAGCTACTGGGTCGGCTCAGTAAGCTACTGGGTCAGCTCAGTAAGCTACTGGGTCAGCTCAGTAAGCTACTGAGTCAGCTCAGTAAGCTACTGGGTCAGCTCAGTAAGCTACTTGGTCAGCTCAGTAAGCTACTGGGTCAGCTCAGTAAGCTACTGGGTCAGCTCAGTAAGCTACTGGGTCAGCTCAGTAAGCTACTGAGTCAGCTCAGTAAGCTACTGGGTCAGCTGAGTAAGCTACTGAGTCAGCTCAGTAAGTTACTGAGTCAGCTCAGTAAGCTACTGGGTCAGCTCAGTAAGCTACTGGGTCAGCTGAGTAAGCTACTGGGTCAGCTGAGTAAGTTACTGGGTCAGCTCAGTAAGCTACTGGGTCAGCTGAGTAAGCTACTGGGTCAGCTGAGTAAGATACTGGGTTAGCTGAGTAAGCTACTGGGTCAGGTAAATAAGCTACTGGGTCAGGTAAATAAGCTACTGGGTCAGGTTAATAAGCTACTGGGTCAGCTCAGTAAGCTACTGAGTCAGCTCAGTAAGCTACTGGGTCAGCTCAGTAAGCTACTGGGTCAGCTCAGTAAGCTACTGGGTCAGCTGAGTAAGCTACTGAGTCAGCTCAGTAAGCTACTGGGTCAGCTCAGTAAGCTACTGGGTCAGCTCAGTAAGCTACTGGGTCAGCTCAGTAAGCTAGTGGGTCGGCTGAGTAAGCTAGTGGGTCGGCTGAGTAAGCTACTGGGTTAGCTGAGTAAGCTACTGGGTCGGCTGAGTAAGCTACTGGGTTAGCTGAGTAAGCTACTGGGTCAGGTAAATAAGCTACTGGGTCAGGTTAATAAGCTACTGGGTCAGCTCAGTAAGCTACTGGGTCAGGTTAATAAGCTACTGGGTCAGCTCAGTAAGCTACTGGGTCAGCTCAGTAAGCTACTGGGTCAGCTCAGTAAGCTACTGAGTCAGCTCAGTAAGCTACTGGGTCAGCTCAGTAAGCTACTGGGTCAGCTCAGTAAGCTACTGGGTCAGCTCAGTAAGCTACTGGGTCAGCTCAGTAAGCTACTGGGTCAGCTCAGTAAGCTACTGAGTCAGCTGAGTAAGCTACTGGGTCAGCTCAGTAAGCTACTGGGTCAGCTCAGTAAGCTACTGGGTCGGCTGAGTAAGCTACTGGGTTAGCTGAGTAAGCTACTGGGTCAGGTAAATAAGCTACTGGGTCAGGTCAATAAGCTACTGGGTCAGGTTAATAAGCTACTGGGTCAGCTCAGTAAGCTACTGGGTCAGCTGAGTAAGCTACTGGGTCAGCTGAGTAAGCTACTGGGTCAGCTGAGTAAGTTACTGAGTCAGCTCAGTAAGCTACTGGGTCGGCTGAGTAAGCTACTGGGTTAGCTGAGTAAGCTACTGGGTCAGGTAAATAAGCTACTGGGTCAGGTCAATAAGCTACTGGGTCAGGTTAATAAGCTACTGGGTCAGCTCAGTAAGCTACTGGGTCAGCTCAGTAAGCTACTGGGTCAGCTCAGTAAGCTACTGAGTCAGCTCAGTAAGCTACTGGGTCAGGTAAATAAGCTACTGGGTCAGGTCAATAAGCTACTGGGTCAGGTTAATAAGCTACTGGGTCAGCTCAGTAAGCTACTGGGTCAGCTCAGTAAGCTACTGAGTCAGCTGAGTAAGCTACTGGGTCAGCTGAGTAAGCTACTGGGTCAGCTCAGTAAGCTACTGGGTCAGCTGAGTAAGCTACTGGGTCAGCTGAGTAAGTTACTGGGTCAGCTCAGTAAGCTACTGGGTCAGCTGAGTAAGCTACTGGGTCAGCTGAGTAAGCTACTGGGTCAGCTGAGTAAGCTACTGGGTCAGCTGAGTAAGCTACTGGGTCAGCTGAGTAAGCTACTGGGTCAGCTGAGTAAGTTACTGAGTCAGCTCAGTAAGCTACTGGGTCAGCTCAGTAAGCTACTGGGTCAGCTGAGTAAGCTACTGGGTCAGCTGAGTAAGTTACTGGGTCAGCTCAGTAAGCTACTGGGTCAGCTGAGTAAGCTACTGGGTCAGCTGAGTAAGCTACTGGGTCAGCTCAGTAAGCTACTGGGTCAGGTCAATAAGCTACTGGGTCAGGTCAATAAGCTACTGGGTCAGGTTAATAAGCTACTGGGTCAGCTCAGTAAGCTACTGAGTCAGCTCAGTAAGCTACTGGGTCGGCTCAGTAAGCTACTGGGTCAGCTCAGTAAGCTACTGGGTCAGCTCAGTAAGCTACTGAGTCAGCTCAGTAAGCTACTGGGTCAGCTCAGTAAGCTACTTGGTCAGCTCAGTAAGCTACTGGGTCAGCTCAGTAAGCTACTGGGTCAGCTCAGTAAGCTACTGGGTCAGCTCAGTAAGCTACTGAGTCAGCCTCAGTAAGCTACTGGGTCAGCTCAGTAAGCTACTGGGTCAGCTGAGTAAGTTACTGGGTCAGCTCAGTAAGCTACTGGGTCAGCTGAGTAAGCTACTGGGTCAGCTGAGTAAGTTACTGGGTCAGCTCAGTAAGCTACTGGGTCAGCTGAGTAAGTTACTGGGTCAGCTCAGTAAGCTACTGGGTTAGCTGAGTAAGCTACTGGGTCAGGTAAATAAGCTACTGGGTCAGGTCAATAAGCTACTGGGTCAGGTTAATAAGCTACTGGGTCAGCTCAGTAAGCTACTGGGTCAGCTCAGTAAGCTACTGGGTCAGCTGAGTAAGCTACTGGGTCAGCTCAGTAAGCTACTGGGTCAGCTCAGTAAGCTACTGGGTCAGCTCAGTAAGCTACTGGGTCAGCTCAGTAAGCTACTGGGTCAGCTGAGTAAGCTACTGGGTCAGCTGAGTAAGTTACTGAGTCAGCTCAGTAAGCTACTGGGTCAGCTCAGTAAGCTACTGGGTCAGCTGAGTAAGCTACTGGGTCAGCTGAGTAAGTTACTGGGTCAGCTCAGTAAGCTACTGGGTCAGCTGAGTAAGCTACTGGGTCAGCTGAGTAAGATACTGGGTTAGCTGAGTAAGCTACTGGGTCAGGTAAATAAGCTACTGGGTCAGGTAATAAGCTACTGGGTCAGGTTAATAAGCTACTGGGTCAGCTCAGTAAGCTACTGAGTCAGCTCAGTAAGCTACTGGGTCAGCTCAGTAAGCTACTGGGTCAGCTCAGTAAGCTACTGGGTCAGCTGAGTAAGCTACTGAGTCAGCTCAGTAAGCTACTGGGTCAGCTCAGTAAGCTACTGGGTCAGCTCAGTAAGCTACTGGGTCAGCTCAGTAAGCTAGTGGGTCGGCTGAGTAAGCTAGTGGGTCGGCTGAGTAAGCTACTGGGTTAGCTGAGTAAGCTACTGGGTCGGCTGAGTAAGCTACTGGGTTAGCTGAGTAAGCTACTGGGTCAGGTAAATAAGCTACTGGGTCAGGTTAATAAGCTACTGGGTCAGCTCAGTAAGCTACTGGGTCAGGTTTAATAAGCTACTGGGTCAGCTCAGTAAGCTACTGGGTCAGCTCAGTAAGCTACTGGGTCAGCTCAGTAAGCTACTGAGTCAGCTCAGTAAGCTACTGGGTCAGCTCAGTAAGCTACTGGGTCAGCTCAGTAAGCTACTGGGTCAGCTCAGTAAGCTACTGGGTCAGCTCAGTAAGCTACTGGGTCAGCTCAGTAAGCTACTGAGTCAGCTGAGTAAGCTACTGGGTCAGCTCAGTAAGCTACTGGGTCAGCTCAGTAAGCTACTGGGTCGGCTGAGTAAGCTACTGGGTTAGCTGAGTAAGCTACTGGGTCAGGTAAATAAGCTACTGGGTCAGGTCAATAAGCTACTGGGTCAGGTTAATAAGCTACTGGGTCAGCTCAGTAAGCTACTGGGTCAGCTCAGTAAGCTACTGGGTCAGCTCAGTAAGCTACTGAGTCAGCTCAGTAAGCTACTGGGTCAGCTCAGTAAGCTACTGGGTCAGCTCAGTAAGCTACTGGGTCAGCTCAGTAAGCTACTGGGTCAGCTCAGTAAGCTACTGGGTCAGCTCAGTAAGCTACTGAGTCAGCTGAGTAAGCTACTGGGTCAGCTGAGTAAGCTACTGGGTCAGCTCAGTAAGCTACTGGGTCAGCTGAGTAAGCTACTGGGTCAGCTGAGTAAGTTACTGGGTCAGCTCAGTAAGCTACTGGGTCAGCTGAGTAAGCTACTGGGTCAGCTGAGTAAGCTACTGGGTCAGCTGAGTAAGCTACTGGGTCAGCTGAGTAAGCTACTGGGTCAGCTGAGTAAGCTACTGGGTCAGCTGAGTAAGTTACTGAGTCAGCTCAGTAAGCTACTGGGTCAGCTCAGTAAGCTACTGGGTCAGCTGAGTAAGCTACTGGGTCAGCTCAGTAAGCTACTGGGTCAGCTCAGTAAGCTACTGAGTCAGCTCAGTAAGCTACTGGGTCAGCTCAGTAAGCTACTGGGTCAGCTCAGTAAGCTACTGGGTCAGCTCAGTAAGCTACTGGGTCAGCTCAGTAAGCTACTGGGTCAGGTTAATAAGCTACTGGGTCAGCTCAGTAAGCTACTGAGTCAGCTCAGTAAGCTACTGGGTCAGCTCAGTAAGCTACTGGGTCAGCTCAGTAAGCTACTGGGTCAGCTCAGTAAGCTACTGAGTCAGCTCAGTAAGCTACTGGGTCAGCTCAGTAAGCTACTTGTCAGCTCAGTAAGCTACTGGGTCAGCTCAGTAAGCTACTGGGTCAGCTCAGTAAGCTACTGGGTCAGCTCAGTAAGCTACTGAGTCAGCTCAGTAAGCTACTGGGTCAGCTCAGTAAGCTACTGGGTCAGCTGAGTAAGTTACTGGGTCAGCTCAGTAAGCTACTGGGTCAGCTGAGTAAGCTACTGGGTCAGCTGAGTAAGTTACTGGGTCAGCTCAGTAAGCTACTGGGTCAGCTGAGTAAGTTACTGGGTCAGCTCAGTAAGCTTACTGGGTTAGCTGAGTAAGCTACTGGGTCAGGTAAATAAGCTACTGGGTCAGGTCAATAAGCTACTGGGTCAGGTTAATAAGCTACTGGGTCAGCTCAGTAAGCTACTGGTCAGCTCAGTAAGCTACTGGGTCAGCTGAGTAAGCTACTGGGTCAGCTCAGTAAGCTACTGGGTCAGCTGAGTAAGCTACTGGGTCAGCTGAGTAAGCTACTGGGTTAGCTGAGTAAGCTACTGGGTCAGCTGAGTAAGTTACTGGGTCAGCTGAGTAAGCTACTGGGTCAGCTGAGTAAGCTACTGGGTTAGCTGAGTAAGTTACTGGGTCAGCTCAGTAAGCTACTGGGTCAGCTCAGTAAGCTACTGGGTCAGCTGAGTAAGCTACTGGGTCAGCTGAGTAAGCTACTGGGTTAGCTGAGTAAGCTACTGGGTCAGCTGAGTAAGCTACTGGGTCAGCTGAGTAAGCTACTGGGTCAGCTGAGTAAGCTACTGGGTCAGCTGAGTAAGCTACTGGGTCAGCTCAGTAAGCTACTGGGTCAGCTCAGTAAGCTACTGGGTCAGCTCAGTAAGCTACTGGGTCAGCTGAGTAAGCTACTGGGTCAGCTGAGTAAGCTACTGGGTCAGCTGAGTAAGCTACTGGGTCAGCTCAGTAAGCTACTGGGTCAGCTCAGTAAGTTACTGGGTCAGCTCAGTAAGCTACTGGGTTAGCTGAGTAAGCTACTGGGTTAGCTGAGTAAGCTACTGGGTCAGCTGAGTAAGCTACTGGGTCAGCTCAGTAAGCTACTGGGTCAGCTCAGTAAGCTACTGGGTCAGCTCAGTAAGCTACTGGGTCAGCTCAGTAAGCTACTGGGTCAGCTCAGTAAGCTACTGAGTCAGCTGAGTAAGCTACCGGGTCAGCTCAGTAAGCTACTGGGTCAGCTCAGTAAGCTACTGGGTCAGCTGAGTAAGCTACTGGGTCAGCTGAGTAAGTTACTGGGTCAGCTCAGTAAGCTACTGGGTCAGCTGAGTAAGTTACTGGGTCAGCTCAGTAAGCTACTGGGTCAGCTGAGTAAGCTACTGGGTCAGCTCAGTAAGCTACTGGGTCAGCTCAGTAAGCTACTGGGTCAGCTCAGTAAGCTACTGGGTCAGCTGAGTAAGCTACTGGGTCAGCTGAGTAAGCTACTGGGTTAGCTGAGTAAGCTACTGGGTCAGGTTAATAGGCTACTGGGTCAGCTCAGTAAGCTACTGGGTCAGCTGAGTAAGCTACTGAGTCAGCTCAGTAAGCTACTGGGTCAGCTGAGTAAGCTACTGGGTCAGCTGAGTAAGCTACTGGGTCAGCTCAGTAAGCTACTGGGTCAGCTCAGTAAGCTACTGAGTCAGCTGAGTAAGCTACTGGGTCAGCTCAGTAAGCTACTGGGTCAGCTCAGTAAGCTACTGGGTCAGCTGAGTAAGCTACTGGGTCAGCTGAGTAAGTTACTGAGTCAGCTCAGTAAGCTACTGGGTCAGCTCAGTAAGCTACTGGGTCAGCTGAGTAAGCTACTGGGTCAGCTCAGTAAGCTACTGGGTCAGCTGAGTAAGCTACTGGGTCAGCCGAGTAAGTTACTGGGTCAGCTCAGTAAGCTACTGGGTCAGCTGAGTAAGTTACTGGGTCAGCTCAGTAAGCTACTGGGTCAGCTCAGTAAGCTACTGGGTCAGCTGAGTAAGCTACTGGGTTAGCTGAGTAAGCTACTGGGTCGGCTGAGTAAGCTACTGGGTTAGCTGAGTAAGCTACTGGGTCAGGTAAATAAGCTACTGGGTCAGTTAATAAGCTACTGGGTCTGGTTAATAAGCTACTGGGTCAGCTCAGTAAGCTACTGAGTCAGCTCAGTAAGCTACTGGGTCAGCTCAGTAAGCTACTGGGTCAGCTCAGTAAGCTACTGGGTCAGCTGAGTAAGCTACTGAGTCAGCTCAGTAAGCTACTGGGTCAGCTCAGTAAGCTACTGGGTCAGCTCAGTAAGCTACTGGGTCAGCTCAGTAAGCTAGTGGGTCGGCTGAGTAAGCTAGTGGGTCGGCTGAGTAAGCTACTCGGTTAGCTGAGTAAGCTACTGGGTCGGCTGAGTAAGCTACTGGGTTAGCTGAGTAAGCTACTGGGTCAGGTAAATAAGCTACTGGGTCAGGTCAATAAGCTACTGGGTCAGGTTAATAAGCTACTGGGTCAGCTCAGTAAGCTACTGGGTCAGCTCAGTAAGCTACTGGGTCAGCTCAGTAAGCTACTGAGTCAGCTCAGTAAGCTACTGGGTCAGCTCAGTAAGCTACTGGGTCAGCTCAGTAAGCTACTGGGTCAGCTCAGTAAGCTACTGGGTCAGCTCAGTAAGCTACTGGGTCAGCTCAGTAAGCTACTGGGTCAGCTGAGTAAGCTACTGGGTCAGCTGAGTAAGCTACTGGGTTAGCTGAGTAAGATACTGGGTCAGCTGAATAAGCTACTGGGTCAGCTCAGTAAGCTACTGGGTTAGCTGAGTAAGCTACTGGGTCAGCTGAGTAAGTTACTGGGTCAGCTGAGTAAGCTACTGGGTCAGCTCAGTAAGCTACTGAGTCAGCTGAGTAAGCTACCGGGTCAGCTCAGTAAGCTACTGGGTCAGCCTCAGTAAGCTACTGGGTCAGCTGAGTAAGCTACTGGGTCAGCTGAGTAAGTTACTGGGTCAGCTCAGTAAGCTACTGGGTCAGCTGAGTAAGTTACTGGGTCAGCTCAGTAAGCTACTGGGTCAGCTGAGTAAGCTACTGGGTCAGCTCAGTAAGCTACTGGGTCAGCTCAGTAAGCTACTGGGTCAGCTCAGTAAGCTACTGGGTCAGCTGAGTAAGCTACTGGGTCAGCTGAGTAAGCTACTGGGTTAGCTGAGTAAGCTACTGGGTCAGGTTAATAGGCTACTGGGTCAGCTCAGTAAGCTACTGGGTCAGCTGAGTAAGCTACTGAGTCAGCTCAGTAAGCTACTGGGTCAGCTGAGTAAGCTACTGGGTCAGCTGAGTAAGCTACTGGGTCAGCTCAGTAAGCTACTGGGTCAGCTCAGTAAGCTACTGAGTCAGCTGAGTAAGCTACTGGGTCAGCTCAGTAAGCTACTGGGTCAGCTCAGTAAGCTACTGGGTCAGCTGAGTAAGCTACTGGGTCAGCTGAGTAAGTTACTGAGTCAGCTCAGTAAGCTACTGGGTCAGCTCAGTAAGCTACTGGGTCAGCTGAGTAAGCTACTGGGTCAGCTCAGTAAGCTACTGGGTCAGCTGAGTAAGCTACTGGGTCAGCCGAGTAAGTTACTGGGTCAGCTCAGTAAGCTACTGGGTCAGCTGAGTAAGTTACTGGGTCAGCTCAGTAAGCTACTGGGTCAGCTCAGTAAGCTACTGGGTCAGCTGAGTAAGCTACTGGGTTAGCTGAGTAAGCTACTGGGTCGGCTGAGTAAGCTACTGGGTTAGCTGAGTAAGCTACTGGGTCAGGTAAATAAGCTACTGGGTCAGGTAAATAAGCTACTGGGTCTGGTTAATAAGCTACTGGGTCAGCTCAGTAAGCTACTGAGTCAGCTCAGTAAGCTACTGGGTCAGCTCAGTAAGCTACTGGGTCAGCTCAGTAAGCTACTGGGTCAGCTGAGTAAGCTACTGAGTCAGCTCAGTAAGCTACTGGGTCAGCTCAGTAAGCTACTGGGTCAGCTCAGTAAGCTACTGGGTCAGCTCAGTAAGCTAGTGGGTCGGCTGAGTAAGCTAGTGGGTCGGCTGAGTAAGCTACTCGGTTAGCTGAGTAAGCTACTGGGTCGGCTGAGTAAGCTACTGGGTTAGCTGAGTAAGCTACTGGTCAGGTAAATAAGCTACTGGGTCAGGTCAATAAGCTACTGGGTCAGGTTAATAAGCTACTGGGTCAGCTCAGTAAGCTACTGGGTCAGCTCAGTAAGCTACTGGGTCAGCTCAGTAAGCTACTGAGTCAGCTCAGTAAGCTACTGGGTCAGCTCAGTAAGCTACTGGGTCAGCTCAGTAAGCTACTGGGTCAGCTCAGTAAGCTACTGGGTCAGCTCAGTAAGCTACTGGGTCAGCTCAGTAAGCTACTGGGTCAGCTGAGTAAGCTACTGGGTCAGCTGAGTAAGCTACTGGGTTAGCTGAGTAAGATACTGGGTCAGCTGAATAAGCTACTGGGTCAGCTCAGTAAGCTACTGGGTTAGCTGAGTAAGCTACTGGGTCAGCTGAGTAAGTTACTGGGTCAGCTGAGTAAGCTACTGGGTCAGCTCAGTAAGCTACTGGGTCAGCTGAGTAAGTTACTGGGTCAGCTCAGTAAGCTACTGGGTCAGCTCAGTAAGCTACTGGGTCAGCTGAGTAAGCTACTGGGTTAGCTGAGTAAGCTACTGGGTTAGCTGAGTAAGCTACTGGGTCAGCTGAGTAAGCTACTGGGTCAGCTGAGTAAGCTACTGGGTCAGCTGAGTAAGCTACTGGGTCAGCTGAGTAAGCTACTGGGTCAGCTCAGTAAGCTACTGGGTCAGCTCAGTAAGCTACTGGGTCAGCTCAGTAAGCTACTGGGTCAGCTGAGTAAGCTACTGGGTCAGCTGAGTAAGCTACTGGGTCAGCTGAGTAAGCTACTGGGTCAGCTCAGTAAGCTACTGGGTCAGCTCAGTAAGTTACTGGGTCAGCTCAGTAAGCTACTGGGTTAGCTGAGTAAGCTACTGGGTTAGCTGAGTAAGCTACTGGGTCAGCTGAGTAAGCTACTGGGTCAGCTCAGTAAGCTACTGGGTCAGCTCAGTAAGCTACTGGGTCAGCTCAGTAAGCTACTGGGTCAGCTCAGTAAGCTACTGGGTCAGCTCAGTAAGCTACTGAGTCAGCTGAGTAAGCTACTGGGTCAGCTCAGTAAGCTACTGGGTCAGCTCAGTAAGCTACTGGGTCAGCTGAGTAAGCTACTGGGTCAGCTGAGTAAGTTACTGGGTCAGCTCAGTAAGCTACTGGGTCAGCTGAGTAAGTTACTGGGTCAGCTCAGTAAGCTACTGGGTCAGCTGAGTAAGCTACTGGGTCAGCTCAGTAAGCTACTGGGTCAGCTGAGTAAGTTACTGGGTCAGCTCAGTAAGCTACTGGGTCAGCTGAGTAAGCTACTGGGTCAGCTGAGTAAGCTACTGGGTTAGCTGAGTAAGCTACTGGGTCAGGTTAATAAGCTACTGGGTCAGCTCAGTAAGCTACTGGGTCAGCTGAGTAAGCTACTGAGTCAGCTCAGTAAGCTACTGGGTCAGCTCAGTAAGCTACTGGGTCAGCTCAGTAAGCTACTGGGTCAGCTCAGTAAGCTACTGGGTCAGCTCAGTAAGCTACTGAGTCAGCTGAGTAAGCTACTGGGTCAGCTCAGTAAGCTACTGGGTCAGCTCAGTAAGCTACTGGGTCAGCTGAGTAAGCTACTGGGTCAGCTGAGTAAGTTACTGAGTCAGCTCAGTAAGCTACTGGGTCAGCTCAGTAAGCTACTGGGTCAGCTGAGTAAGCTACTGGGTCAGCTGAGTAAGTTACTGAGTCAGCTCAGTAAGCTACTGGGTCAGCTCAGTAAGCTACTGGGTCAGCTGAGTAAGTTACTGGGTCAGCTCAGTAAGCTACTGGGTCAGCTGAGTAAGCTACTGGGTCAGCTGAGTAAGTTACTGGGTCAGCTGAGTAAGTTACTGGGTCAGCTCAGTAAGCTACTGGGTCAGCTGAGTAAGTTACTGGGTCAGCTCAGTAAGCTACTGGGTCAGCTCAGTAAGCTACTGGGTCAGCTGAGTAAGCTACTGGGTTAGCTGAGTAAGCTACTGGGTCGGCTGAGTAAGCTACTGGGTTAGCTGAGTAAGCTACTGGGTCAGGTAAATAAGCTACTGGGTCAGGTAAATAAGCTACTGGGTCAGGTTAATAAGCTACTGGGTCAGCTCAGTAAGCTACTGAGTCAGCTCAGTAAGCTACTGGGTCAGCTCAGTAAGCTACTGGGTCAGCTCAGTAAGCTACTGGGTCAGCTGAGTAAGCTACTGAGTCAGCTCAGTAAGCTACTGGGTCAGCTCAGTAAGCTACTGGGTCAGCTCAGTAAGCTACTGGGTCAGCTCAGTAAGCTAGTGGGTCGGCTGAGTAAGCTAGTGGGTTGGCTGAGTAAGCTACTGGGTTAGCTGAGTAAGCTACTGGGTCGGCTGAGTAAGCTACTGGGTTAGCTGAGTAAGCTACTGGGTCAGGTAAATAAGCTACTGGGTCAGGTCAATAAGCTACTGGGTCAGGTTAATAAGCTACTGGGTCAGCTCAGTAAGCTACTGGGTCAGCTCAGTAAGCTACTGGGTCAGCTCAGTAAGCTACTGAGTCAGCTCAGTAAGCTACTGGGTCAGCTCAGTAAGCTACTGGGTCAGCTCAGTAAGCTACTGGGTCAGCTCAGTAAGCTACTGGGTCAGCTCAGTAAGCTACTGGGTCAGCTCAGTAAGCTACTGAGTCAGCTGAGTAAGCTACTGGGTCAGCTCAGTAAGCTACTGGGTCAGCTCAGTAAGCTACTGGGTCAGCTGAGTAAGCTACTGGGTCAGCTGAGTAAGTTACTGGGTCAGCTCAGTAAGCTACTGGGTCAGCTGAGTAAGTTACTGGGTCAGCTCAGTAAGCTACTGGGTCAGCTGAGTAAGCTACTGGGTCAGCTGAGTAAGCTACTGGGTTAGCTGAGTAAGCTACTGGTTCGGCTGAGTAAGCTACTGGGTTAGCTGAGTAAGCTACTGGGTCAGGTAAATAAGCTACTGGGTCAGGTCAATAAGCTACTGGGTCAGGTTAATAAGCTACTGGGTCAGCTCAGTAAGCTACTGGGTCAGCTGAGTAAGCTACTGAGTCAGCTCAGTAAGCTACTGGGTCAGCTCAGTAAGCTACTGGGTCAGCTCAGTAAGCTACTGGGTCAGCTCAGTAAGCTACTGGGTCAGCTCAGTAAGCTACTGAGTCAGCTGAGTAAGCTACTGGGTCAGCTCAGTAAGCTACTGGGTCAGCTCAGTAAGCTACTGGGTCAGCTGAGTAAGCTACTGGGTCAGCTGAGTAAGTTACTGAGTCAGCTCAGTAAGCTACTGGGTCAGCTCAGTAAGCTACTGGGTCAGCTGAGTAAGCTACTGGGTCAGCTGAGTAAGTTACTGGGTCAGCTCAGTAAGCTACTGGGTCAGCTGAGTAAGCTACTGGGTCAGCTGAGTAAGCTACTGGGTCAGCTCAGTAAGCTACTGGGTCAGGTAAATAAGCTACTGGGTCAGGTCAATAAGCTACTGGGTCAGGTTAATAAGCTACTGGGTCAGCTCAGTAAGCTACTGAGTCAGCTCAGTAAGCTACTGGGTCGGCTCAGTAAGCTACTGGGTCAGCTCAGTAAGCTACTGGGTCAGCTCAGTAAGCTACTTGGTCAGCTCAGTAAGCTACTGGGTCAGCTCAGTAAGCTACTGGGTCAGCTCAGTAAGCTACTGGGTCAGCTCAGTAAGCTACTGAGTCAGCTCAGTAAGCTACTGGGTCAGCTCAGTAAGCTACTGGGTCAGCTCAGTAAGCTACTGGGTCAGCTGAGTAAGCTACTGAGTCAGCTCAGTAAGCTACTGGGTCAGCTCAGTAAGCTACTGGGTCAGCTGAGTAAGCTACTGGGTCAGCTCAGTAAGCTACTGGGTCGGCTGAGTAAGCTAGTGGGTCGGCTGAGTAAGCTACTCGGTTAGCTGAGTAAGCTACTGGGTCGGCTGAGTAAGCTACTGGGTTAGCTGAGTAAGCTACTGGGTCAGGTAAATAAGCTACTGGGTCAGCTCAGTAAGCTACTGGGTCAGCTCAGTAAGCTACTGGGTCAGCTCAGTAAGCTACTGAGTCAGCTCAGTAAGCTACTGGGTCAGCTCAGTAAGCTACTGGGTCAGCTCAGTAAGCTACTGGGTCAGCTCAGTAAGCTACTGGGTCAGCTCAGTAAGCTACTGGGTCAGCTCAGTAAGCTACTGGGTCAGCTGAGTAAGCTACTGGGTCAGCTGAGTAAGCTACTGGGTTAGCTGAGTAAGATACTGGGTCAGCTGAATAAGCTACTGGGTCAGCTCAGTAAGCTACTGGGTTAGCTGAGTAAGCTACTGGGTCAGCTGAGTAAGTTACTGGGTCAGCTGAGTAAGCTACTGGGTCAGCTCAGTAAGCTACTGGGTCAGCTGAGTAAGTTACTGGGTCAGCTCAGTAAGCTACTGGGTCAGCTCAGTAAGCTACTGGGTCAGCTGAGTAAGCTACTGGGTTAGCTGAGTAAGCTACTGGGTTAGCTGAGTAAGCTACTGGGTCAGCTGAGTAAGCTACTGGGTCAGCTGAGTAAGCTACTGGGTCAGCTGAGTAAGCTACTGGGTCAGCTGAGTAAGCTACTGGGTCAGCTCAGTAAGCTACTGGGTCAGCTCAGTAAGCTACTGGGTCAGCTCAGTAAGCTACTGGGTCAGCTCAGTAAGCTACTGGGTCAGCTCAGTAAGCTACTGGGTCAGCTCAGTAAGCTACTGGGTCAGCTCAGTAAGCTACTGAGTCAGCTGAGTAAGCTACTGGGTCAGCTCAGTAAGCTACTGGGTCAGCTCAGTAAGCTACTGGGTCAGCTGAGTAAGCTACTGGGTCAGCTGAGTAAGTTACTGGGTCAGCTCAGTAAGCTACTGGGTCAGCTGAGTAAGTTACTGGGTCAGCTCAGTAAGCTACTGGGTCAGCTGAGTAAGCTACTGGGTCAGCTGAGTAAGCTACTGGGTTAGCTGAGTAAGCTACTGGTTCGGCTGAGTAAGCTACTGGGTTAGCTGAGTAAGCTACTGGGTCAGGTAAATAAGCTACTGGGTCAGGTCAATAAGCTACTGGGTCAGGTTAATAAGCTACTGGGTCAGCTCAGTAAGCTACTGGGTCAGCTGAGTAAGCTACTGAGTCAGCTCAGTAAGCTACTGGGTCAGCTCAGTAAGCTACTGGGTCAGCTCAGTAAGCTACTGGGTCAGCTCAGTAAGCTACTGGGTCAGCTCAGTAAGCTACTGAGTCAGCTGAGTAAGCTACTGGGTCAGCTCAGTAAGCTACTGGGTCAGCTCAGTAAGCTACTGGGTCAGCTGAGTAAGCTACTGGGTCAGCTGAGTAAGTTACTGAGTCAGCTCAGTAAGCTACTGGGTCAGCTCAGTAAGCTACTGGGTCAGCTGAGTAAGCTACTGGGTCAGCTGAGTAAGTTACTGGGTCAGCTCAGTAAGCTACTGGGTCAGCTGAGTAAGCTACTGGGTCAGCTGAGTAAGCTACTGGGTCAGCTCAGTAAGCTACTGGGTCAGGTAAATAAGCTACTGGGTCAGGTCAATAAGCTACTGGGTCAGGTTAATAAGCTACTGGGTCAGCTCAGTAAGCTACTGAGTCAGCTCAGTAAGCTACTGGGTCGGCTCAGTAAGCTACTGGGTCAGCTCAGTAAGCTACTGGGTCAGCTCAGTAAGCTACTTGGTCAGCTCAGTAAGCTACTGGGTCAGCTCAGTAAGCTACTGGGTCAGCTCAGTAAGCTACTGGGTCAGCTCAGTAAGCTACTGAGTCAGCTCAGTAAGCTACTGGGTCAGCTCAGTAAGCTACTGGGTCAGCTCAGTAAGCTACTGGGTCAGCTGAGTAAGCTACTGAGTCAGCTCAGTAAGCTACTGGGTCAGCTCAGTAAGCTACTGGGTCAGCTGAGTAAGCTACTGGGTCAGCTCAGTAAGCTACTGGGTCGGCTGAGTAAGCTAGTGGGTCGGCTGAGTAAGCTACTCGGTTAGCTGAGTAAGCTACTGGGTCGGCTGAGTAAGCTACTGGGTTAGCTGAGTAAGCTACTGGGTCAGGTAAATAAGCTACTGGGTCAGGTCAATAAGCTACTGGGTCAGGTTAATAAGCTACTGGGTCAGCTCAGTAAGCTACTGGGTCAGCTCAGTAAGCTACTGGGTCAGCTCAGTAAGCTACTGAGTCAGCTCAGTAAGCTACTGGGTCAGCTCAGTAAGCTACTGGGTCAGCTCAGTAAGCTACTGGGTCAGCTCAGTAAGCTACTGGGTCAGCTCAGTAAGCTACTGGGTCAGCTCAGTAAGCTACTGGGTCAGCTGAGTAAGCTACTGGGTCAGCTGAGTAAGCTACTGGGTTAGCTGAGTAAGATACTGGGTCAGCTGAATAAGCTACTGGGTCAGCTCAGTAAGCTACTGGGTTAGCTGAGTAAGCTACTGGGTCAGCTGAGTAAGTTACTGGGTCAGCTGAGTAAGCTACTGGGTCAGCTCAGTAAGCTACTGGGTCAGCTGAGTAAGTTACTGGGTCAGCTCAGTAAGCTACTGGGTCAGCTCAGTAAGCTACTGGGTCAGCTGAGTAAGCTACTGGGTTAGCTGAGTAAGCTACTGGGTTAGCTGAGTAAGCTACTGGGTCAGCTGAGTAAGCTACTGGGTCAGCTGAGTAAGCTACTGGGTCAGCTGAGTAAGCTACTGGGTCAGCTGAGTAAGCTACTGGGTCAGCTCAGTAAGCTACTGGGTCAGCTCAGTAAGCTACTGGGTCAGCTCAGTAAGCTACTGGGTCAGCTGAGTAAGCTACTGGGTCAGCTGAGTAAGCTACTGGGTCAGCTCAGTAAGCTACTGGGTCAGCTCAGTAAGTTACTGGGTCAGCTCAGTAAGCTACTGGGTTAGCTGAGTAAGCTACTGGGTTAGCTGAGTAAGCTACTGGGTCAGCTGAGTAAGCTACTGGGTCAGCTCAGTAAGCTACTGGGTCAGCTCAGTAAGCTACTGGGTCAGCTCAGTAAGCTACTGGGTCAGCTCAGTAAGCTACTGGGTCAGCTCAGTAAGCTACTGAGTCAGCTGAGTAAGCTACTGGGTCAGCTCAGTAAGCTACTGGGTCAGCTCAGTAAGCTACTGGGTCAGCTGAGTAAGCTACTGGGTCAGCTGAGTAAGTTACTGGGTCAGCTCAGTAAGCTACTGGGTCAGCTGAGTAAGTTACTGGGTCAGCTCAGTAAGCTACTTGGTCAGCTGAGTAAGCTACTGGGTCAGCTCAGTAAGCTACTGGGTCAGCTGAGTAAGTTACTGGGTCAGCTCAGTAAGCTACTGGGTCAGCTGAGTAAGCTACTGGGTCAGCTGAGTAAGCTACTGGGTTAGCTGAGTAAGCTACTGGGTCAGGTTAATAAGCTACTGGGTCAGCTCAGTAAGCTACTGGGTCAGCTGAGTAAGCTACTGAGTCAGCTCAGTAAGCTACTGGGTCAGCTCAGTAAGCTACTGGGTCAGCTCAGTAAGCTACTGGGTCAGCTCAGTAAGCTACTGGGTAAGCTCAGTAAGCTACTGAGTCAGCTGAGTAAGCTACTGGGTCAGCTCAGTAAGCTACTGGGTCAGCTCAGTAAGCTACTGGGTCAGCTGAGTAAGCTACTGGGTCAGCTGAGTAAGTTACTGAGTCAGCTCAGTAAGCTACTGGGTCAGCTCAGTAAGCTACTGGGTCAGCTGAGTAAGCTACTGGGTCAGCTGAGTAAGTTACTGAGTCAGCTCAGTAAGCTACTGGGTCAGCTCAGTAAGCTACTGGGTCAGCTGAGTAAGTTACTGGGTCAGCTCAGTAAGCTACTGGGTCAGCTGAGTAAGCTACTGGGTCAGCTGAGTAAGTTACTGGGTCAGCTGAGTAAGTTACTGGGTCAGCTCAGTAAGCTACTGGGTCAGCTGAGTAAGTTACTGGGTCAGCTCAGTAAGCTACTGGGTCAGCTCAGTAAGCTACTGGGTCAGCTGAGTAAGCTACTGGGTTAGCTGAGTAAGCTACTGGGTCGGCTGAGTAAGCTACTGGGTTAGCTGAGTAAGCTACTGGGTCAGGTAAATAAGCTACTGGGTCAGGTAAATAAGCTACTGGGTCAGGTTAATAAGCTACTGGGTCAGCTCAGTAAGCTACTGAGTCAGCTCAGTAAGCTACTGGGTCAGCTCAGTAAGCTACTGGGTCAGCTCAGTAAGCTACTGGGTCAGCTGAGTAAGCTACTGAGTCAGCTCAGTAAGCTACTGGGTCAGCTCAGTAAGCTACTGGGTCAGCTCAGTAAGCTACTGGGTCAGCTCAGTAAGCTAGTGGGTCGGCTGAGTAAGCTAGTGGGTTGGCTGAGTAAGCTACTGGGTTAGCTGAGTAAGCTACTGGGTCGGCTGAGTAAGCTACTGGGTTAGCTGAGTAAGCTACTGGGTCAGGTAAATAAGCTACTGGGTCAGGTCAATAAGCTACTGGGTCAGGTTAATAAGCTACTGGGTCAGCTCAGTAAGCTACTGGGTCAGCTCAGTAAGCTACTGGGTCAGCTCAGTAAGCTACTGAGTCAGCTCAGTAAGCTACTGGGTCAGCTCAGTAAGCTACTGGGTCAGCTCAGTAAGCTACTGGGTCAGCTCAGTAAGCTACTGGGTCAGCTCAGTAAGCTACTGGGTTAGCTGAGTAAGCTACTGGGTCAGGTAAATAAGCTACTGGGTCAGGTCAATAAGCTACTGGGTCAGGTTAATAAGCTACTGGGTCAGCTCAGTAAGCTACTGGGTCAGCTCAGTAAGCTACTGGGTCAGCTGAGTAAGCTACTGGGTCAGCTCAGTAAGCTACTGGGTCAGCTGAGTAAGCTACTGGGTCATCTCAGTAAGCTACTGGGTTAGCTGAGTAAGCTACTGCGTCAGCTGAGTAAGTTACTGGGTCAGCTGAGTAAGCTACTGGGTCAGCTGAGTAAGCTACTGGGTCAGCTGAGTAAGTTACTGGGTCAGCTCAGTAAGCTACTGGGTCAGCTCAGTAAGCTACTGGGTCAGCTGAGTAAGCTACTGGGTCAGCTGAGTAAGCTACTGGGTTAGCTCAGTAAGCTACTGGGTCAGCTGAGTAAGTTACTGGGTCAGCTCAGTAAGCTACTGGGTCAGCTGAGTAAGCTACTGGGTCAGCTGAGTAAGCTACTGGGTTAGCTGAGTAAGCTACTGGTTCGGCTGAGTAAGCTACTGGGTTAGCTGAGTAAGCTACTGGGTCAGGTAAATAAGCTACTGGGTCAGGTCAATAAGCTACTGGGTCAGGTTAATAAGCTACTGGGTCAGCTCAGTAAGCTACTGGGTCAGCTGAGTAAGCTACTGAGTCAGCTCAGTAAGCTACTGGGTCAGCTCAGTAAGCTACTGGGTCAGCTCAGTAAGCTACTGGGTCAGCTCAGTAAGCTACTGGGTCAGCTCAGTAAGCTACTGAGTCAGCTGAGTAAGCTACTGGGTCAGCTCAGTAAGCTACTGGGTCAGCTCAGTAAGCTACTGGGTCAGCTGAGTAAGCTACTGGGTCAGCTGAGTAAGTTACTGAGTCAGCTCAGTAAGCTACTGGGTCAGCTCAGTAAGCTACTGGGTCAGCTGAGTAAGCTACTGGGTCAGCTGAGTAAGCTACTGGGTTAGCTGAGTAAGCTACTGGGTCGGCTGAGTAAGCTACTGGGTTAGCTGAGTAAGCTACTGGGTCAGGTAAATAAGCTACTGGGTCAGGTAAATAAGCTACTGGGTCTGGTTAATAAGCTACTGGGTCAGCTCAGTAAGCTACTGAGTCAGCTCAGTAAGCTACTGGGTCAGCTCAGTAAGCTACTGGGTCAGCTCAGTAAGCTACTGGGTCAGCTGAGTAAGCTACTGAGTCAGCTCAGTAAGCTACTGGGTCAGCTCAGTAAGCTACTGGGTCAGCTCAGTAAGCTACTGGGTCAGCTCAGTAAGCTAGTGGGTCGGCTGAGTAAGCTAGTGGGTCGGCTGAGTAAGCTACTCGGTTAGCTGAGTAAGCTACTGGGTCGGCTGAGTAAGCTACTGGGTTAGCTGAGTAAGCTACTGGGTCAGGTAAATAAGCTACTGGGTCAGGTCAATAAGCTACTGGGTCAGGTTAATAAGCTACTGGGTCAGCTCAGTAAGCTACTGGGTCAGCTCAGTAAGCTACTGGGTCAGCTCAGTAAGCTACTGAGTCAGCTCAGTAAGCTACTGGGTCAGCTCAGTAAGCTACTGGGTCAGCTCAGTAAGCTACTGGGTCAGCTCAGTAAGCTACTGGGTCAGCTCAGTAAGCTACTGGGTCAGCTCAGTAAGCTACTGGGTCAGCTGAGTAAGCTACTGGGTCAGCTGAGTAAGCTACTGGGTTAGCTGAGTAAGATACTGGGTCAGCTGAATAAGCTACTGGGTCAGCTCAGTAAGCTACTGGGTTAGCTGAGTAAGCTACTGGGTCAGCTGAGTAAGTTACTGGGTCAGCTGAGTAAGCTACTGGGTCAGCTCAGTAAGCTACTGGGTCAGCTGAGTAAGTTACTGGGTCAGCTCAGTAAGCTACTGGGTCAGCTCAGTAAGCTACTGGGTCAGCTGAGTAAGCTACTGGGTTAGCTGAGTAAGCTACTGGGTTAGCTTAGTAAGCTACTGGGTCAGCTGAGTAAGCTACTGGGTCAGCTGAGTAAGCTACTGGGTCAGCTGAGTAAGCTACTGGGTCAGCTGAGTAAGCTACTGGGTCAGCTCAGTAAGCTACTGAGTCAGCTCAGTAAGCTACTGGGTCAGCTCAGTAAGCTACTGGGTCAGCTCAGTAAGCTACTGGGTCAGCTCAGTAAGCTACTGGGTCAGCTCAGTAAGCTACTGAGTCAGCTGAGTAAGCTACTGGGTCAGCTCAGTAAGCTACTGGGTCAGCTCAGTAAGCTACTGGGTCAGCTCAGTAAGCTACTGGGTCAGCTGAGTAAGTTACTGAGTCAGCTCAGTAAGCTACTGGGTCAGCTCAGTAAGCTACTGGGTCAGCTGAGTAAGCTACTGGGTCAGCTGAGTAAGTTACTGGGTCAGCTCAGTAAGCTACTGGGTCAGCTGAGTAAGCTACTGGGTCAGCTGAGTAAGCTACTGGGTCAGCTCAGTAAGCTACTGGGTCAGGTAAATAAGCTACTGGGTCAGGTCAATAAGCTACTGGGTCAGGTTAATAAGCTACTGGGTCAGCTCAGTAAGCTACTGAGTCAGCTCAGTAAGCTACTGGGTCGGCTCAGTAAGCTACTGGGTCAGCTCAGTAAGCTACTGGGTCAGCTCAGTAAGCTACTGAGTCAGCTCAGTAAGCTACTGGGTCAGCTCAGTAAGCTACTTGGTCAGCTCAGTAAGCTACTGGGTCAGCTCAGTAAGCTACTGGGTCAGCTCAGTAAGCTACTGGGTCAGCTCAGTAAGCTACTGAGTCAGCTCAGTAAGCTACTGGGTCAGCTGAGTAAGCTACTGGGTTAGCTGAGTAAGCTACTGGGTCGGCTGAGTAAGCTACTGGGTTAGCTGAGTAAGCTACTGGGTCAGGTAAATAAGCTACTGGGTCAGGTAAATAAGCTACTGGGTCAGGTCAATAAGCTACTGGGTCAGGTTAATAAGCTACTGGGTCAGCTCAGTAAGCTACTGGGTCAGCTGAGTAAGCTACTGAGTCAGCTCAGTAAGCTACTGGGTCAGCTCAGTAAGCTACTGGGTCAGCTCAGTAAGCTACTGGGTCAGCTCAGTAAGCTACTGGGTCAGCTCAGTAAGCTACTGGGTCAGCTGAGTAAGCTACTGGGTCAGCTGAGTAAGTTACTGAGTCAGCTCAGTAAGCTACTGGGTCAGCTCAGTAAGCTACTGGGTCAGCTGAGTAAGCTACTGGGTCAGCTGAGTAAGTTACTGGGTCAGCTCAGTAAGCTACTGGGTCAGCTGAGTAAGCTACTGGGTCAGCTGAGTAGATACTGGGTTAGCTGAGTAAGCTACTGGGTCAGGTAAATAAGCTACTGGGTCAGGTAAATAAGCTACTGGGTCAGGTTAATAAGCTACTGGGTCAGCTCAGTAAGCTACTGAGTCAGCTCAGTAAGCTACTGGGGTCAGCTCAGTAAGCTACTGGGTCAGCTCAGTAAGCTACTGGGTCAGCTGAGTAAGCTACTGAGTCAGCTCAGTAAGCTACTGGGTCAGCTCAGTAAGCTACTGGGTCAGCTCAGTAAGCTACTGGGTCAGCTCAGTAAGCTAGTGGGTCGGCTGAGTAAGCTAGTGGGTCGGCTGAGTAAGCTACTGGGTTAGCTGAGTAAGCTACTGGGTCGGCTGAGTAAGCTACTGGGTTAGCTGAGTAAGGCTACTGGGTCAGGTAAATAAGCTACTGGGTCAGGTTAATAAGCTACTGGGTCAGCTCAGTAAGCTACTGGGTCAGGTTAATAAGCTACTGGGTCAGCTCAGTAAGCTACTGGGTCAGCTCAGTAAGCTACTGGGTCAGCTCAGTAAGCTACTGAGTCAGCTCAGTAAGCTACTGGGTCAGCTCAGTAAGCTACTGGGTCAGCTCAGTAAGCTACTGGGTCAGCTCAGTAAGCTACTGGGTCAGCTCAGTAAGCTACTGGGTCAGCTCAGTAAGCTACTGAGTCAGCTGAGTAAGCTACTGGGTCAGCTCAGTAAGCTACTGGGTCAGCTCAGTAAGCTACTGGGTCGGCTGAGTAAGCTACTGGGTTAGCTGAGTAAGCTACTGGGTCAGGTAAATAAGCTACTGGGGTCAGGTCAATAAGCTACTGGGTCAGCTCAGTAAGCTACTGGGTCAGCTCAGTAAGCTACTGGGTCAGCTCAGTAAGCTACTGAGTCAGCTCAGTAAGCTACTGGGTCAGCTCAGTAAGCTACTGGGTCAGCTCAGTAAGCTACTGGGTCAGCTCAGTAAGCTACTGGGTCAGCTCAGTAAGCTACTGGGTCAGCTCAGTAAGCTACTGAGTCAGCTGAGTAAGCTACTGGGTCAGCTGAGTAAGCTACTGGGTCAGCTCAGTAAGCTACTGGGTCAGCTGAGTAAGCTACTGGGTCAGCTGAGTAAGTTACTGGGTCAGCTCAGTAAGCTACTGGGTCAGCTGAGTAAGCTACTGGGTCAGCTGAGTAAGCTACTGGGTCAGCTGAGTAAGCTACTGGGTCAGCTGAGTAAGCTTACTGGGTCAGCTGAGTAAGCTACTGGGTCAGCTGAGTAAGTTACTGAGTCAGCTCAGTAAGCTACTGGGTCAGCTCAGTAAGCTACTGGGTCAGCTGAGTAAGCTACTGGGTCAGCTGAGTAAGTTACTGGGTCAGCTCAGTAAGCTACTGGGTCAGCTGAGTAAGCTACTGGGTCAGCTGAGTAAGCTACTGGGTCAGCTCAGTAAGCTACTGGGTCAGGTCCAATAAGCTACTGGGTTCAGGTCAATAAGCTACTGGGTCAGGTTAATAAGCTACTGGGTCAGCTCAGTAAGCTACTGAGTCAGCTCAGTAAGCTACTGGGTCGGCTCAGTAAGCTACTGGGTCAGCTCAGTAAGCTACTGGGTCAGCTCAGTAAGCTACTGAGTCAGCTCAGTAAGCTACTGGGTCAGCTCAGTAAGCTACTTGGTCAGCTCAGTAAGCTACTGGGTCAGCTCAGTAAGCTACTGGGTCAGCTCAGTAAGCTACTGGGTCAGCTCAGTAAGCTACTGAGTCAGCTCAGTAAGCTACTGGGTCAGCTCAGTAAGCTACTGGGTCAGCTGAGTAAGTTACTGGGTCAGCTCAGTAAGCTACTGGGTCAGCTGAGTAAGCTACTGGGTCAGCTGAGTAAGTTACTGGGTCAGCTCAGTAAGCTACTGGGTCAGCTGAGTAAGTTACTGGGTCAGCTCAGTAAGCTACTGGGTTAGCTGAGTAAGCTACTGGGTCAGGTAAATAAGCTACTGGGTCAGGTCAATAAGCTACTGGGTCAGGTTAATAAGCTACTGGGTCAGCTCAGTAAGCTACTGGGTCAGCTCAGTAAGCTACTGGGTCAGCTGAGTAAGCTACTGGGTCAGCTCAGTAAGCTACTGGGTCAGCTGAGTAAGCTACTGGGTCAGCTGAGTAAGCTACTGGGTTAGCTGAGTAAGCTACTGGGTCAGCTGAGTAAGTTACTGGGTCAGCTGAGTAAGCTACTGGGTCAGCTGAGTAAGCTACTGGGTTAGCTGAGTAAGTTACTGGGTCAGCTCAGTAAGCTACTGGGTCAGCTCAGTAAGCTACTGGGTCAGCTGAGTAAGCTACTGGGTCAGCTGAGTAAGCTACTGGGTTAGCTGAGTAAGCTACTGGGTCAGCTGAGTAAGCTACTGGGTCAGCTGAGTAAGCTACTGGGTCAGCTGAGTAAGCTACTGGGTCAGCTGAGTAAGCTACTGGGTCAGCTCAGTAAGCTACTGGGTCAGCTCAGTAAGCTACTGGGTCAGCTCAGTAAGCTACTGGGTCAGCTGAGTAAGCTACTGGGTCAGCTGAGTAAGCTACTGGGTCAGCTGAGTAAGCTACTGGGTCAGCTCAGTAAGCTACTGGGTCAGCTCAGTAAGTTACTGGGTCAGCTCAGTAAGCTACTGGGTTAGCTGAGTAAGCTACTGGGTTAGCTGAGTAAGCTACTGGGTCAGCTGAGTAAGCTACTGGGTCAGCTCAGTAAGCTACTGGGTCAGCTCAGTAAGCTACTGGGTCAGCTCAGTAAGCTACTGGGTCAGCTCAGTAAGCTACTGGGTCAGCTCAGTAAGCTACTGGGTCAGCTGAGTAAGTTACTGGGTCAGCTCAGTAAGCTACTGGGTCAGCTGAGTAGCTACTGGGTCAGCTGAGTAAGTTACTGGGTCAGCTCAGTAAGCTACTGGGTCAGCTGAGTAAGTTACTGGGTCAGCTCAGTAAGCTACTGGGTTAGCTGAGTAAGCTACTGGGTCAGGTAAATAAGCTACTGGGTCAGGTCAATAAGCTACTGGGTCAGGTTAATAAGCTACTGGGTCAGCTCAGTAAGCTACTGGGTCAGCTGAGTAAGCTACTGGGTCAGCTGAGTAAGCTACTGGGTTAGCTGAGTAAGCTACTGGGTCAGGTTAATAAGCTACTGGGTCAGCTCAGTAAGCTACTGGGTCAGCTGAGTAAGCTACTGAGTCAGCTCAGTAAGCTACTGGGTCAGCTGAGTAAGCTACTGGGTCAGCTGAGTAAGCTACTGGGTCAGCTCAGTAAGCTACTGGGTCAGCTCAGTAAAGCTACTGAGTCAGCTGAGTAAGCTACTGGGTCAGCTCAGTAAGCTACTGGGTCAGCTCAGTAAGCTACTGGGTCAGCTGAGTAAGCTACTGGGTCAGCTGAGTAAGTTACTGAGTCAGCTCAGTAAGCTACTGGGTCAGCTCAGTAAGCTACTGGGTCAGCTGAGTAAGCTACTGGGTCAGCTCAGTAAGCTACTGGGTCAGCTGAGTAAGCTACTGGGTCAGCCGAGTAAGTTACTGGGTCAGCTCAGTAAGCTACTGGGTCAGCTGAGTAAGTTACTGGGTCAGCTCAGTAAGCTACTGGGTCAGCTCAGTAAGCTACTGGGTCAGCTGAGTAAGCTACTGGGTTAGCTGAGTAAGCTACTGGGTCGGCTGAGTAAGCTACTGGGTTAGCTGAGTAAGCTACTGGGTCAGGTAAATAAGCTACTGGGTCAGGTAAATAAGCTACTGGGTCTGGTTAATAAGCTACTGGGTCAGCTCAGTAAGCTACTGAGTCAGCTCAGTAAGCTACTGGGTCAGCTCAGTAAGCTACTGGGTCAGCTCAGTAAGCTACTGGGTCAGCTGAGTAAGCTACTGAGTCAGCTCAGTAAGCTACTGGGTCAGCTCAGTAAGCTACTGGGTCAGCTCAGTAAGCTACTGGGTCAGCTCAGTAAGCTAGTGGGTCGGCTGAGTAAGCTAGTGGGTCGGCTGAGTAAGCTACTCGGTTAGCTGAGTAAGCTACTGGGTCGGCTGAGTAAGCTACTGGGTTAGCTGAGTAAGCTACTGGGTCAGGTAAATAAGCTACTGGGTCAGGTCAATAAGCTACTGGGTCAGGTTAATAAGCTACTGGGTCAGCTCAGTAAGCTACTGGGTCAGCTCAGTAAGCTACTGGGTCAGCTCAGTAAGCTACTGAGTCAGCTCAGTAAGCTACTGGGTCAGCTCAGTAAGCTACTGGGTCAGCTCAGTAAGCTACTGGGTCAGCTCAGTAAGCTACTGAGTCAGCTCAGTAAGCTACTGGGTCAGCTCAGTAAGCTACTTGGTCAGCTCAGTAAGCTACTGGGTCAGCTCAGTAAGCTACTGGGTCAGCTCAGTAAGCTACTGGGTCAGCTCAGTAAGCTACTGAGTCAGCTCAGTAAGCTACTGGGTCAGCTCAGTAAGCTACTGGGTCAGCTGAGTAAGTTACTGGGTCAGCTCAGTAAGCTACTGGGTCAGCTGAGTAAGCTACTGGGTCAGCTGAGTAAGTTACTGGGTCAGCTCAGTAAGCTACTGGGTCAGCTGAGTAAGTTACTGGGTCAGCTCAGTAAGCTACTGGGTTAGCTGAGTAAGCTACTGGGTCAGGTAAATAAGCTACTGGGTCAGGTCAATAAGCTACTGGGTCAGGTTAATAAGCTACTGGGTCAGCTCAGTAAGCTACTGGGTCAGCTCAGTAAGCTACTGGGTCAGCTGAGTAAGCTACTGGGTCAGCTCAGTAAGCTACTGGGTCAGCTGAGTAAGCTACTGGGTCAGCTGAGTAAGCTACTGGGTTAGCTGAGTAAGCTACTGGGTCAGCTGAGTAAGTTACTGGGTCAGCTGAGTAAGCTACTGGGTCAGCTGAGTAAGCTACTGGGTTAGCTGAGTAAGTTACTGGGTCAGCTCAGTAAGCTACTGGGTCAGCTCAGTAAGCTACTGGGTCAGCTGAGTAAGCTACTGGGTCAGCTGAGTAAGCTACTGGGTTAGCTGAGTAAGCTACTGGGTCAGCTGAGTAAGCTACTGGGTCAGCTGAGTAAGCTACTGGGTCAGCTGAGTAAGCTACTGGGTCAGCTGAGTAAGCTACTGGGTCAGCTCAGTAAGCTACTGGGTCAGCTCAGTAAGCTACTGGGTCAGCTCAGTAAGCTACTGGGTCAGCTGAGTAAGCTACTGGGTCAGCTGAGTAAGCTACTGGGTCAGCTGAGTAAGCTACTGGGTCAGCTCAGTAAGCTACTGGGTCAGCTCAGTAAGTTACTGGGTCAGCTCAGTAAGCTACTGGGTTAGCTGAGTAAGCTACTGGGTTAGCTGAGTAAGCTACTGGGTCAGCTGAGTAAGCTACTGGGTCAGCTCAGTAAGCTACTGGGTCAGCTCAGTAAGCTACTGGGTCAGCTCAGTAAGCTACTGGGTCAGCTCAGTAAGCTACTGGGTCAGCTCAGTAAGCTACTGGGTCAGCTGAGTAAGTTACTGGGTCAGCTCAGTAAGCTACTGGGTCAGCTGAGTAAGCTACTGGGTCAGCTGAGTAAGTTACTGGGTCAGCTCAGTAAGCTACTGGGTCAGCTGAGTAAGTTACTGGGTCAGCTCAGTAAGCTACTGGTTAGCTGAGTAAGCTACTGGGTCAGGTAAATAAGCTACTGGGTCAGGTCAATAAGCTACTGGGTCAGGTTAATAAGCTACTGGGTCAGCTCAGTAAGCTACTGGGTCAGCTGAGTAAGCTACTGGGTCAGCTGAGTAAGCTACTGGGTTAGCTGAGTAAGCTACTGGGTCAGGTTAATAAGCTACTGGGTCAGCTCAGTAAGCTACTGGGTCAGCTGAGTAAGCTACTGAGTCAGCTCAGTAAGCTACTGGGTCAGCTGAGTAAGCTACTGGGTCAGCTGAGTAAGCTACTGGGTCAGCTCAGTAAGCTACTGGGTCAGCTCAGTAAGCTACTGAGTCAGCTGAGTAAGCTACTGGGTCAGCTCAGTAAGCTACTGGGTCAGCTCAGTAAGCTACTGGGTCAGCTGAGTAAGCTACTGGGTCAGCTGAGTAAGTTACTGAGTCAGCTCAGTAAGCTACTGGGTCAGCTCAGTAAGCTACTGGGTCAGCTGAGTAAGCTACTGGGTCAGCTCAGTAAGCTACTGGGTCAGCTGAGTAAGCTACTGGGTCAGCCGAGTAAGTTACTGGGTCAGCTCAGTAAGCTACTGGGTCAGCTGAGTAAGTTACTGGGTCAGCTCAGTAAGCTACTGGGTCAGCTCAGTAAGCTACTGGGTCAGCTGAGTAAGCTACTGGGTTAGCTGAGTAAGCTACTGGGTCGGCTGAGTAAGCTACTGGGTTAGCTGAGTAAGCTACTGGGTCAGGTAATAAGCTACTGGGTCAGGTAAATAAGCTACTGGGTCTGGTTAATAAGCTACTGGGTCAGCTCAGTAAGCTACTGAGTCAGCTCAGTAAGCTACTGGGTCAGCTCAGTAAGCTACTGGGTCAGCTCAGTAAGCTACTGGGTCAGCTGAGTAAGCTACTGAGTCAGCTCAGTAAGCTACTGGGTCAGCTCAGTAAGCTACTGGGTCAGCTCAGTAAGCTACTGGGTCAGCTCAGTAAGCTAGTGGGTCGGCTGAGTAAGCTAGTGGGTCGGCTGAGTAAGCTACTCGGTTAGCTGAGTAAGCTACTGGGTCGGCTGAGTAAGCTACTGGGTTAGCTGAGTAAGCTACTGGGTCAGGTAAATAAGCTACTGGGTCAGGTCAATAAGCTACTGGGTCAGGTTAATAAGCTACTGGGTCAGCTCAGTAAGCTACTGGGTCAGCTCAGTAAGCTACTGGGTCAGCTCAGTAAGCTACTGAGTCAGCTCAGTAAGCTACTGGGTCAGCTCAGTAAGCTACTGGGTCAGCTCAGTAAGCTACTGGGTCAGCTCAGTAAGCTACTGGGTCAGCTCAGTAAGCTACTGGGTCAGCTCAGTAAGCTACTGGGTCAGCTGAGTAAGCTACTGGGTCAGCTGAGTAAGCTACTGGGTTAGCTGAGTAAGATACTGGGTCAGCTGAATAAGCTACTGGGTCAGCTCAGTAAGCTACTGGGTTAGCTGAGTAAGCTACTGGGTCAGCTGAGTAAGTTACTGGGTCAGCTGAGTAAGCTACTGGGTCAGCTCAGTAAGCTACTGGGTCAGCTGAGTAAGTTACTGGGTCAGCTCAGTAAGCTACTGGGTCAGCTCAGTAAGCTACTGGGTCAGCTGAGTAAGCTACTGGGTTAGCTGAGTAAGCTACTGGGTTAGCTGAGTAAGCTACTGGGTCAGCTGAGTAAGCTACTGGGTCAGCTGAGTAAGCTACTGGGGTCAGCTGAGTAAGCTACTGGGTCAGCTGAGTAAGCTACTGGGTCAGCTCAGTAAGCTACTGGGTCAGCTCAGTAAGCTACTGGGTCAGCTCAGTAAGCTACTGGGTCAGCTGAGTAAGCTACTGGGTCAGCTGAGTAAGCTACTGGGTCAGCTGAGTAAGCTACTGGGTCAGCTCAGTAAGCTACTGGGTCAGCTCAGTAAGTTACTGGGTCAGCTCAGTAAGCTACTGGGTTAGCTGAGTAAGCTACTGGGTTAGCTGAGTAAGCTACTGGGTCAGCTGAGTAAGCTACTGGGTCAGCTCAGTAAGCTACTGGGTCAGCTCAGTAAGCTACTGGGTCAGCTCAGTAAGCTACTGGGTCAGCTCAGTAAGCTACTGGGTCAGCTCAGTAAGCTACTGAGTCAGCTGAGTAAGCTACTGGGTCAGCTCAGTAAGCTACTGGGTCAGCTCAGTAAGCTACTGGGTCAGCTGAGTAAGCTACTGGGTCAGCTGAGTAAGTTACTGGGTCAGCTCAGTAAGCTACTGGGTCAGCTGAGTAAGTTACTGGGTCAGCTCAGTAAGCTACTGGGTCAGCTGAGTAAGCTACTGGGTCAGCTCAGTAAGCTACTGGGTCAGCTGAGTAAGTTACTGGGTCAGCTCAGTAAGCTACTGGGTCAGCTGAGTAAGCTACTGGGTCAGCTGAGTAAGCTACTGGGTTAGCTGAGTAAGCTACTGGGTCAGGTTAATAAGCTACTGGGTCAGCTCAGTAAGCTACTGGGTCAGCTGAGTAAGCTACTGAGTCAGCTCAGTAAGCTACTGGGTCAGCTCAGTAAGCTACTGGGTCAGCTCAGTAAGCTACTGGGTCAGCTCAGTAAGCTACTGAGTCAGCTGAGTAAGCTACTGGGTCAGCTCAGTAAGCTACTGGGTCAGCTCAGTAAGCTACTGGGTCAGCTGAGTAAGCTACTGGGTCAGCTGAGTAAGTTACTGAGTCAGCTCAGTAAGCTACTGGGTCAGCTCAGTAAGCTACTGGTCAGCTGAGTAAGCTACTGGGTCAGCTGAGTAAGTTACTGAGTCAGCTCAGTAAGCTACTGGGTCAGCTCAGTAAGCTACTGGGTCAGCTGAGTAAGTTACTGGGTCAGCTCAGTAAGCTACTGGGTCAGCTGAGTAAGCTACTGGGTCAGCTCAGTAAGTTACTGGGTCAGCTGAGTAAGTTACTGGGTCAGCTCAGTAAGCTACTGGGTCAGCTGAGTAAGTTACTGGGTCAGCTCAGTAAGCTACTGGGTCAGCTCAGTAAGCTACTGGGTCAGCTGAGTAAGCTACTGGGTTAGCTGAGTAAGCTACTGGGTCGGCTGAGTAAGCTACTGGGTTAGCTGAGTAAGCTACTGGGTCAGGTAAATAAGCTACTGGGTCAGGTAAATAAGCTACTGGGTCAGGTTAATAAGCTACTGGGTCAGCTCAGTAAGCTACTGAGTCAGCTCAGTAAGCTACTGGGTCAGCTCAGTAAGCTACTGGGTCAGCTCAGTAAGCTACTGGGTCAGCTGAGTAAGCTACTGAGTCAGCTCAGTAAGCTACTGGGTCAGCTCAGTAAGCTACTGGGTCAGCTCAGTAAGCTACTGGGTCAGCTCAGTAAGCTAGTGGGTCGGCTGAGTAAGCTAGTGGGTTGGCTGAGTAAGCTACTGGGTTAGCTGAGTAAGCTACTGGGTCGGCTGAGTAAGCTACTGGGTTAGCTGAGTAAGCTACTGGGTCAGGTAAATAAGCTACTGGGTCAGGTCAATAAGCTACTGGGTCAGGTTAATAAGCTACTGGGTCAGCTCAGTAAGCTACTGGGTCAGCTCAGTAAGCTACTGGGTCAGCTCAGTAAGCTACTGAGTCAGCTCAGTAAGCTACTGGGTCAGCTCAGTAAGCTACTGGGTCAGCTCAGTAAGCTACTGGGTCAGCTCAGTAAGCTACTGGGTCAGCTCAGTAAGCTACTGGGTCAGCTCAGTAAGCTACTGAGTCAGCTGAGTAAGCTACTGGGTCAGCTCAGTAAGCTACTGGGTCAGCTCAGTAAGCTACTGGGTCAGCTGAGTAAGCTACTGGGTCAGCTGAGTAAGTTACTGGGTCAGCTCAGTAAGCTACTGGGTCAGCTGAGTAAGTTACTGGGTCAGCTCAGTAAGCTACTGGGTCAGCTGAGTAAGCTACTGGGTCAGCTGAGTAAGCTACTGGGTTAGCTGAGTAAGCTACTGGTTCGGCTGAGTAAGCTACTGGGTTAGCTGAGTAAGCTACTGGGTCAGGTAAATAAGCTACTGGGTCAGGTCAATAAGCTACTGGGTCAGGTTAATAAGCTACTGGGTCAGCTCAGTAAGCTACTGGGTCAGCTGAGTAAGCTACTGAGTCAGCTCAGTAAGCTACTGGGTCAGCTCAGTAAGCTACTGGGTCAGCTCAGTAAGCTACTGGGTCAGCTCAGTAAGCTACTGGGTCAGCTCAGTAAGCTACTGAGTCAGCTGAGTAAGCTACTGGGTCAGCTCAGTAAGCTACTGGGTCAGCTCAGTAAGCTACTGGGTCAGCTGAGTAAGCTACTGGGTCAGCTGAGTAAGTTACTGAGTCAGCTCAGTAAGCTACTGGGTCAGCCTCAGTAAGCTACTGGGTCAGCTGAGTAAGCTACTGGGTCAGCTGAGTAAGTTACTGGGTCAGCTCAGTAAGCTACTGGGTCAGCTGAGTAAGCTACTGGGTCAGCTGAGTAAGCTACTGGGTCAGCTCAGTAAGCTACTGGGTCAGGTAAATAAGCTACTGGGTCAGGTCAATAAGCTACTGGGTCAGGTTAATAAGCTACTGGGTCAGCTCAGTAAGCTACTGAGTCAGCTCAGTAAGCTACTGGGTCGGCTCAGTAAGCTACTGGGTCAGCTCAGTAAGCTACTGGGTCAGCTCAGTAAGCTACTTGGTCAGCTCAGTAAGCTACTGGGTCAGCTCAGTAAGCTACTGGGTCAGCTCAGTAAGCTACTGGGTCAGCTCAGTAAGCTACTGAGTCAGCTCAGTAAGCTACTGGGTCAGCTCAGTAAGCTACTGGGTCAGCTCAGTAAGCTACTGGGTCAGCTGAGTAAGCTACTGAGTCAGCTCAGTAAGCTACTGGGTCAGCTCAGTAAGCTACTGGGTCAGCTGAGTAAGCTACTGGGTCAGCTCAGTAAGCTACTGGGTCGGCTGAGTAAGCTAGTGGGTCGGCTGAGTAAGCTACTCGGTTAGCTGAGTAAGCTACTGGGTCGGCTGAGTAAGCTACTGGGTTAGCTGAGTAAGCCACTGGGTCAGGTAAATAAGCTACTGGGTCAGGTCAATAAGCTACTGGGTCAGGTTAATAAGCTACTGGGTCAGCTCAGTAAGCTACTGGGTCAGCTCAGTAAGCTACTGGGTCAGCTCAGTAAGCTACTGAGTCAGCTCAGTAAGCTACTGGGTCAGCTCAGTAAGCTACTGGGTCAGCTCAGTAAGCTACTGGGTCAGCTCAGTAAGCTACTGGGTCAGCTCAGTAAGCTACTGGGTCAGCTCAGTAAGCTACTGGGTCAGCTGAGTAAGCTACTGGGTCAGCTGAGTAAGCTACTGGGTTAGCTGAGTAAGATACTGGGTCAGCTGAATAAGCTACTGGGTCAGCTCAGTAAGCTACTGGGTTAGCTGAGTAAGCTACTGGGTCAGCTGAGTAAGTTACTGGGTCAGCTGAGTAAGCTACTGGGTCAGCTCAGTAAGCTACTGGGTCAGCTGAGTAAGTTACTGGGTCAGCTCAGTAAGCTACTGGGTCAGCTCAGTAAGCTACTGGGTCAGCTGAGTAAGCTACTGGGTTAGCTGAGTAAGCTACTGGGTTAGCTGAGTAAGCTACTGGGTCAGCTGAGTAAGCTACTGGGTCAGCTGAGTAAGCTACTGGGTCAGCTGAGTAAGCTACTGGGTCAGCTGAGTAAGCTACTGGGTCAGCTCAGTAAGCTACTGGGTCAGCTCAGTAAGCTACTGGGTCAGCTCAGTAAGCTACTGGGTCAGCTGAGTAAGCTACTGGGTCAGCTGAGTAAGCTACTGGGTCAGCTCAGTAAGCTACTGGGTCAGCTCAGTAAGTTACTGGGTCAGCTCAGTAAGCTACTGGGTTAGCTGAGTAAGCTACTGGGTTAGCTGAGTAAGCTACTGGGTCAGCTGAGTAAGCTACTGGGTCAGCTCAGTAAGCTACTGGGTCAGCTCAGTAAGCTACTGGGTCAGCTCAGTAAGCTACTGGGTCAGCTCAGTAAGCTACTGGGTCAGCTCAGTAAGCTACTGAGTCAGCTGAGTAAGCTACTGGGTCAGCTCAGTAAGCTACTGGGTCAGCTCAGTAAGCTACTGGGTCAGCTGAGTAAGCTACTGGGTCAGCTGAGTAAGTTACTGGGTCAGCTCAGTAAGCTACTGGGTCAGCTGAGTAAGTTACTGGGTCAGCTCAGTAAGCTACTTGGTCAGCTGAGTAAGCTACTGGGTCAGCTCAGTAAGCTACTGGGTCAGCTGAGTAAGTTACTGGGTCAGCTCAGTAAGCTACTGGGTCAGCTGAGTAAGCTACTGGGTCAGCTGAGTAAGCTACTGGGTTAGCTGAGTAAGCTACTGGGTCAGGTTAATAAGCTACTGGGTCAGCTCAGTAAGCTACTGGGTCAGCTGAGTAAGCTACTGAGTCAGCTCAGTAAGCTACTGGGTCAGCTCAGTAAGCTACTGGGTCAGCTCAGTAAGCTACTGGGTCAGCTCAGTAAGCTACTGGGTCAGCTCAGTAAGCTACTGAGTCAGCTGAGTAAGCTACTGGGTCAGCTCAGTAAGCTACTGGGTCAGCTCAGTAAGCTACTGGGTCAGCTGAGTAAGCTACTGGGTCAGCTGAGTAAGTTACTGAGTCAGCTCAGTAAGCTACTGGGTCAGCTCAGTAAGCTACTGGGTCAGCTGAGTAAGCTACTGGGTCAGCTGAGTAAGTTACTGAGTCAGCTCAGTAAGCTACTGGGTCAGCTCAGTAAGCTACTGGGTCAGCTGAGTAAGTTACTGGGTCAGCTCAGTAAGCTACTGGGTCAGCTGAGTAAGCTACTGGGTCAGCTGAGTAAGTTACTGGGTCAGCTGAGTAAGTTACTGGGTCAGCTCAGTAAGCTACTGGGTCAGCTGAGTAAGTTACTGGGTCAGCTCAGTAAGCTACTGGGTCAGCTCAGTAAGCTACTGGGTCAGCTGAGTAAGCTACTGGGTTAGCTGAGTAAGCTACTGGGTCGGCTGAGTAAGCTACTGGGTTAGCTGAGTAAGCTACTGGGTCAGGTAAATAAGCTACTGGGTCAGGTAAATAAGCTACTGGGTCAGGTTAATAAGCTACTGGGTCAGCTCAGTAAGCTACTGAGTCAGCTCAGTAAGCTACTGGGTCAGCTCAGTAAGCTACTGGGTCAGCTCAGTAAGCTACTGGGTCAGCTGAGTAAGCTACTGAGTCAGCTCAGTAAGCTACTGGGTCAGCTCAGTAAGCTAGTGGGTCGGCTGAGTAAGCTAGTGGGTTGGCTGAGTAAGCTACTGGGTTAGCTGAGTAAGCTACTGGGTCGGCTGAGTAAGCTACTGGGTTAGCTGAGTAAGCTACTGGGTCAGGTAAATAAGCTACTGGGTCAGGTCAATAAGCTACTGGGTCAGGTTAATAAGCTACTGGGTCAGCTCAGTAAGCTACTGGGTCAGCTCAGTAAGCTACTGGGTCAGCTCAGTAAGCTACTGAGTCAGCTCAGTAAGCTACTGGGTCAGCTCAGTAAGCTACTGGGTCAGCTGAGTAAGCTACTGGGTCAGCTCAGTAAGCTACTGGGTCAGCTCAGTAAGCTACTGGGTTAGCTGAGTAAGCTACTGGGTCAGGTAAATAAGCTACTGGGTCAGGTCAATAAGCTACTGGGTCAGGTTAATAAGCTACTGGGTCAGCTCAGTAAGCTACTGGGTCAGCTCAGTAAGCTACTGGGTCAGCTGAGTAAGCTACTGGGTCAGCTCAGTAAGCTACTGGGTCAGCTGAGTAAGCTACTGGGTCATCTCAGTAAGCTACTGGGTTAGCTGAGTAAGCTACTGGGTCAGCTGAGTAAGTTACTGGGTCAGCTGAGTAAGCTACTGGGTCAGCTGAGTAAGCTACTGGGTCAGCTGAGTAAGTTACTGGGTCAGCTCAGTAAGCTACTGGGTCAGCTCAGTAAGCTACTGGGTCAGCTGAGTAAGCTACTGGGTCAGCTGAGTAAGCTACTGGGTTAGCTCAGTAAGCTACTGGGTCAGCTGAGTAAGTTACTGGGTCAGCTCAGTAAGCTACTGGGTCAGCTGAGTAAGCTACTGGGTCAGCTGAGTAAGCTACTGGGTTAGCTGAGTAAGCTACTGGTTCGGCTGAGTAAGCTACTGGGTTAGCTGAGTAAGCTACTGGGTCAGGTAAATAAGCTACTGGGTCAGGTCAATAAGCTACTGGGTCAGGTTAATAAGCTACTGGGTCAGCTCAGTAAGCTACTGGGTCAGCTGAGTAAGCTACTGAGTCAGCTCAGTAAGCTACTGGGTCAGCTCAGTAAGCTACTGGGTCAGCTCAGTAAGCTACTGGGTCAGCTCAGTAAGCTACTGGGTCAGCTCAGTAAGCTACTGAGTCAGCTGAGTAAGCTACTGGGTCAGCTCAGTAAGCTACTGGGTCAGCTCAGTAAGCTACTGGGTCAGCTGAGTAAGCTACTGGGTCAGCTGAGTAAGTTACTGAGTCAGCTCAGTAAGCTACTGGGTCAGCTCAGTAAGCTACTGGGTCAGCTGAGTAAGCTACTGGGTCAGCTGAGTAAGTTACTGGGTCAGCTCAGTAAGCTACTGGGTCAGCTGAGTAAGCTACTGGGTCAGCTGAGTAGGCTACTGGGTCAGCTCAGTAAGCTACTGGGTCAGGTAAATAAGCTACTGGGTCAGGTCAATAAGCTACTGGGTCAGGTTAATAAGCTACTGGGTCAGCTCAGTAAGCTACTGAGTCAGCTCAGTAAGCTACTGGGTCGGCTCAGTAAGCTACTGGGTCAGCTCAGTAAGCTACTGGGTCAGCTCAGTAAGCTACTTGGTCAGCTCAGTAAGCTACTGGGTCAGCTCAGTAAGCTACTGGGTCAGCTCAGTAAGCTACTGGGTCAGCTCAGTAAGCTACTGAGTCAGCTCAGTAAGCTACTGGGTCAGCTGAGTAAGCTACTGGGTTAGCTGAGTAAGCTACTGGGTCGGCTGAGTAAGCTACTGGGTTAGCTGAGTAAGCTACTGGGTCAGGTAAATAAGCTACTGGGTCAGGTCAATAAGCTACTGGGTCAGGTTAATAAGCTACTGGGTCAGCTCAGTAAGCTACTGGGTCAGCTGAGTAAGCTACTGAGTCAGCTCAGTAAGCTACTGGGTCAGCTCAGTAAGCTACTGGGTCAGCTCAGTAAGCTACTGAGTCAGCTGAGTAAGCTACTGGGTCAGCTCAGTAAGTTACTGGGTCAGCTGAGTAAGTTACTGGGTCAGCTCAGTAAGCTACTGGGTCAGCTGAGTAAGTTACTGGGTCAGCTCAGTAAGCTACTGGGTCAGCTCAGTAAGCTACTGGGTCAGCTGAGTAAGCTACTGGGTTAGCTGAGTAAGCTACTGGGTCGGCTGAGTAAGCTACTGGGTTAGCTGAGTAAGCTACTGGGTCAGGTAAATAAGCTACTGGGTCAGGTAAATAAGCTACTGGGTCAGGTTAATAAGCTACTGGGTCAGCTCAGTAAGCTACTGAGTCAGCTCAGTAAGCTACTGGGTCAGCTCAGTAAGCTACTGGGTCAGCTCAGTAAGCTACTGGGTCAGCTGAGTAAGCTACTGAGTCAGCTCAGTAAGCTACTGGGTCAGCTCAGTAAGCTACTGGGTCAGCTCAGTAAGCTACTGGGTCAGCTCAGTAAGCTAGTGGGTCGGCTGAGTAAGCTAGTGGGTTGGCTGAGTAAGCTACTGGGTTAGCTGAGTAAGCTACTGGGTCGGCTGAGTAAGCTACTGGGTTAGCTGAGTAAGCTACTGGGTCAGGTAAATAAGCTACTGGGTCAGGTCAATAAGCTACTGGGTCAGGTTAATAAGCTACTGGGTCAGCTCAGTAAGCTACTGGGTCAGCTCAGTAAGCTACTGGGTCAGCTCAGTAAGCTACTGAGTCAGCTCAGTAAGCTACTGGGTCAGCTCAGTAAGCTACTGGGTCAGCTCAGTAAGCTACTGGGTCAGCTCAGTAAGCTACTGGGTCAGCTCAGTAAGCTACTGGGTCAGCTCAGTAAGCTACTGAGTCAGCTGAGTAAGCTACTGGGTCAGCTCAGTAAGCTACTGGGTCAGCTCAGTAAGCTACTGGGTCAGCTGAGTAAGCTACTGGGTCAGCTGAGTAAGTTACTGGGTCAGCTCAGTAAGCTACTGGGTCAGCTGAGTAAGTTACTGGGTCAGCTCAGTAAGCTACTGGGTCAGCTGAGTAAGCTACTGGGTCAGCTGAGTAAGCTACTGGGTTAGCTGAGTAAGCTACTGGTTCGGCTGAGTAAGCTACTGGGTTAGCTGAGTAAGCTACTGGGTCAGGTAAATAAGCTACTGGGTCAGGTCAATAAGCTACTGGGTCAGGTTAATAAGCTACTGGGTCAGCTCAGTAAGCTACTGGGTCAGCTGAGTAAGCTACTGAGTCAGCTCAGTAAGCTACTGGGTCAGCTCAGTAAGCTACTGGGTCAGCTCAGTAAGCTACTGGGTCAGCTCAGTAAGCTACTGGGTCAGCTCAGTAAGCTACTGAGTCAGCTGAGTAAGCTACTGGGTCAGCTCAGTAAGCTACTGGGTCAGCTCAGTAAGCTACTGGGTCAGCTGAGTAAGCTACTGGGTCAGCTGAGTAAGTTACTGAGTCAGCTCAGTAAGCTACTGGGTCAGCTCAGTAAGCTACTGGGTCAGCTGAGTAAGCTACTGGGTCAGCTGAGTAAGTTACTGGGTCAGCTCAGTAAGCTACTGGGTCAGCTGAGTAAGCTACTGGGTCAGCTGAGTAAGCTACTGGGTCAGCTCAGTAAGCTACTGGGTCAGGTAAATAAGCTACTGGGTCAGGTCAATAAGCTACTGGGTCAGGTTAATAAGCTACTGGGTCAGCTCAGTAAGCTACTGAGTCAGCTCAGTAAGCTACTGGGTCGGCTCAGTAAGCTACTGGGTCAGCTCAGTAAGCTACTGGGTCAGCTCAGTAAGCTACTTGGTCAGCTCAGTAAGCTACTGGGTCAGCTCAGTAAGCTACTGGGTCAGCTCAGTAAGCTACTGGGTCAGCTCAGTAAGCTACTGAGTCAGCTCAGTAAGCTACTGGGTCAGCTCAGTAAGCTACTGGGTCAGCTCAGTAAGCTACTGGGTCAGCTGAGTAAGCTACTGAGTCAGCTCAGTAAGCTACTGGGTCAGCTCAGTAAGCTACTGGGTCAGCTGAGTTAAGCTACTGGGTCAGCTCAGTAAGCTAGTGGGTCGGCTGAGTAAGCTAGTGGGTCGGCTGAGTAAGCTACTCGGTTAGCTGAGTAAGCTACTGGGTCGGCTGAGTAAGCTACTGGGTTAGCTGAGTAAGCTACTGGGTCAGGTAAATAAGCTACTGGGTCAGGTCAATAAGCTACTGGGTCAGGTTAATAAGCTACTGGGTCAGCTCAGTAAGCTACTGGGTCAGCTCAGTAAGCTACTGGGTCAGCTCAGTAAGCTACTGAGTCAGCTCAGTAAGCTACTGGGTCAGCTCAGTAAGCTACTGGGTCAGCCTCAGTAAGCTACTGGGTCAGCTCAGTAAGCTACTGGGTCAGCTCAGTAAGCTACTGGGTCAGCTCAGTAAGCTACTGGTCAGCTGAGTAAGCTACTGGGTCAGCTGAGTAAGCTACTGGGTTAGCTGAGTAAGATACTGGGTCAGCTGAATAAGCTACTGGGTCAGCTCAGTAAGCTACTGGGTTAGCTGAGTAAGCTACTGGGTCAGCTGAGTAAGTTACTGGGTCAGCTGAGTAAGCTACTGGGTCAGCTCAGTAAGCTACTGGGTCAGCTGAGTAAGTTACTGGGTCAGCTCAGTAAGCTACTGGGTCAGCTCAGTAAGCTACTGGGTCAGCTGAGTAAGCTACTGGGTTAGCTGAGTAAGCTACTGGGTTAGCTGAGTAAGCTACTGGGTCAGCTGAGTAAGCTACTGGGTCAGCTGAGTAAGCTACTGGGTCAGCTGAGTAAGCTACTGGGTCAGCTGAGTAAGCTACTGGGTCAGCTCAGTAAGCTACTGGGTCAGCTCAGTAAGCTACTGGGTCAGCTCAGTAAGCTACTGGGTCAGCTGAGTAAGCTACTGGGTCAGCTGAGTAAGCTACTGGGTCAGCTCAGTAAGCTACTGGGTCAGCTCAGTAAGTTACTGGGTCAGCTCAGTAAGCTACTGGGTTAGCTGAGTAAGCTACTGGGTTAGCTGAGTAAGCTACTGGGTCAGCTGAGTAAGCTACTGGGTCAGCTCAGTAAGCTACTGGGTCAGCTCAGTAAGCTACTGGGTCAGCTCAGTAAGCTACTGGGTCAGCTCAGTAAGCTACTGGGTCAGCTCAGTAAGCTACTGAGTCAGCTGAGTAAGCTACTGGGTCAGCTCAGTAAGCTACTGGGTCAGCTCAGTAAGCTACTGGGTCAGCTGAGTAAGCTACTGGGTCAGCTGAGTAAGTTACTGGGTCAGCTCAGTAAGCTACTGGGTCAGCTGAGTAAGTTACTGGGTCAGCTCAGTAAGCTACTTGGTCAGCTGAGTAAGCTACTGGGTCAGCTCAGTAAGCTACTGGGTCAGCTGAGTAAGTTACTGGGTCAGCTCAGTAAGCTACTGGGTCAGCTGAGTAAGCTACTGGGTCGGCTGAGTAAGCTACTGGGTTAGCTGAGTAAGCTACTGGGTCAGGTTAATAAGCTACTGGGTCAGCTCAGTAAGCTACTGGGTCAGCTGAGTAAGCTACTGAGTCAGCTCAGTAAGCTACTGGGTCAGCTCAGTAAGCTACTGGGTCAGCTCAGTAAGCTACTGGGTCAGCTCAGTAAGCTACTGGGTCAGCTCAGTAAGCTACTGAGTCAGCTGAGTAAGCTACTGGGTCAGCTCAGTAAGCTACTGGGTCAGCTCAGTAAGCTACTGGGTCAGCTGAGTAAGCTACTGGGTCAGCTGAGTAAGTTACTGAGTCAGCTCAGTAAGCTACTGGGTCAGCTCAGTAAGCTACTGGGTCAGCTGAGTAAGCTACTGGGTCAGCTGAGTAAGTTACTGAGTCAGCTCAGTAAGCTACTGGGTCAGCTCAGTAAGCTACTGGGTCAGCTGAGTAAGTTACTGGGTCAGCTCAGTAAGCTACTGGGTCAGCTGAGTAAGCTACTGGGTCAGCTGAGTAAGTTACTGGGTCAGCTGAGTAAGTTACTGGGTCAGCTCAGTAAGCTACTGGGTCAGCTGAGTAAGTTACTGGGTCAGCTCAGTAAGCTACTGGGTCAGCTCAGTAAGCTACTGGGTCAGCTGAGTAAGCTACTGGGTTAGCTGAGTAAGCTACTGGGTCGGCTGAGTAAGCTACTGGGTTAGCTGAGTAAGCTACTGGGTCAGGTAAATAAGCTACTGGGTCAGGTAAATAAGCTACTGGGTCAGGTTAATAAGCTACTGGGTCAGCTCAGTAAGCTACTGAGTCAGCTCAGTAAGCTACTGGGTCAGCTCAGTAAGCTACTGGGTCAGCTCAGTAAGCTACTGGGTCAGCTGAGTAAGCTACTGAGTCAGCTCAGTAAGCTACTGGGTCAGCTCAGTAAGCTACTGGGTCAGCTCAGTAAGCTACTGGGTCAGCTCAGTAAGCTAGTGGGTCGGCTGAGTAAGCTAGTGGGTTGGCTGAGTAAGCTACTGGGTTAGCTGAGTAAGCTACTGGGTCGGCTGAGTAAGCTACTGGGTTAGCTGAGTAAGCTACTGGGTCAGGTAAATAAGCTACTGGGTCAGGTCAATAAGCTACTGGGTCAGGTTAATAAGCTACTGGGTCAGCTCAGTAAGCTACTGGGTCAGCTCAGTAAGCTACTGGGTCAGCTCAGTAAGCTACTGAGTCAGCTCAGTAAGCTACTGGGTCAGCTCAGTAAGCTACTGGGTCAGCTCAGTAAGCTACTGGGTCAGCTCAGTAAGCTACTGGGTCAGCTCAGTAAGCTACTGGGTTAGCTGAGTAAGCTACTGGGTCAGGTAAATAAGCTACTGGGTCAGGTCAATAAGCTACTGGGTCAGGTTAATAAGCTACTGGGTCAGCTCAGTAAGCTACTGGGTCAGCTCAGTAAGCTACTGGGTCAGCTGAGTAAGCTACTGGGTCAGCTCAGTAAGCTACTGGGTCAGCTGAGTAAGCTACTGGGTCATCTCAGTAAGCTACTGGGTTAGCTGAGTAAGCTACTGGGTCAGCTGAGTAAGTTACTGGGTCAGCTGAGTAAGCTACTGGGTCAGCTGAGTAAGCTACTGGGTCAGCTGAGTAAGTTACTGGGTCAGCTCAGTAAGCTACTGGGTCAGCTCAGTAAGCTACTGGGTCAGCTGAGTAAGCTACTGGGTCAGCTGAGTAAGCTACTGGGTTAGCTCAGTAAGCTACTGGGTCAGCTGAGTAAGTTACTGGGTCAGCTCAGTAAGCTACTGGGTCAGCTGAGTAAGCTACTGGGTCAGCTGAGTAAGCTACTGGGTTAGCTGAGTAAGCTACTGGTTCGGCTGAGTAAGCTACTGGGTTAGCTGAGTAAGCTACTGGGTCAGGTAAATAAGCTACTGGGTCAGGTCAATAAGCTACTGGGTCAGGTTAATAAGCTACTGGGTCAGCTCAGTAAGCTACTGGGTCAGCTGAGTAAGCTACTGAGTCAGCTCAGTAAGCTACTGGGTCAGCTCAGTAAGCTACTGGGTCAGCTCAGTAAGCTACTGGGTCAGCTCAGTAAGCTACTGGGTCAGCTCAGTAAGCTACTGAGTCAGCTGAGTAAGCTACTGGGTCAGCTCAGTAAGCTACTGGGTCAGCTCAGTAAGCTACTGGGTCAGCTGAGTAAGCTACTGGGTCAGCTGAGTAAGTTACTGAGTCAGCTCAGTAAGCTACTGGGTCAGCTCAGTAAGCTACTGGGTCAGCTGAGTAAGCTACTGGGTCAGCTGAGTAAGTTACTGGGTCAGCTCAGTAAGCTACTGGGTCAGCTGAGTAAGCTACTGGGTCAGCTGAGTAGGCTACTAGGTCAGCTCAGTAAGCTACTGGGTCAGGTAAATAAGCTACTGGGTCAGGTCAATAAGCTACTGGGTCAGGTTAATAAGCTACTGGGTCAGCTCAGTAAGCTACTGAGTCAGCTCAGTAAGCTACTGGGTCGGCTCAGTAAGCTACTGGGTCAGCTCAGTAAGCTACTGGGTCAGCTCAGTAAGCTACTTGGTCAGCTCAGTAAGCTACTGGGTCAGCTCAGTAAGCTACTGGGTCAGCTCAGTAAGCTACTGGGTCAGCTCAGTAAGCTACTGAGTCAGCTCAGTAAGCTACTGGGTCAGCTGAGTAAGCTACTGGGTTAGCTGAGTAAGCTACTGGGTCGGCTGAGTAAGCTACTGGGTTAGCTGAGTAAGCTACTGGGTCAGGTAAATAAGCTACTGGGTCAGGTCAATAAGCTACTGGGTCAGGTTAATAAGCTACTGGGTCAGCTCAGTAAGCTACTGGGTCAGCTGAGTAAGCTACTGAGTCAGCTCAGTAAGCTACTGGGTCAGCTCAGTAAGCTACTGGGTCAGCTCAGTAAGCTACTGAGTCAGCTGAGTAAGCTACTGGGTCAGCTCAGTAAGCTACTGGGTCAGCTCAGTAAGCTACTGGGTCAGCTGAGTAAGCTACTGGGTCAGCTGAGTAAGTTACTGAGTCAGCTCAGTAAGCTACTGGGTCAGCTCAGTAAGCTACTGGGTCAGCTGAGTAAGCTACTGGGTCAGCTGAGTAAGTTACTGGGTCAGCTCAGTAAGCTACTGGGTCAGCTGAGTAAGCTACTGGGTCAGCTGAGTAAGCTACTGGGTCAGCTCAGTAAGCTACTGGGTCAGGTAAATAAGCTACTGGGTCAGGTCAATAAGCTACTGGGTCAGGTTAATAAGCTACTGGGTCAGCTCAGTAAGCTACTGAGTCAGCTCAGTAAGCTACTGGGTCGGCTCAGTAAGCTACTGGGTCAGCTGAGTAAGTTACTGGGTCAGCTCAGTAAGCTACTGGGTCAGCTGAGTAAGTTACTGGGTCAGCTCAGTAAGCTACTGGGTCAGCTCAGTAAGCTACTGGGTCAGCTGAGTAAGCTACTGGGTTAGCTGAGTAAGCTACTGGGTCGGCTGAGTAAGATACTGGGTTAGCTGAGTAAGCTACTGGGTCAGGTAAATAAGCTACTGGGTCAGGTAAATAAGCTACTGGGTCAGGTTAATAAGCTACTGGGTCAGCTCAGTAAGCTACTGAGTCAGCTCAGTAAGCTACTGGGTCAGCTCAGTAAGCTACTGGGTCAGCTCAGTAAGCTACTGGGTCAGCTGAGTAAGCTACTGAGTCAGCTCAGTAAGCTACTGGGTCAGCTCAGTAAGCTACTGGGTCAGCTCAGTAAGCTACTGGGTCAGCTCAGTAAGCTAGTGGGTCGGCTGAGTAAGCTAGTGGGTCGGCTGAGTAAGCTACTGGGTTAGCTGAGTAAGCTACTGGGTCGGCTGAGTAAGCTACTGGGTTAGCTGAGTAAGCTACTGGGTCAGGTAAATAAGCTACTGGGTCAGGTTAATAAGCTACTGGGTCAGCTCAGTAAGCTACTGGGTCAGGTTAATAAGCTACTGGGTCAGCTCAGTAAGCTACTGGGTCAGCTCAGTAAGCTACTGGGTCAGCTCAGTAAGCTACTGAGTCAGCTCAGTAAGCTACTGGGTCAGCTCAGTAAGCTACTGGGTCAGCTCAGTAAGCTACTGGGTCAGCTCAGTAAGCTACTGGGTCAGCTCAGTAAGCTACTGGGTCAGCTCAGTAAGCTACTGAGTCAGCTGAGTAAGCTACTGGGTCAGCTCAGTAAGCTACTGGGTCAGCTCAGTAAGCTACTGGGTCGGCTGAGTAAGCTACTGGGTTAGCTGAGTAAGCTACTGGGTCAGGTAAATAAGCTACTGGGTCAGGTCAATAAGCTACTGGGTCAGGTTAATAAGCTACTGGGTCAGCTCAGTAAGCTACTGGGTCAGCTCAGTAAGCTACTGGGTCAGCTCAGTAAGCTACTGAGTCAGCTCAGTAAGCTACTGGGTCAGCTCAGTAAGCTACTGGGTCAGCCTCAGTAAGCTACTGGGTCAGCTCAGTAAGCTACTGGGTCAGCTCAGTAAGCTACTGGGTCAGCTCAGTAAGCTACTGAGTCAGCTGAGTAAGCTACTGGGTCAGCTGAGTAAGCTACTGGGTCAGCTCAGTAAGCTACTGGGTCAGCTGAGTAAGCTACTGGGTCAGCTGAGTAAGTTACTGGGTCAGCTCAGTAAGCTACTGGGTCAGCTGAGTAAGCTACTGGGTCAGCTGAGTAAGCTACTGGGTCAGCTGAGTAAGCTACTGGGTCAGCTGAGTAAGCTACTGGGTCAGCTGAGTAAGTTACTGAGTCAGCTCAGTAAGCTACTGGGTCAGCTCAGTAAGCTACTGGGTCAGCTGAGTAAGCTACTGGGTCAGCTGAGTAAGTTACTGGGTCAGCTCAGTAAGCTACTGGGTCAGCTGAGTAAGCTACTGGGTCAGCTGAGTAAGCTACTGGGTCAGCTCAGTAAGCTACTGGGTCAGGTAAATAAGCTACTGGGTCAGGTCAATAAGCTACTGGGTCAGGTTAATAAGCTACTGGGTCAGCTCAGTAAGCTACTGAGTCAGCTCAGTAAGCTACTGGGTCGGCTCAGTAAGCTACTGGGTCAGCTCAGTAAGCTACTGGGTCAGCTCAGTAAGCTACTGAGTCAGCTCAGTAAGCTACTGGGTCAGCTCAGTAAGCTACTTGGTCAGCTCAGTAAGCTACTGGGTCAGCTCAGTAAGCTACTGGGTCAGCTCAGTAAGCTACTGGGTCAGCTCAGTAAGCTACTGAGTCAGCTCAGTAAGCTACTGGGTCAGCTCAGTAAGCTACTGGGTCAGCTGAGTAAGTTACTGGGTCAGCTCAGTAAGCTACTGGGTTCAGCTGAGTAAGCTACTGGGTCAGCTGAGTAAGTTACTGGGTCAGCTCAGTAAGCTACTGGGTCAGCTGAGTAAGTTACTGGGTCAGCTCAGTAAGCTACTGGGTTAGCTGAGTAAGCTACTGGGTCAGGTAAATAAGCTACTGGGTCAGGTCAATAAGCTACTGGGTCAGGTTAATAAGCTACTGGGTCAGCTCAGTAAGCTACTGGGTCAGCTCAGTAAGCTACTGGGTCAGCTGAGTAAGCTACTGGGTCAGCTCAGTAAGCTACTGGGTCAGCTGAGTAAGCTACTGGGTCAGCTCAGTAAGCTACTGGGTTAGCTGAGTAAGCTACTGGGTCAGCTGAGTAAGTTACTGGGTCAGCTGAGTAAGCTACTGGGTCAGCTGAGTAAGCTACTGGGTCAGCTGAGTAAGTTACTGGGTCAGCTCAGTAAGCTACTGGGTCAGCTCAGTAAGCTACTGGGTCAGCTGAGTAAGCTACTGGGTCAGCTGAGTAAGCTACTGGGTTAGCTGAGTAAGCTACTGGGTCAGCTGAGTAAGCTACTGGGTCAGCTGAGTAAGCTACTGGGTCAGCTGAGTAAGCTACTGGGTCAGCTGAGTAAGCTACTGGGTCAGCTCAGTAAGCTACTGGGTCAGCTCAGTAAGCTACTGGGTCAGCTCAGTAAGCTACTGGGTCAGCTGAGTAAGCTACTGGGTCAGCTGAGTAAGCTACTGGGTCAGCTGAGTAAGCCACTGGGTCAGCTCAGTAAGCTACTGGGTCAGCTCAGTAAGTTACTGGGTCAGCTCAGTAAGCTACTGGGTTAGCTGAGTAAGCTACTGGGTTAGCTGAGTAAGCTACTGGGTCAGCTGAGTAAGCTACTGGGTCAGCTCAGTAAGCTACTGGGTCAGCTCAGTAAGCTACTGGGTCAGCTCAGTAAGCTACTGGGTCAGCTCAGTAAGCTACTGGGTCAGCTCAGTAAGCTACTGAGTCAGCTGAGTAAGCTACTGGGTCAGCTCAGTAAGCTACTGGGTCAGCTCAGTAAGCTACTGGGTCAGCTGAGTAAGCTACTGGGTCAGCTGAGTAAGTTACTGGGTCAGCTCAGTAAGCTACTGGGTCAGCTGAGTAAGTTACTGGGTCAGCTCAGTAAGCTACTGGGTCAGCTGAGTAAGCTACTGGGTCAGCTCAGTAAGCTACTGGGTCAGCTGAGTAAGCTACTGGGTCAGCTCAGTAAGCTACTGGGTCAGCTGAGTAAGCTACTGGGTCAGCTGAGTAAGCTACTGGGTTAGCTGAGTAAGCTACTGGGTCAGGTTAATAAGCTACTGGGTCAGCTCAGTAAGCTACTGGGTCAGCTGAGTAAGCTACTGAGTCAGCTCAGTAAGCTACTGGGTCAGCTCAGTAAGCTACTGGGTCAGCTCAGTAAGCTACTGGGTCAGCTCAGTAAGCTACTGGGTCAGCTCAGTAAGCTACTGAGTCAGCTGAGTAAGCTACTGGGTCAGCTCAGTAAGCTACTGGGTCAGCTCAGTAAGCTACTGGGTCAGCTGAGTAAGCTACTGGGTCAGCTGAGTAAGTTACTGAGTCAGCTCAGTAAGCTACTGGGTCAGCTCAGTAAGCTACTGGGTCAGCTGAGTAAGCTACTGGGTCAGCTCAGTAAGCTACTGGGTCAGCTGAGTAAGCTACTGGGTCAGCTGAGTAAGTTACTGGGTCAGCTCAGTAAGCTACTGGGTCAGCTGAGTAAGTTACTGGGTCAGCTGAGTAAGCTACTGGGTCAGCTCAGTAAGCTACTGGGTCAGCTGAGTAAGCTACTGGGTTAGCTGAGTAAGCTACTGGGTCGGCTGAGTAAGCTACTGGTTAGCTGAGTAAGCTACTGGGTCAGGTAAATAAGCTACTGGGTCAGGTAAATAAGCTACTGGGTCTGGTTAATAAGCTACTGGGTCAGCTCAGTAAGCTACTGAGTCAGCTCAGTAAGCTACTGGGTCAGCTCAGTAAGCTACTGGGTCAGCTCAGTAAGCTACTGGGTCAGCTGAGTAAGCTACTGAGTCAGCTCAGTAAGCTACTGGGTCAGCTCAGTAAGCTACTGGGTCAGCTCAGTAAGCTACTGGGTCAGCTCAGTAAGCTAGTGGGTCGGCTGAGTAAGCTAGTGGGTCGGCTGAGTAAGCTACTCGGTTAGCTGAGTAAGCTACTGGGTCGGCTGAGTAAGCTACTGGGTTAGCTGAGTAAGCTACTGGGTCAGGTAAATAAGCTACTGGGTCAGGTCAATAAGCTACTGGGTCAGGTTAATAAGCTACTGGGTCAGCTCAGTAAGCTACTGGGTCAGCTCAGTAAGCTACTGGGTCAGCTCAGTAAGCTACTGAGTCAGCTCAGTAAGCTACTGGGTCAGCTCAGTAAGCTACTGGGTCAGCTCAGTAAGCTACTGGGTCAGCTCAGTAAGCTACTGGGTCAGCTCAGTAAGCTACTGGGTCAGCTCAGTAAGCTACTGAGTCAGCTGAGTAAGCTACTGGGTCAGCTCAGTAAGCTACTGGGTCAGCTCAGTAAGCTACTGGGTCAGCTGAGTAAGCTACTGGGTCAGCTGAGTAAGTTACTGGGTCAGCTCAGTAAGCTACTGGGTCAGCTGAGTAAGTTACTGGGTCAGCTCAGTAAGCTACTGGGTCAGCTGAGTAAGCTACTGGGTCAGCTGAGTAAGCTACTGGGTTAGCTGAGTAAGCTACTGGGTCAGGTAAATAAGCTACTGGGTCAGGTCAATAAGCTACTGGGTCAGGTTAATAAGCTACTGGGTCAGCTCAGTAAGCTACTGGGTCAGCTCAGTAAGCTACTGGGTCAGCTCAGTAAGCTACTGAGTCAGCTCAGTAAGCTACTGGGTCAGCTCAGTAAGCTACTGGGTCAGCTCAGTAAGCTACTGGGTCAGCTCAGTAAGCTACTGGGTCAGCTCAGTAAGCTACTGGGTCAGCTCAGTAAGCTACTGAGTCAGCTGAGTAAGCTACTGGGTCAGCTCAGTAAGCTACTGGGTCAGCTCAGTAAGCTACTGGGTCAGCTGAGTAAGCTACTGGGTCAGCTGAGTAAGTTACTGGGTCAGCTCAGTAAGCTACTGGGTCAGCTGAGTAAGTTACTGGGTCAGCTCAGTAAGCTACTGGGTCAGCTGAGTAAGCTACTGGGTCAGCTGAGTAAGCTACTGGGTTAGCTGAGTAAGCTACTGGGTCGGCTGAGTAAGCTACTGGGTTAGCTGAGTAAGCTACTGGGTCAGGTAAATAAGCTACTGGGTCAGGTCAATAAGCTACTGGGTCAGGTTAATAAGCTACTGGGTCAGCTCAGTAAGCTACTGGGTCAGCTGAGTAAGCTACTGAGTCAGCTCAGTAAGCTACTGGGTCAGCTCAGTAAGCTACTGGGTCAGCTCAGTAAGCTACTGGGTCAGCTCAGTAAGCTACTGGGTCAGCTCAGTAAGCTACTGGGTCAGCTCAGTAAGCTACTGAGTCAGCTGAGTAAGCTACTGGGTCAGCTCAGTAAGCTACTGGGTCAGCTCAGTAAGCTACTGGGTCAGCTGAGTAAGCTACTGGGTCAGCTGAGTAAGTAACTGAGTCAGCTCAGTAAGCTACTGGGTCAGCTCAGTAAGCTACTGGGTCAGCTCAGTAAGCTACTGGGTCAGCTGAGTAAGTTACTGGGTCAGCTCAGTAAGCTACTGGGTCAGCTGAGTAAGCTACTGGGTCAGCTGAGTAGGCTACTGGGTCAGCTCAGTAAGCTACTGGGTCAGGTAAATAAGCTACTGGGTCAGGTCAATAAGCTACTGGGTCAGGTTAATAAGCTACTGGGTCAGCTCAGTAAGCTACTGAGTCAGCTCAGTAAGCTACTGGGTCGGCTCAGTAAGCTACTGGGTCAGCTCAGTAAGCTACTGGGTCAGCTCAGTAAGCTACTGAGTCAGCTCAGTAAGCTACTGGGTCAGCTCAGTAAGCTACTTGGTCAGCTCAGTAAGCTACTGGGTCAGCTCAGTAAGCTACTGGGTCAGCTCAGTAAGCTACTGGGTCAGCTCAGTAAGCTACTGAGTCAGCTCAGTAAGCTACTGGGTCAGCTCAGTAAGCTACTGGGTCAGCTGAGTAAGTTACTGGGTCAGCTCAGTAAGCTACTGGGTCAGCTGAGTAAGCTACTGGGTCGGCTGAGTAAGCTACTGGGTTAGCTGAGTAAGCTACTGGGTCAGGTAAATAAGCTACTGGGTCAGGTCAATAAGCTACTGGGTCAGGTTAATAAGCTACTGGGTCAGCTCAGTAAGCTACTGGGTCAGCTGAGTAAGCTACTGAGTCAGCTCAGTAAGCTACTGGGTCAGCTCAGTAAGCTACTGGGTCAGCTCAGTAAGCTACTGGGTCAGCTCAGTAAGCTACTGGGTCAGCTCAGTAAGCTACTGGGTCAGCTCAGTAAGCTACTGAGTCAGCTGAGTAAGCTACTGGGTCAGCTCAGTAAGCTACTGGGTCAGCTCAGTAAGCTACTGGGTCAGCTGAGTAAGCTACTGGGTCAGCTGAGTAAGTAACTGAGTCAGCTCAGTAAGCTACTGGGTCAGCTCAGTAAGCTACTGGGTCAGCTCAGTAAGCTACTGGGTCAGCTGAGTAAGTTACTGGGTCAGCTCAGTAAGCTACTGGGTCAGCTGAGTAAGCTACTGGGTCAGCTGAGTAGGCTACTGGGTCAGCTCAGTAAGCTACTGGGTCAGGTAAATAAGCTACTGGGTCAGGTCAATAAGCTACTGGGTCAGGTTAATAAGCTACTGGGTCAGCTCAGTAAGCTACTGAGTCAGCTCAGTAAGCTACTGGGTCGGCTCAGTAAGCTACTGGGTCAGCTCAGTAAGCTACTGGGTCAGCTCAGTAAGCTACTGAGTCAGCTCAGTAAGCTACTGGGTCAGCTCAGTAAGCTACTTGGTCAGCTCAGTAAGCTACTGGGTCAGCTCAGTAAGCTACTGGGTCAGCTCAGTAAGCTACTGGGTCAGCTCAGTAAGCTACTGAGTCAGCTCAGTAAGCTACTGGGTCAGCTCAGTAAGCTACTGGGTCAGCTGAGTAAGTTACTGGGTCAGCTCAGTAAGCTACTGGGTCAGCTGAGTAAGCTACTGGGTCAGCTGAGTAAGCTACTGGGTCAGCTCAGTAAGCTACTGGGTCAGCTGAGTAAGCTTCTGGGTCAGCTGAGTAAGCTACTGGGTCAGCTGAGTAAGCTACTGGGTCAGCTCAGTAAGCTACTGGGTCGGCTGAGTAAGCTACTGGGTTAGCTGAGTAAGCTAGTGGGTCAGGTAAATAAGCTACTGGGTCAGGTCAATAAGCTACTGGGTCAGGTTAATAAGCTACTGGGTCAGCTCAGTAAGCTACTGGGTCAGCTGAGTAAGCTACTGAGTCAGCTCAGTAAGCTACTGGGTCAGCTCAGTAAGCTACTGGGTCAGCTCAGTAAGCTACTGGGTCAGCTGAGTAAGTTACTGAGTCAGCTCAGTAAGCTACTGGGTCAGCTCAGTAAGCTACTGGGTCAGCTGAGTAAGCTACTGGGTCAGCTGAGTAAGTTACTGGGTCAGCTCAGTAAGCTACTGGGTCAGCTGAGTAAGCTACTGGGTCAGCTGAGTAAGCTACTGGGTCAGCTCAGTAAGCTACTGGGTCAGCTCAGTAAGCTACTGGGTCAGCTCAGTAAGCTAGTGGGTCGGCTGAGTAAGCTACTGGGTCAGCTCAGTAAGCTACTGAGTCAGCTCAGTAAGCTACTGGGTCGGCTCAGTAAGCTACTGGGTCAGCTCAGTAAGCTACTGGGTCAGCTCAGTAAGCTACTGAGTCAGCTCAGTAAGCTACTGGGTCAGCTCAGTAAGCTACTTGGTCAGCTCAGTAAGCTACTGGGTCAGCTCAGTAAGCTACTGGGTCAGCTCAGTAAGCTACTGGGTCAGCTCAGTAAGCTACTGAGTCAGCTCAGTAAGCTACTGGGTCAGCTCAGTAAGCTACTGGGTCAGCTGAGTAAGTTACTGGGTCAGCTCAGTAAGCTACTGGGTCAGCTGAGTAAGCTACTGGGTCAGCTGAGTAAGTTACTGGGTCAGCTCAGTAAGCTACTGGGTCAGCTCAGTAAGCTACTGGGTCAGCTCAGTAAGCTAGTGGTTCGGCTGAGTAAGCTAGTGGGTCAGCTGAGTAAGCTACTGGGTTATCTGAGTAAGCTACTGGGTCGGCTGAGTAAGCTACTGGGTTAGCTGAGTAAGCTGCTGGGTCAGGTAAATAAGCTACTGGGTCAGGTCAATAAGCTACTGGGTCAGGTTAATAAGCTACTGGGTCAGCTCAGTAAGCTACTGGGTCAGCTCAGTAAGCTACTGGGTCAGCTCAGTAAGCTACTGAGTCAGCTCAGTAAGCTACTGGGTCAGCTCAGTAAGCTACTGGGTCAGCTCAGTAAGCTACTGGGTCAGCTCAGTAAGCTACTGGGTCAGCTCAGTAAGCTACTGGGTCAGCTCAGTAAGCTACTGAGTCAGCTGAGTAAGCTACTGGGTCAGCTCAGTAAGCTACTGGGTCAGCTCAGTAAGCTACTGGGTCAGCTGAGTAAGCTACTGGGTCAGCTGAGTAAGTTACTGGGTCAGCTCAGTAAGCTACTGGGTCAGCTGAGTAAGTTACTGGGTCAGCTCAGTAAGCTACTGGGTCAGCTGAGTAAGCTACTGGGTCAGCTGAGTAAGCTACTGGGTTAGCTGAGTAAGCTACTGGTTCGGCTGAGTAAGCTACTGGGTTAGCTGAGTAAGCTACTGGGTCAGGTAAATAAGCTACTGGGTCAGGTCAATAAGCTACTGGGTCAGGTTAATAAGCTACTGGGTCAGCTCAGTAAGCTACTGGGTCAGCTGAGTAAGCTACTGAGTCAGCTCAGTAAGCTACTGGGTCAGCTCAGTAAGCTACTGGGTCAGCTCAGTAAGCTACTGGGTCAGCTCAGTAAGCTACTGGGTCAGCTCAGTAAGCTACTGAGTCAGCTGAGTAAGCTACTGGGTCAGCTCAGTAAGCTACTGGGTCAGCTCAGTAAGCTACTGGGTCAGCTGAGTAAGCTACTGGGTCAGCTGAGTAAGTTACTGAGTCAGCTCAGTAAGCTACTGGGTCAGCTCAGTAAGCTACTGGGTCAGCTGAGTAAGCTACTGGGTCAGCTGAGTAAGTTACTGGGTCAGCTCAGTAAGCTACTGGGTCAGCTGAGTAAGCTACTGGGTCAGCTGAGTAAGCTACTGGGTCAGCTCAGTAAGCTACTGGGTCAGGTAAATAAGCTACTGGGTCAGGTCAATAAGCTACTGGGTCAGGTTAATAAGCTACTGGGTCAGCTCAGTAAGCTACTGAGTCAGCTCAGTAAGCTACTGGGTCGGCTCAGTAAGCTACTGGGTCAGCTCAGTAAGCTACTGGGTCAGCTCAGTAAGCTACTGAGTCAGCTCAGTAAGCTACTGGGTCAGCTCAGTAAGCTACTTGGTCAGCTCAGTAAGCTACTGGGTCAGCTCAGTAAGCTACTGGGTCAGCTCAGTAAGCTACTGGGTCAGCTCAGTAAGCTACTGGGTCAGCTCAGTAAGCTACTGGGTCAGCTGAGTAAGCTACTGGGTTAGCTGAGTAAGCTACTGGGTCAGCTCAGTAAGCTACTGGGTTAGCTGAGTAAGCTACTGGGTCAGGTAAATAAGCTACTGGGTCAGGTCAATAAGCTACTGGGTCAGGTTAATAAGCTACTGGGTCAGCTCAGTAAGCTACTGGGTCAGCTGAGTAAGCTACTGAGTCAGCTCAGTAAGCTACTGGGTCAGCTCAGTAAGCTACTGGGTCAGCTCAGTAAGCTACTGAGTCAGCTGAGTAAGCTACTGGGTCAGCTCAGTAAGCTACTGAGTCAGCTGAGTAAGCTACTGGGTCAGCTGAGTAAGCTACTGGGTCAGCTCAGTAAGCTACTGGGTCAGCTGAGTAAGCTACTGGGTCAGCTGAGTAAGCTACTGGGTCAGCTCAGTAAGCTACTGGGTCAGCTGAGTAAGCTACTGGGTCAGCTGAGTAAGCTACTGGGTTAGCTGAGTAAGCTACTGGGTCAGCTGAGTAAGCTACTGGGTCAGCTCAGTAAGCTACTGGGTCAGGTAAATAAGCTACTGGGTCAGGTCAATAAGCTACTGGGTCAGGTTAATAAGCTACTGGGTCAGCTCAGTAAGCTACTGAGTCAGCTCAGTAAGCTACTGGGTCGGCTCAGTAAGCTACTGGGTCAGCTGAGTAAGTTACTGGGTCAGCTCAGTAAGCTACTGGGTCAGCTGAGTAAGTTACTGGGTCAGCTCAGTAAGCTACTGGGTCAGCTCAGTAAGCTACTGGGTCAGCTGAGTAAGCTACTGGGTTAGCTGAGTAAGCTACTGGGTCGGCTGAGTAAGATACTGGGTTAGCTGAGTAAGCTACTGGGTCAGGTAAATAAGCTACTGGGTCAGGTAAATAAGCTACTGGGTCAGGTTAATAAGCTACTGGGTCAGCTCAGTAAGCTACTGAGTCAGCTCAGTAAGCTACTGGGTCAGCTCAGTAAGCTACTGGGTCAGCTCAGTAAGCTACTGGGTCAGCTGAGTAAGCTACTGAGTCAGCTCAGTAAGCTACTGGGTCAGCTCAGTAAGCTACTGGGTCAGCTCAGTAAGCTACTGGGTCAGCTCAGTAAGCTAGTGGGTCGGCTGAGTAAGCTAGTGGGTCGGCTGAGTAAGCTACTGGGTTAGCTGAGTAAGCTACTGGGTTGGCTGAGTAAGCTACTGGGTTAGCTGAGTAAGCTACTGGGTCAGGTAAATAAGCTACTGGGTCAGGTTAATAAGCTACTGGGTCAGCTCAGTAAGCTACTGGGTCAGGTTAATAAGCTACTGGGTCAGCTCAGTAAGCTACTGGGTCAGCTCAGTAAGCTACTGGGTCAGCTCAGTAAGCTACTGAGTCAGCTCAGTAAGCTACTGGGTCAGCTCAGTAAGCTACTGGGTCAGCTCAGTAAGCTACTGGGTCAGCTCAGTAAGCTACTGTGTCAGCTGAGTAAGCTACTGGGTCAGCTGAGTAAGCTACTGGGTCAGCTCAGTAAGCTACTGGGTCAGCTGAGTAAGCTACTGGGTCAGCTGAGTAAGCTACTGGGTCAGCTCAGTAAGCTACTGGGTCAGCTGAGTAAGCTACTGGGTCAGCTGAGTAAGCTACTGGGTCAGCTGAGTAAGCTACTGGGTCAGCTGAGTAAGCTACTGGGTCAGCTGAGTAAGTTACTGAGTCAGCTCAGTAAGCTACTGGGTCAGCTCAGTAAGCTACTGGGTCAGCTGAGTAAGCTACTGGGTCAGCTGAGTAAGCTACTGGGTCAGCTCAGTAAGCTACTGGGTCAGGTAAATAAGCTACTGGGTCAGGTCAATAAGCTACTGGGTCAGGTTAATAAGCTACTGGGTCAGCTCAGTAAGCTACTGAGTCAGCTCAGTAAGCTACTGGGTCGGCTCAGTAAGCTACTGGGTCAGCTCAGTAAGCTACTGGGTCAGCTCAGTAAGCTACTGAGTCAGCTCAGTAAGCTACTGGGTCAGCTCAGTAAGCTACTTGGTCAGCTCAGTAAGCTACTGGGTCAGCTCAGTAAGCTACTGGGTCAGCTCAGTAAGCTACTGGGTCAGCTCAGTAAGCTACTGAGTCAGCTCAGTAAGCTACTGGGTCAGCTCAGTAAGCTACTGGGTCAGCTGAGTAAGTTACTGGGTCAGCTCAGTAAGCTACTGGGTCAGCTGAGTAAGCTACTGGGTCAGCTGAGTAAGTTACTGGGTCAGCTCAGTAAGCTACTGGGTCAGCTGAGTAAGTTACTGGGTCAGCTCAGTAAGCTACTGGGTTAGCTGAGTAAGCTACTGGGTCAGGTAAATAAGCTACTGGGTCAGGTCAATAAGCTACTGGGTCAGGTTAATAAGCTACTGGGTCAGCTCAGTAAGCTACTGGGTCAGCTCAGTAAGCTACTGGGTCAGCTGAGTAAGCTACTGGGTCAGCTCAGTAAGCTACTGGGTCAGCTGAGTAAGCTACTGGGTCAGCTGAGTAAGCTACTGGGTTAGCTGAGTAAGATACTGGGTCAGCTGAATAAGTTACTGGGTCAGCTCAGTAAGCTACTGGGTTAGCTGAGTAAGCTACTGGGTCAGCTGAGTAAGTTACTGGGTCAGCTGAGTAAGCTACTGGGTCAGCTGAGTAAGCTACTGGGTCAGCTGAGTAAGTTACTGGGTCAGCTCAGTAAGCTACTGGGTCAGCTCAGTAAGCTACTGGGTCAGCTGAGTAAGCTACTGGGTCAGCTGAGTAAGCTACTGGGTTAGCTGAGTAAGCTACTGGGTCAGCTGAGTAAGCTACTGGGTCAGCTGAGTAAGCTACTGGGTCAGCTGAGTAAGCTACTGGGTCAGCTGAGTAAGCTACTGGGTCAGCTCAGTAAGCTACTGGGTCAGCTCAGTAAGCTACTGGGTCAGCTCAGTAAGCTACTGGGTCAGCTGAGTAAGCTACTGGGTCAGCTGAGTAAGCTACTGGGTCAGCTGAGTAAGCTACTGGGTCAGCTCAGTAAGCTACTGGGTCAGCTCAGTAAGTTACTGGGTCAGCTCAGTAAGCTACTGGGTTAGCTGAGTAAGCTACTGGGTTAGCTGAGTAAGCTACTGGGTCAGCTGAGTAAGCTACTGGGTCAGCTCAGTAAGCTACTGGGTCAGCTCAGTAAGCTACTGGGTCAGCTCAGTAAGCTACTGGGTCAGCTCAGTAAGCTACTGGGTCAGCTCAGTAAGCTACTGGGTCAGCTCAGTAAGCTACTGAGTCAGCTGAGTAAGCTACTGGGTCAGCTCAGTAAGCTACTGGGTCAGCTCAGTAAGCTACTGGGTCAGCTGAGTAAGCTACTGGGTCAGCTGAGTAAGTTACTGGGTCAGCTCAGTAAGCTACTGGGTCAGCTGAGTAAGTTACTGGGTCAGCTCAGTAAGCTACTGGGTCAGCTGAGTAAGCTACTGGGTCAGCTCAGTAAGCTACTGGGTCAGCTGAGTAAGCTACTGGGTCAGCTCAGTAAGCTACTGGGTCAGCTGAGTAAGCTACTGGGTCAGCTGAGTAAGCTACTGGGTTAGCTGAGTAAGCTACTGGGTCAGGTTAATAAGCTACTGGGTCAGCTCAGTAAGCTACTGGGTCAGCTCAGTAAGCTACTGGGTCAGCTCAGTAAGCTACTGGGTCAGCTCAGTAAGCTACTGGGTCAGCTCAGTAAGCTACTGAGTCAGCTGAGTAAGCTACTGGGTCAGCTCAGTAAGCTACTGGGTCAGCTCAGTAAGCTACTGGGTCAGCTGAGTAAGCTACTGGGTCAGCTGAGTAAGTTACTGAGTCAGCTCAGTAAGCTACTGGGTCAGCTCAGTAAGCTACTGGGTCAGCTCAGTAAGCTACTGGGTCGGCTCAGTAAGCTACTGGGTCAGCTCAGTAAGCTACTGGGTCAGCTCAGTAAGCTACTGAGTCAGCTCAGTAAGCTACTGGGTCAGCTCAGTAAGCTACTTGGTCAGCTCAGTAAGCTACTGGGTCAGCTCAGTAAGCTACTGGGTCAGCTCAGTAAGCTACTGGGTCGGCTCAGTAAGCTACTGAGTCAGCTCAGTAAGCTACTGGGTCAGCTGAGTAAGCTACTGGGTTAGCTGAGTAAGCTACTGGGTCAGCTCAGTAAGCTACTGGGTTAGCTGAGTAAGCTACTGGGTCAGGTAAATAAGCTACTGGGTCAGGTCAATAAGCTACTGGGTCAGGTTAATAAGCTACTGGGTCAGCTCAGTAAGCTACTGGGTCAGCTGAGTAAGCTACTGAGTCAGCTCAGTAAGCTACTGGGTCAGCTCAGTAAGCTACTGGGTCAGCTCAGTAAGCTACTGAGTCAGCTGAGTAAGCTACTGGGTCAGCTCAGTAAGCTACTGGGTCAGCTCAGTAAGCTACTGGGTCAGCTGAGTAAGCTACTGGGTCAGCTGAGTAAGTTACTGAGTCAGCTCAGTAAGCTACTGGGTCAGCTCAGTAAGCTACTGGGTCAGCTGAGTAAGCTACTGGGTCAGCTGAGTAAGTTACTGGGTCAGCTCAGTAAGCTACTGGGTTAGCTGAGTAAGCTACTGGGTCAGCTGAGTAAGCTACTGGGTCAGCTCAGTAAGCTACTGGGTCAGGTAAATAAGCTACTGGGTCAGGTCAATAAGCTACTGGGTCAGGTTAATAAGCTACTGGGTCAGCTCAGTAAGCTACTGAGTCAGCTCAGTAAGCTACTGGGTCGGCTCAGTAAGCTACTGGGTCAGCTGAGTAAGTTACTGGGTCAGCTCAGTAAGCTACTGGGTCAGCTGAGTAAGTTACTGGGTCAGCTCAGTAAGCTACTGGGTCAGCTCAGTAAGCTACTGGGTCAGCTGAGTAAGCTACTGGGTTAGCTGAGTAAGCTACTGGGTCGGCTGAGTAAGATACTGGGTTAGCTGAGTAAGCTACTGGGTCAGGTAAATAAGCTACTGGGTCAGGTAAATAAGCTACTGGGTCAGGTTAATAAGCTACTGGGTCAGCTCAGTAAGCTACTGAGTCAGCTCAGTAAGCTACTGGGTCAGCTCAGTAAGCTACTGGGTCAGCTCAGTAAGCTACTGGGTCAGCTGAGTAAGCTACTGAGTCAGCTCAGTAAGCTACTGGGTCAGCTCAGTAAGCTACTGGGTCAGCTCAGTAAGCTACTGGGTCAGCTCAGTAAGCTAGTGGGTCGGCTGAGTAAGCTAGTGGGTCGGCTGAGTAAGCTACTGGGTCAGCTCAGTAAGCTACTGGGTCGGCTGAGTAAGCTACTGGGTTAGCTGAGTAAGCTACTGGGTCAGGTAAATAAGCTACTGGGTCAGGTTAATAAGCTACTGGGTCAGCTCAGTAAGCTACTGGGTCAGGTTAATAAGCTACTGGGTCAGCTCAGTAAGCTACTGGGTCAGCTCAGTAAGCTACTGGGTCAGCTCAGTAAGCTACTGAGTCAGCTCAGTAAGCTACTGGGTCAGCTCAGTAAGCTACTGGGTCAGCTCAGTAAGCTACTGGGTCAGCTCAGTAAGCTACTGAGTCAGCTGAGTAAGCTACTGGGTCAGCTGAGTAAGCTACTGGGTCAGCTCAGTAAGCTACTGGGTCAGCTGAGTAAGCTACTGGGTCAGCTGAGTAAGCTACTGGGTCAGCTCAGTAAGCTACTGGGTCAGCTGAGTAAGCTACTGGGTCAGCTGAGTAAGCTACTGGGTCAGCTGAGTAAGCTACTGGGTCAGCTCAGTAAGCTACTGGGTCAGCTGAGTAAGTTACTGAGTCAGCTCAGTAAGCTACTGGGTCAGCTCAGTAAGCTACTGGGTCAGCTGAGTAAGCTACTGGGTCAGCTGAGTAAGCTACTGGGTCAGCTCAGTAAGCTACTGGGTCAGGTAAATAAGCTACTGGGTCAGGTCAATAAGCTACTGGGTCAGGTTAATAAGCTACTGGGTCAGCTCAGTAAGCTACTGAGTCAGCTCAGTAAGCTACTGGGTCGGCTCAGTAAGCTACTGGGTCAGCTCAGTAAGCTACTGGGTCAGCTCAGTAAGCTACTGAGTCAGCTCAGTAAGCTACTGGGTCAGCTCAGTAAGCTACTTGGTCAGCTCAGTAAGCTACTGGGTCAGCTCAGTAAGCTACTGGGTCAGCTCAGTAAGCTACTGGGTCAGCTCAGTAAGCTACTGAGTCAGCTCAGTAAGCTACTGGGTCAGCTCAGTAAGCTACTGGGTCAGCTGAGTAAGTTACTGGGTCAGCTCAGTAAGCTACTGAGTCAGCTCAGTAAGCTACTGGGTCAGCTGAGTAAGTTACTGGGTCAGCTCAGTAAGCTACTGGGTTAGCTGAGTAAGCTACTGGGTCAGGTAAATAAGCTACTGGGTCAGGTCAATAAGCTACTGGGTCAGGTTAATAAGCTACTGGGTCAGCTCAGTAAGCTACTGGGTCAGCTCAGTAAGCTACTGGGTCAGCTGAGTAAGCTACTGGGTCAGCTCAGTAAGCTACTGGGTCAGCTGAGTAAGCTACTGGGTCAGCTGAGTAAGCTACTGGGTTAGCTGAGTAAGATACTGGGTCAGCTGAATAAGCTACTGGGTCAGCTCAGTAAGCTACTGGGTTAGCTGAGTAAGCTACTGGGTCAGCTGAGTAAGTTACTGGGTCAGCTGAGTAAGCTACTGGGTCAGCTGAGTAAGCTACTGGGTCAGCTGAGTAAGTTACTGGGTCAGCTCAGTAAGCTACTGGGTCAGCTCAGTAAGCTACTGGGTCAGCTGAGTAAGCTACTGGGTCAGCTGAGTAAGCTACTGGGTTAGCTGAGTAAGCTACTGGGTCAGCTGAGTAAGCTACTGGGTCAGCTGAGTAAGCTACTGGGTCAGCTGAGTAAGCTACTGGGTCAGCTGAGTAAGCTACTGGGTCAGCTCAGTAAGCTACTGGGTCAGCTCAGTAAGCTACTGGGTCAGCTCAGTAAGCTACTGGGTCAGCTGAGTAAGCTACTGGGTCAGCTGAGTAAGCTACTGGGTCAGCTGAGTAAGCTACTGGGTCAGCTCAGTAAGCTACTGGGTCAGCTCAGTAAGTTACTGGGTCAGCTCAGTAAGCTACTGGGTTAGCTGAGTAAGCTACTGGGTTAGCTGAGTAAGCTACTGGGTCAGCTGAGTAAGCTACTGGGTCAGCTCAGTAAGCTACTGGGTCAGCTCAGTAAGCTACTGGGTCAGCTCAGTAAGCTACTGGGTCAGCTGAGTAAGCTACTGGGTCAGCTCAGTAAGCTACTGAGTCAGCTGAGTAAGCTACTGGGTCAGCTCAGTAAGCTACTGGGTCAGCTCAGTAAGCTACTGGGTCAGCTGAGTAAGCTACTGGGTCAGCTGAGTAAGTTACTGGGTCAGCTCAGTAAGCTACTGGGTCAGCTGAGTAAGCTACTGGGTCAGCTCAGTAAGCTACTGGGTCAGCTGAGTAAGCTACTGGGTCAGCTCAGTAAGCTACTGGGTCAGCTGAGTAAGCTACTGGGTCAGCTCAGTAAGCTACTGGGTCAGCTGAGTAAGCTACTGGGTCAGCTGAGTAAGCTACTGGGTTAGCTGAGTAAGCTACTGGGTCAGGTTAATAAGCTACTGGGTCAGCTCAGTAAGCTACTGGGTCAGCTGAGTAAGCTACTGAGTCAGCTCAGTAAGCTACTGGGTCAGCTCAGTAAGCTACTGGGTCAGCTCAGTAAGCTACTGGGTCAGCTCAGTAAGCTACTGGGTCAGCTCAGTAAGCTACTGAGTCAGCTGAGTAAGCTACTGGGTCAGCTCAGTAAGCTACTGGGTCAGCTCAGTAAGCTACTGGGTCAGCTGAGTAAGCTACTGGGTCAGCTGAGTAAGTTACTGAGTCAGCTCAGTAAGCTACTGGGTCAGCTCAGTAAGCTACTGGGTCAGCTGAGTAAGCTACTGGGTCAGCTCAGTAAGCTACTGGGTCAGCTGAGTAAGCTACTGGGTCAGCTGAGTAAGTTACTGGGTCAGCTCAGTAAGCTACTGGGTCAGCTGAGTAAGTTACTGGGTCAGCTCAGTAAGCTACTGGGTCAGCTCAGTAAGCTACTGGGTCAGCTGAGTAAGCTACTGGGTTAGCTGAGTAAGCTACTGGGTCGGCTGAGTAAGCTACTGGGTTAGCTGAGTAAGCTACTGGGTCAGGTAAATAAGCTACTGGGTCAGGTAAATAAGCTACTGGGTCTGGTTAATAAGCTACTGGGTCAGCTCAGTAAGCTACTGAGTCAGCTCAGTAAGCTACTGGGTCAGCTCAGTAAGCTACTGGGTCAGCTCAGTAAGCTACTGGGTCAGCTGAGTAAGCTACTGAGTCAGCTCAGTAAGCTACTGGGTCAGCTCAGTAAGCTACTGGGTCAGCTCAGTAAGCTACTGGTCAGCTCAGTAAGCTAGTGGGTCGGCTGAGTAAGCTAGTGGGTCGGCTGAGTAAGCTACTCGGTTAGCTGAGTAAGCTACTGGGTCGGCTGAGTAAGCTACTGGGTTAGCTGAGTAAGCTACTGGGTCAGGTAAATAAGCTACTGGGTCAGGTCAATAAGCTACTGGGTCAGGTTAATAAGCTACTGGGTCAGCTCAGTAAGCTACTGGGTCAGCTCAGTAAGCTACTGGGTCAGCTCAGTAAGCTACTGAGTCAGCTCAGTAAGCTACTGGGTCAGCTCAGTAAGCTACTGGGTCAGCTCAGTAAGCTACTGGGTCAGCTCAGTAAGCTACTGGGTCAGCTCAGTAAGCTACTGGGTCAGCTCAGTAAGCTACTGAGTCAGCTGAGTAAGCTACTGGGTCAGCTCAGTAAGCTACTGGGTCAGCTCAGTAAGCTACTGGGTCAGCTGAGTAAGCTACTGGGTCAGCTGAGTAAGTTACTGGGTCAGCTCAGTAAGCTACTGGGTCAGCTGAGTAAGTTACTGGGTCAGCTCAGTAAGCTACTGGGTCAGCTGAGTAAGCTACTGGGTCAGCTGAGTAAGCTACTGGGTTAGCTGAGTAAGCTACTGGGTCGGCTGAGTAAGCTACTGGGTTAGCTGAGTAAGCTACTGGGTCAGGTAAATAAGCTACTGGGTCAGGTCAATAAGCTACTGGGTCAGGTTAATAAGCTACTGGGTCAGCTCAGTAAGCTACTGGGTCAGCTGAGTAAGCTACTGAGTCAGCTCAGTAAGCTACTGGGTCAGCTCAGTAAGCTACTGGGTCAGCTCAGTAAGCTACTGGGTCAGCTCAGTAAGCTACTGGGTCAGCTCAGTAAGCTACTGAGTCAGCTGAGTAAGCTACTGGGTCAGCTCAGTAAGCTACTGGGTCAGCTCAGTAAGCTACTGGGTCAGCTGAGTAAGCTACTGGGTCAGCTGAGTAAGTTACTGAGTCAGCTCAGTAAGCTACTGGGTCAGCTCAGTAAGCTACTGGGTCAGCTGAGTAAGCTACTGGGTCAGCTGAGTAAGTTACTGGGTCAGCTCAGTAAGCTACTGGGTCAGCTCAGTAAGCTACTGGGTCAGCTGAGTAAGCTACTGGGTCAGCTCAGTAAGTTACTGGGTCAGCTCAGTAAGCTACTGGGTCAGCTGAGTAAGTTACTGGGTCAGCTCAGTAAGCTACTGGGTCAGCTGAGTAAGCTACTGGGTCAGCTCAGTAAGCTACTGGGTCAGCTGAGTAAGTTACTGGGTCAGCTCAGTAAGCTACTGGGTCAGCTGAGTAAGCTACTGGGTCAGCTGAGTAAGCTACTGGGTTAGCTGAGTAAGCTACTGGGTCAGCTCAGTAAGTTACTGGGTCAGCTCAGTAAGCTACTGGGTTAGCTGAGTAAGCTACTGGGTCAGCTGAGTAAGTTACTGGGTCAGCTCAGTAAGCTACTGGGTCAGCTCAGTAAGCTACTGGGTCAGCTGAGTAAGTTACTGGGTCAGCTCAGTAAGCTACTGGGTCAGCTCAGTAAGCTACTGGGTCAGCTGAGTAAGCTACTGGGTCAGCTGAGTAAGCTACTGGGTTAGCTGAGTAAGCTACTGGGTTAGCTGAGTAAGCTACTGGGTCAGCTGAGTAAGCTACTGGGTCAGCTGAGTAAGCTACTGGGTCAGCTGAGTAAGCTACTGGGTCAGCTGAGTAAGCTACTGGGTCAGCTCAGTAAGCTACTGGGTCGGCTCAGTAAGCTACTGGGTCAGCTGAGTAAGCTACTGGGTCAGCTGAGTAAGCTACTGGGTCAGCTGAGTAAGCTACTGGGTCAGCTCAGTAAGCTACTGGGTCAGCTCAGTAAGTTACTGGGTCAGCTCAGTAAGCTACTGGGTCAGCTGAGTAAGCTACTGGGTTAGCTGAGTAAGCTACTGGGTCAGCTGAGTAAGCTACTGGGTCAGCTGAGTAAGCTACTGGGTCAGCTGAGTAAGCTACTGGGTTAGCTGAGTAAGCTACTGGGTCAGCTGAGTAAGCTACTGGGTCAGCTGAGTAAGCTACTGGGTCAGCTGAGTAAGCTACTGGGTCAGCTCAGTAAGCTACTGGGTCAGCTGAGTAAGCTACTGGGTTAGCTGAGTAATCTACTGGGTCAGCTGAGTAAGCTACTGGGTCAGCTGAGTAAGCTACTGGGTCAGCTCAGTAAGTTACTGGGTCAGCTGAGTAAGCTACTGGGTCAGCTCAGTAAGCTACTGGGTCAGCTGAGTAAGTTACTGGGTCAGCTCAGTAAGCTACTGGGTCAGCTCAGTAAGCTACTGGGTCAGCTGAGTAAGTTACTGGGTCAGCTCAGTAAGCTACTGGGTCAGCTCAGTAAGCTACTGGGTCAGCTGAGTAAGTTACTGGGTCAGCTCAGTAAGCTACTGGGTCAGCTCAGTAAGCTACTGGGTCAGCTGAGTAAGCTACTGGGTCAGCTGAGTAAGCTACTGGGTCAGCTGAGTAAGCTACTGGGTCAGCTGAGTAAGCTACTGGGTCAGCTGGGTAAGCTACAGGGTCAGGTCACTAAGTCCTTCTCACCTGGCGCAATGAGTCAATGCTGACCCTGGCATCGGCCAGTGTCGCCTCGGGATCAATCAAAATCACACCGAGTGGTTTGACTGAAATTAGGTTTCATTGACTGATTGAGTTGAACGTTAAGACTGATATGCAAATCTTATTGCAGCACAAACATTTCAATTCTGCACGCTCTCTGGAGGGATCTCTTGAGGCGGCTGAAGAGGCAAAGTTCGAAGCGTCTGCTGGTGACGCAACTGCCATCGTTACCAGGACGCTGACCGTCTCTGAGATCAGTTGGGCCGATGATTGCGACGATCCTGGGGAACTTTAAGGCAATAAGGAAAGGTGTATTTTCGGTACTGGCTGTATAGAAGTACATTTTCTAATCCCAAGCAGTTTCATTTACTCGCCGCTACTTCGCCGTCTGGGCTTCATCACCAGTCGGGCCTGGTTGCGCCAGAGGATGCCAATCACTGACGGCTGCAGTCGCCACGGCTCGCCATCGATCTGAGTTTCATAGAAAATAATGATAACACAACTAAAACTGGTCTTAATTCATCAAAGCTGGCAACCCTTGACTTTTTACTCAGCGTCTCACCTCAATCCTCCAGCCACCTCACTCCTCCAGCCACCTCACTCCTCCAGCCACCTCACTCCTCCAGCCACCTCACTCCTCCAGCCACCTCACTCCTCCAGCCACCTCACTCCTCCAGCCACCTCACTCCCCAGCCACCTCACTCCTCCAGCCACCTCACTCCCCAGCCACCTCACTCCTCCAGCCACCTCACTTCTTCAGCCACCTCACTCCCCCAGCCACCTCACTCCTACAGCCACCTCACTCCCCAGCCACCTCACTCCTCCAGCCACCTCACTTCTTCAGCCACCTCACTCCCCCAGCCACCTCACTCCTCCAGCCACCTCACTTCTTCAGCCACCTCACTCCCCAGCCACCTCACTCCTCCAGCCACCTCACTCCTCCAGCCACCTCACTTCCCCAGCCACCTCACTCCTCTAGCTTACTCCTCACCTGAATTGGAATGATGCGGCTAGTACGGATGCGGGCCCTCCGGCACTGACAGATTCTGTGACCGTGCCAGCCTATTTGCACTGTGGCCTGCGTGTTTAAGACGGATAGAGAGAGGGCTTTAAATTTACAATGTTAAAAAATTGCGGTAAAAGTCCCGAATCGTGTTAAAACCAGTTAATATCTGATTTTTCCTAATCCCGTCGTGATTAACGAACCAGGTGGCTCGAACAAAATCCGATCACTTCAACCAGGCCGTCGTCCCAACGCTGGGGCTCGAACCCCTGACCTCCGGCCGGACTGCCCCACGGTGTGGCGCCGGCGCTGTACTTAGTAATGTTCAGAAACAGAATGGAAGTCAGTTTCAAGTCGCGGATTTTCTCTGTATAGTCAACTCCGTCGCACTGAAAAAAATAAATAATTAGTTAAAATCAGCGCTAATTAACAACGCTAGGGTTCAAATTTATAGAAAATTAAAACAAAAGTGAAACCTCAAGCTCCACCGCCTGGGACAAATCCCGCCAAGGTCGCGTCAGCACCGATCTGGAACCTTCCTAAATTTAAATTTAAATTCAATTGTCTGTCAGTTTCATAGAAACTATAATTTAAACAAAAATTGTTTCGCGAGAGAAACTTACGCCAGCGTAAAACATCATGTTTCTCAGACGGCTGTTGAAACGCTCCGGATTGGCTTCTGTGAGTTTTAGAACAATTTTGAATTAAACATACAAATAGCCCTACTTAAAACAAGTAGTTAAAGGGTTTTTCATTTAAGTGCCGGACCGCAACACCCACCCTTAATTTTCCCAACTCAAACTGGTGCCCGATCTCAGCTGGGTGGACTGAAGCAATGCGCGGGATTAAGTGCCTTGCTCAAGGACACAAACTGTCTCCTAGAGTTGGGGCTCGAACCCATGACCTCCCGGTCACAAGGCAGTTGCCCTAACCCCAACCATTTTACCTTAGTCAATATTAATAAGTTCTTAAATTTTGCCAACACAAAAAAATATTTTTTTTATATCAGATGTGCCAAACTTTCCAAACTGAGGGATAAAACTTTGAGCTACTGATCGAATTTTCGTCACCTCTCGACTCGTGAAACTCCAAGGCGACGGCGGCGTCCGCCCCGAGGCTGAAATAATTGTTGAAAACGTCGGGAAATGGCTGATCAGTGAGCCGGATGTCGGAGACTCCCTGGATTGGATCCGGCAGTGGCTGCTGCGTCTCGCTGACAGGATCCTGCTCAACTTGCTGCTGCTGCTGCTGCTGTCCAGATGCCTCGTAGGCGGTTGGATTCGACTTGAATGTGACGCTCCACCTGAGTAATTGGGTTTTGTGAGTTGGCGTTTGCTTAACTTTTATAAAGTACATCTGCAGTCTTCCCTATAGGATCTTTTTAAAAGTACATAATGATCTCGAAAAAACGCTGAGTCTATGTTGCCTGTACGCCTAAAACCTTTTTATTTGTGGTAAGAGACATAGCTATCTGAAGGTTCCAGAAAGGAAAAAGGATCTCATCGATATTCAAGTAGCAATAAATCTTAAACAGAACGGATAAAATTCCTATGGTAAAAGTCTCCGAGCAGATATTTTGAGCAATAAAATAGCCCATAAAATGCCTAAAAGAAACCCCGGAAAACTAACGAAAAAGTATGGATATAAAAAGTCCGTAAAAATTCTATCAATGTTTGAAAACCTAAGATATCATTAAAAATTCTGAAAGATTTTTGTTATTTTAACCAACCAAGGTTTACAGTGAATAGTTCCAAAAAATATTTAAAATAACGATAAAAAGAGATTTAAATCAGCCAAATAATTTTATTTTAACATTAATATATAAACATTAATTGAAGTATTTTCTTGTCCCTACGTGCTGCCAAAAAATCTCCAAAATGCTGGAAAAAGCCTACTATTGTTTAACAATTTATGATAAAACCTTACGATGGTCATTTGAAATAATAGTCTAAAAATACATTTTAAATATTAAATTTAGATTTTTGGCGCTTCGGTTCGAGACTGATGTACTCGGAGCAAATGTAGACAGGGCATATGTGCACGGGGCAGATGTAGATAGGGAAGATGTACATCGGGCAGATGTACATAGGGCAGATGTACATAGGGCAGATGTACACAGGGCAGGTGCATACCTTTGCGTTCACTTAAGATCGTGACTGCATGTACATCAGATCCAAGTGTACATAGGAGCAAGCCAAATAAGCCTTACTGTCCCCTCGCTGGGTTGTGGAATGTTGTGTGCGCAAAAAATCTCCAAAAATAAACTACAAAAAAAGATCCAAGAAGCTCGCCTGTCCAGCCTCGTCAGCCGGCCGTCCTCCACGCAGCAGAGCATCTTAGTAAGCGGCTCGTCCATCGAGAACCCGCCGCCCCAATTTAAACTTCTGGCCAAATCGTTCCCGGTGCCCAGGGGGAGCACCGCCACGGGTGGCCACGGGCGCACGCCCAGACTGTCTATGGCCGACAGCACCCAGCCGGCAGTGCCGTCGCCGCCGCACACCAGCACGCGAAGATTTGGCACTCTGGCGAATAATTTCAACGGGAATTCCGGACCGCAGGCGGCCAGATCGAACACCTGGCGAGGATTCAATAGCCAGAGAAGTTTCCGGCCGATTCGCGAGCCCAAATTGCCGCCAGACTTGGCATTGGTCAGCACCAGCACTGGGTGCTGCTGGTCCGTGACGTTGGCCGGAGGCTCGATGCTGAAATCGCTGCCGTCCGCGGAGCGGACAAGCCAGGCTGGCGGCAGAGTGAGGCTCGCCAGCGGCCCCAGACTGCACTGCTCGGTGAGCAGGCGCTTCTGGAAGCAGTTCAGCTTGTTGTGATAGGCCGATTTGCACCAGCTGCAGGCGATGGCCGCGACCTCCTTGGGCCCGCTGCCGCTGCCGGCGTTGAAGCCCAACTTCTGCTGGAATGACTTGGTGGAGAGGGTGAACTATAGTAAGTCTCTGGGTCGTATAATTAGTTCAAGGACTTTGTCTTCACGTAAAGTTGTGATAATCTATATGTATGCCTTGAAGTCTGAGATTCCTTAGGATTAAGCTCTATGCCTCCATTGTGTCTCTCTCACTCATCTCGCTGTCTCCCTCTCACTCATCTCACTGTCTCCCTCTCACTCATCTCACTGTCTGCCTCTCACTCATCTCACTGTCTCCCTCTCACTCATCTCACTGTCTCCCTCTCACTCATCTCACTGTCTCCCTCTCACTCATCTCACTGTCTCCCTCTCACTCATCTCACTGTCTCCCTCTCACTCATCTCACTGTCTCCTTCTCATCTCACTGTCTCCTTCTCACTCATCTCACTGTCTGCCTCTCACTCATCTCACTGTCTCCCTCTCACTCATCTCACTGTCTGCCTCTCACTCATCTCACTGTCTCCTTCTCATCTCACTGTCTCCTTCTCACTCATCTCACTGTCTGCCTCTCACTCATCTCACTGTCTCCCTCTCACTCATCTCACTGTCTCCCTCTCACTCATCTCACTGTCTGCCTCTCACTCATCTCACTGTCTCCCTCTCATCTCAAGCTGTCTCCCTCTCACTCATCTCAATATATACCTCTCTTCCCTTTTACTGTTCACTTCTTTGTCCCCTCTTCTTCGTCTTCTTTTCTGTCTTCTTTGCACTAGTTAATTCTGTTTGCCCCAGTTTCCGCATTTCCCATCAGCATCTGTCAGCACTGGCCACCTCTATCTGTTTATCTTTTCCCTAACAACCGTCTCTGAATGCGGCCGTTAGTTCCTCCACTTCCTCCCTAAAAGAGATGGCAGCCGTGTTTTTTTGCACCTACTTTAATGACCCTGCAGGTTGTCTTCAGTGAACTAGACTAGACACTCAGCAAGCTTAGGGTAGAAAGGGATCTAGCTCGTATTCTATTGATAGAATTTGTCATTCACGTGCGGTGACGTGTGGACAAAAAGTGATGTTAAGACTGGTTCTAATGAATTGTTTTATAAGAAGAAAATTCTGAAACAAAAGCGTGCCATAACTTACCTTTGTTCTTAATATATCCTTCAGCTAGCTTCTGTATCCCCTGCTCGAGGCGAAACCCCCAACCCTAAAGGCGTAAAAAAAGTCTGTGCCCATGTTTGGCTAAATAAGTTCGACCTCCATATGAGCCCCTGTGTACGAGTAGCTAAAAATAGACTCCACTGTCTGCAGAGCAGTCTATTTTTAGCACTCTTATTTTTAGGAAACAAAAAATGGCCCATTGGATGTTTGAAGCTTCTTTTTGCATGCATGGGTAATTGGAGGTGAAGGCAGCTGATGCAGGAGCGCATTAGAGTTATTATAAGGAGATATAAGTCATTGGGTAAAGCAACTCAGATAAGCTGGCGTATCCTCAATGGCGAATCTGATGGGATTAGGTCGATATAGTAAACTAATAATCCCTGAGTTCTGAGTACTAGAGGTCATCAATTCAGAGTCTTTCAGAGTTTGTCAGAATGTCAGAGTCCCAAGTGCATCAAGATTTAGTGAAGTACTAATCCGTTCATTCATTGTCTTAATACTATAGAAGCCAAAAATCAAACAAAACATTTTTGCTTCTATAATTCGTAAGCCATACTTAGGTAAGGAGATTTCTTAACTACGCAATTAAGAGGCAGCAACAAAACAAATGCGCGCGCCCACACAACGGGCCTTTATTTACCTTCCCACAGCATTTGCACTTTCCAGAAATGCGCCGCCTGTGAACCCAGTGATGTCTAGTAGCAGATTGCTGCTGCTGCTGCTGCTGAAATGATGAATTGGTTTAGTCAGCCTTTCCCTGAAACAGAATTCGCTAATGAAATGCTCTGTCTGAGGGCCGTATTTTCTAGTATTATATTTAAAGAAAAACAATATGACGCAAAAAAACTAGCAACGATTATTGCGCACTCAGATGGGGTACGCAGAAGTTTACTTTCACTTTCAGGAAGATTAAACCATTTCCCAAATATTTTGCTATCCATGCGATACATTCTATTAATGTCTGACCTTTGTCTGCAACCAAACTTGCTACATTAATTACATAACTGTGCTTTCACTAGCACACACCCCTCTCTAGCACACACCCCTCTCTAGCACACACCCCTCTCTAGCACACACCCCTCTCTAGCACACACCCCTCTCTAGCACACACCCCTCTAACACACCCCTCTCTAGCACACACCCCTCTCTAGCACACACCCCTCTCTAACACACCCCTCTCTAGCACACACCCCTCTCTAGCACACACCCCTCTCTAACACACCCCTCTCTAGCACACACCCCTCTCTAACACACACCCCTCTCTAGCACACACCCCTCTCTAGCACACACCCCTCTCTAGCACACACCCCTCTCTAACACACACCCCTCTCTAGCACACACCCCTCTCTAGCACACACCCCTCTTTAGCACACACCCCTCTCTAGCACACACCCCTCTCTAGCACACACCCCTCTCTAGCACACAACACCCCTCTCTAGCACACACCCCTCTCTAGCACACACCCCTCTCTAGCACACACCCCTCTCTAGCACACACCCCTCTCTAGCACACACCCCTCTCTAGCACACAACACCCCTCTCTAGCACACAACACCCCTATCTAGTACACAACACCCCTCACTGTCACAGCAAAGCCACTCTTTCATAGTAAGCCCCTACCATAATCTGTAATAAGCAAATGCGTGAAGTTTCGCATTAATGATCGGGCTTGAGCTGTTTTAGTCGGTGCAAAAGTCTCACCTCAATGCTCGACACGGCCGCCTCATCCAGTCTCGCAGCCTCTCTAAACGTTGGTCTGCAACGAAATGCCAACTGAAATGCGTGGGCACACGTAGAAAAAGCTTTTTTTAAGCCTCGTTTTTTTATTCTTTAAGCCAGCGCAGCATGCTTTTTAAGTCTCATGCAAACAGGAATCTAGCACGGATTCCCTTGGCATGCGTAAATGAAAGAGAATGCTGATAGTTGGAAAAGTATTGCTTCAAAAAATATTTGTTTCTAACCGGGGCGATTAATGACAAAAGAAGCGTATTGACCCGCCCTCAGTGGATTTTTGCTAGCTTGTCAATCAGTTTTCCCACCGCTCTTCCCCTGCCTGCTTGCCAATTCTCCTCTGTGCACCCCCCTATCCGTTTCTTTGCTCGTTTCCTCTCTACCGCTTCTTTTATCTACCTCCCCCTGCTTCCGCTGTCTGCCTCTCCCTGCTTCCGCTCTCTCCCCCATCTTGCTTCCGCTCTCTCCCCATCTTGCTTCCGCTCTCTCCCCATCTTGCTTCCGCTATCTCCCTCCTCCTGCTTACGCTCTCTGCCTCTCCCTGCTTCCGCTCTCTCCCTCCTCCTGCTTCTGCCCTCTCCCTCATCTTGTTTTTACTCTCTCCCTCCTCCTACTTACGCCCTCTCCCTCCTCCTGCATCCGCCCTCTCCCTTCCCTGCTTCCGCTCTCTCCCTTCCCTGCTTCCGCTCTCTCCCTTTCCTGCTTCCGCTCTCTGCCTCCCCTGGCTTCCGCTCTCTCCCTCTACCCTTTCTCCCCCTCCTTCACACTTGTCCTCAAAACCCTTTATAATAATCCCTCACCTTTCATTACTGTCAGTTTTCGAGTTTTTCACCGACCTAATAAATAAGTGCATAATTAATTATCGGACAGAACTGGGTCCCCAGAGACTGGACGGCCTAGCTGAAAGCATCTAAAATATATACATCAGATATTCAGAGGGAAAGCGAAATCACCTGCCACCTAACAGCCGTGCGCTACTGATCATAATTAAGAGGCTCCGAGCCTTCGAGGATGAGCTTGTGTATCAGCTTTCAAAGATTTTAGATATTTCAAAGCGCAATAATAATTCAATAATTTTTCAACGGCTTAAAAGCCTCAGCATCAAGGCTGCAATATGTAATGCTCAAAAGGCCAAAAATTTTATTACACCGTTATTTGGAAATTCTCCGTTGCTTTTTTTTGTTTTCTTGCTTGGCCTCGTGGCGTGCGTGGCCTTCACACTACAGAACAAGTACGCGTGCGGGCGTGCGTACGTTGTAGCTATAAGAAAACAAGATTTATGGTTTGTTGCATAACTCTATACTACGGCACGCCAGTATTAATAAATCAGCCTGGCTTTTAGGAAACTGAATGCCGGCTGCAAGAGGAGCAAAGGAAACCTCCCCAGAGGCATTGGCTAAATGAATTACAGTCCGCAGAGTCCCCCCCAAGCGAGGAAATGGGAAGGCATGGGATAATAGAGCTTTTGGGGAAAGAAAATGCGCGGTTTTTTCCTTCTTGGCCAAAGCATTTCTGATGAATGAAGTCCTTGGGAGTTGTTGCTGAGTAAAATGATTGCTGGTGACACTCGCTCTGTGTGTGCCGGTTTTTCCTCATTCTTTCTTTATTTATCTGTGGGCGTCAAAGCTGACTGATACGAGGGCGCCAAAGCTGACTGATACGAGGGCGCCAAAGCTGACTGATACGGGGGCGCCAAAGCTGACTGATACGGGGGCGCCAAAGCTGACTGATACGGGGGCGCCAAAGCTGACTGATACGGGGGCGCCAAAGCTGACTGATACGGGGGCGCCAAAGCTAACTGATACGAGGGCGCCAAAGCTGACTGATACGAGGGCGCCAAAGCTGACTGATACGAGGGCGCCAAAGCTAACTGATACGAGGGCGCCAAAGCTGACTGATACGGGGGCGCCAAAGCTGACTGATACGGGGGCGCCAAAGCTGACTGATACGGGGGCGCCAAAGCTGACTGATACGAGGGCGCCAAAGCTAACTGATACGAGGGCGCCAAAGCTGACTGATACGAGGGCGCCAAAGCTGACTGATACGGGGGCGCCAAAGCTGACTGATACGGGGGCGCCAAAGCTGACTGATACGAGGGCGCCAAAGCTAACTGATACGAGGGCGCCAAAGCTGACTGATACGGGGGCGCCAAAGCTGACTGATACGGGGGCGCCAAAGCTGACTGATACGAGGGCGCCAAAGCTAACTGATACGAGGGCGCCAAAGCTGACTGATACGAGGGCGCCAAAGCTGACTGATACGAGGGCGCCAAAGCTGACTGATACGGGGGCGCCAAAGCTGACTGATACGAGGGCGCCAAAGCTGACTGATACGGGGGCGCCAAAGCTGACTGATACGAGGGCGCCAAAGCTAACTGATACGAGGGCGCCAAAGCTGACTGATACGGGGGCGCCAAAGCTGACTGATACGAGGGCGCCAAAGCTGACTGATACGAGGGCGCCAAAGCTAACTGATACGAGGGCGCCAAAGCTGACTGATACGGGGGCGCCAAAGCTGACTGATACGGGGGCGCCAAAGCTGACTGATACGGGGGCGCCAAAGCTGACTGATACGAGGGCGCCAAAGCTAACTGATACGAGGGCGCCAAAGCTGACTGATACGAGGGCGCCAAAGCTGACTGATACGGGGGCGCCAAAGCTGACTGATACGGGGGCGCCAAAGCTGACTGATACGAGGGCGCCAAAGCTAACTGATACGAGGGCGCCAAAGCTGACTGATACGGGGGCGCCAAAGCTGACTGATACGGGGGCGCCAAAGCTGACTGATACGAGGGCGCCAAAGCTAACTGATACGAGGGCGCCAAAGCTGACTGATACGAGGGCGCCAAAGCTGACTGATACGAGGGCGCCAAAGCTGACTGATACGGGGGCGCCAAAGCTGACTGATACGAGGGCGCCAAAGCTGACTGATACGGGGGCGCCAAAGCTGACTGATACGGGGGCGCCAAAGCTGACTGATACGAGGGCGCCAAAGCTAACTGATACGAGGGCGCCAAAGCTGACTGATACGGGGGCGCCAAAGCTGACTGATACGGGGGCGCCAAAGCTGACTGATACGAGGGCGCCAAAGCTAACTGATACGAGGGCGCCAAAGCTGACTGATACGAGGGCGCCAAAGCTGACTGATACGAGGGCGCCAAAGCTGACTGATACGGGGGCGCCAAAGCTGACTGATACGAGGGCGCCAAAGCTGACTGATACGAGGGCGCCAAAGCTAACTGATACGGGGGCGCCAAAGCTGACTGATACGGGGGCGCCAAAGCTGACTGATACGGGGGCGCCAAAGCTGACTGATACGAGGGCGCCAAAGCTGACTGATACGGGGCGCCAAAGCTTTTACTTTCCTTTAGAGACCTAATTACAAAAAGTCAGAAACAAGCAGAATCTCAATCCATCCGGCGGTTGCCAAGCTGTCAGTGAATTCCCCTCCCCTCAACTCACCCGGTCAAAAGCTTCGGCGCAAGCAGAATGGACACCAATTTTGCAGACGGCGCACTTCTTCTTGCAGCCGGTCTTCTGCAATTATTTTTTAAGCTCGGGTATGTTAACAGAAGCATCCCTAACGAAGCTTAATTGGCAATCTTTTTTGCTTTGAAGCACGCAATGGCGATGGGAGCGAAGCTTGACATGAAAGTGAAATTTCATCATGAGATTTTTTTAATTGAGATTCGTCTATTATAATGATAAAGTTGAAAGACGGGAGTGTGGGCAAAGGCAAAAATGCCTGAGGGCGTTTCTTTGTCGTTCAATATCTTTTTCTCTGCAACTGAGGCATAAAGTCAATGTCCGATATGTGGAGTAAATAGCCTATTTAATCATTAGATTCGCTTATATTCAAAAAGCTGTATAAATAACTCACCAGACAGTCTGACTCCCCCACGTAGCAGAACTCACTGCTGGATGCGCAGTCGAACCAGAGGTGCTGACCGTTCAGTGCATCAGGCTGATGTGTGAGAATGTATTTTTTTATGATTTAGAGGGATGCGGGTTGGATGGGGTGGGCGTTAGGATTGAGGTGGGTGTCGGTTGGATTGGGGTGGGTGTTGGTTGGATTAAGGTGAGTGTTGGTTGGATTGGGTGGGCGTTGGTTGGATTGGGGTGGGTGTTGGTTGGATTTGGGTGGGTGTTGGTTGGATTGAGCTGAATACAGGTACGCTGGTAAAAAAACTGTCGTAAAATAACTTACCCCCCAATCGATTGCTGAATTCCACTGCCTGACTAACTCTGTGGGGCTGGAAGCTCGTGGCTGCTGCTGCTGATTGCCGCCAGCTTGCGCAGCTCCCGCTGATGCGATGTGCAGCAGCTTGCTGGGAAATAAATAGAAAATTGAAAGATGGAAATTTATTCGTTCTTTTAAATTACAATTGACACTTTTTGGAGCATTTTTTGGTATTTAAATATATAAAATGTATAAATTTCTTTTTAAGATCTCTAACGCTAGTAAAGTAAAAATTTATAACATAAAAAGCAGTCTATTTATTGGCCATTCAAAATATTTTGAACTGCTACGCACAACAATAGCAGTAAACATCTAGAATTAGAAAAGCAATTTATTCGCAAAACCTACATCTATCCTCTTCAAGCATCAAACGCCATTTCTCTGTAATAATCTCACCCTCTCCTCCCTGACAGTCGCACCTCACAAGCGCCACCCCTCCAGCAGCCCCGCCTCCCCAACAGTCGCACCTCATAAGCGAGCACCCCTCAAGCAGCCTTTATATCTTCGCTATTCTAGAAAAACATGCTTTTATTTACCATTAAAACATAATATACATGTAACTAATGGCCAGCATAGCTTGCACGACTTTTCTCTCAAGCTGATGTCGTACAAACTAATTAGTCATCAGAGTCAACAACAGAATGTAGCTCAGATTTTGTGGCACATATTATTGAAGGGAGCTAAAAATCAATGAAAAAACCCGATTGCTGCTACCTCTCTCTAACTTCTCTAACCTATACAGATTTCTCTAATGATAAAAAACGAATTTTTGCGATCTAATTACATTCTCGATTTTTTACTTGCTAAGCCTATCATATCGCAGCGAGGATTCAGGAAAAAAGCAAACTTTCTCATTAATGACCTGAAAAATGAGCTGCTTTTCAACGTCCCGCCACATTACTCAAACAGATAATTTTGAGAGTAAACAAGATAAAATACTTTACCTTCCGCATGAGTCCCTCTGCATCCGTCACTCAATCTACGAGTAGGCGTCAATTTGTTTATCTATCTATCCATCTATCTATCTATCTATCTATCTATCTATCTATCTATCTATCTATCTATCTATCTATCTATCTATCTATCTATCTATCTATCTATCTATCTATCTATCTATCTATCTATCTATCTATCTATCTATCTATCTATCTATCTATCTATCTATCTATCTATCTATCTATCTATCTATCTATCTATCTATCTATCTATCTATCTATCTATCTATCTATCTATCTATCTATCTATCTATCTATCTATCTATCTATCTATCTATCTATCTATCTATCTATCTATCTATCTATCTATCTATCTATCTATCTATCTATCTATCTATCTATCTATCTATCTATCTATCTATCTATCTATCTATCTATCTATCTATCTATCTATCTATCTATCTATCTATCTATCTATCTATCTATCTATCTATCTATCTATCTATCTATCTATCTATCTATCTGTCTATCTATCTATCTATCTATCTATCTATCTATCTATCTATCTATCTATCTATCTATCTATCTATCTATCTATCTATCTATCTATCTATCTATCTATCTATCTATCTATCTATCTATCTATCTATCTATCTATCTATCTATCTATCTATCTATCTATCTATCTATCTATCTATCTATCTATCTATCTATCTATCTATCTATCTATCTATCTATCTATCTATCTATCTATCTATCTATCTATCTATCTATCTATCTATCTATCTATCTATCTATCTATCTATCTATCTATCTATCTATCTATCTATCTATCTATCTATCTGTCTATCTATCTATCTATCTATCTATCTATCTATCTATCTATCTATCTATCTATCTATCTATCTATCTATCTATCTATCTATCTATCTATCTATCTATCTATCTATCTATCTATCTATCTATCTATCTATCTATCTATCTATCTATCTATCTATCTATCTATCTATCTATCTATCTATCTATCTATCTATCTATCTATCTATCTATCTATCTATCTATCTATCTATCTATCTATCTATCTATCTATCTATCTATCTATCTATCTATCTATCTATCTATCTATCTATCTATCTATCTATCTATCTATCTATCTATCTATCTATCTATCTATCTATCTATCTATCTATCTATCTATCTATCTATCTATCTATCTATCTATCTATCTATCTATCTATCTATCTATCTATCTATCTATCTATCTATCTATCTATCTATCTATCTATCTATCTATCTATCTATCTATCTATCTATCTATCTATCTATCTATCTATCTATCTATCTATCTATCTATCTATCTATCTATCTATCTATCTATCTATCTATCTATCTATCTATCTATCTATCTATCTATCTATCTATCTATCTATCTATCTATCTATCTATCTATCTATCTATCTATCTATCTATCTATCTATCTATCTATCTATCTATCTATCTATCTATCTATCTATCTATCTATCTATCTATCTATCTATCTATCTATCTATCTATCTATCTATCTATCTATCTATCTATCTATCTATCTATCTATCTATCTATCTATCTATCTATCTATCTATCTATCTATCTATCTATCTATCTATCTATCTATCTATCTATCTATCTATCTATCTATCTATCTATCTATCTATCTATCTATCTATCTATCTATCTATCTATCTATCTATCTATCTATCTATCTATCTATCTATCTATCTATCTATCTATCTATCTATCTATCTATCTATCTATCTATCTATCTATCTATCTATCTATCTATCTATCTATCTATCTATCTATCTATCTATCTATCTATCTATCTATCTATCTATCTATCTATCTATCTATCTATCTATCTATCTATCTATCTATCTATCTATCTATCTATCTATCTATCTATCTATCTATCTATCTATCTATCTATCTATCTATCTATCTATCTATCTATCTATCTATCTATCTATCTATCTATCTATCTATCTATCTATCTATCTATCTATCTATCTATCTATCTATCTATCTATCTATCTATCTATCTATCTATCTATCTATCTATCTATCTATCTATCTATCTATCTATCTATCTATCTATCTATCTATCTATCTATCTATCTATCTATCTATCTATCTATCTATCTATCTATCTATCTATCTATCTATCTATCTATCTATCTATCTATCTATCTATCTATCTATCTATCTATCTATCTATCTATCTATCTATCTATCTATCTATCTATCTATCTATCTATCTATCTATCTATCTATCTATCTATCTATCTATCTATCTATCTATCTATCTATCTATCTATCTATCTATCTATCTATCTATCTATCTATCTATCTATCTATCTATCTATCTATCTATCTATCTATCTATCTATCTATCTATCTATCTATCTATCTATCTATCTATCTATCTATCTATCTATCTATCTATCTATCTATCTATCTATCTATCTATCTATCTATCTATCTATCTATCTATCTATCTATCTATCTATCTATCTATCTATCTATCTATCTATCTATCTATCTATCTATCTATCTATCTATCTATCTATCTATCTATCTATCTATCTATCTATCTATCTATCTATCTATCTATCTATCTATCTATCTATCTATCTATCTATCTATCTATCTATCTATCTATCTATCTATCTATCTATCTATCTATCTATCTATCTATCTATCTATCTATCTATCTATCTATCTATCTATCTATCTATCTATCTATCTATCTATCTATCTATCTATCTATCTATCTATCTATCTATCTATCTATCTATCTATCTATCTATCTATCTATCTATCTATCTATCTATCTATCTATCTATCTATCTATCTATCTATCTATCTATCTATCTATCTATCTATCTATCTATCTATCTATCTATCTATCTATCTATCTATCTATCTATCTATCTATCTATCTATCTATCTATCTATCTATCTATCTATCTATCTATCTATCTATCTATCTATCTATCTATCTATCTATCTATCTATCTATCTATCTATCTATCTATCTATCTATCTATCTATCTATCTATCTATCTATCTATCTATCTATCTATCTATCTATCTTTCTATTCTGTCTTTCAGTATTCATTTAGCGCACAGTTTCGAACACTTATTTGCTAACAAAATTTTAGTTTTAGTTTTAAATTCACACTGGCAGCAGCAAAGCCCCATCCCAACAGCGCAATCACTGCACTGCAGTGCAAAGCCAAGCGAAGCAAAGTCAGTCTACTCATTGAATAATTCAAGCGCAGCAGCTTCAGCAGCCAGCACGCAAAGCAGAAAAAATGAGGAAAACAAAACCGAGGCAGGCACTAAAACAAAAATATTTTTATCGCTACTCTGACGAACTGAAAAAAACGGTCTAGTTAGGCCTGAGTCGGTCTGGGATATTTTTGAAAAAATTAAAATATGCAGAACTGTAGCAGTATCATTATTGGACAAAAAAGCCAGACAACAATATCACTGCAACTGAAGCTAAAAAAATCTGGAGAAAATATTTGCTTTTCAACAGCAGAAACTGCAGCGCACATGGCTTACAGAAATTGCACCAGCCTGTATAGGAGGATGGGAAACGGTTTGGCGAATTTTGCATCGGCAGGTTTTTTAACTGATAGAATCAAAACTGATTTTTGGGGTACTTTTGGGCGGCTCTTCCTACCCTGATGCTGCACTGATTGCGGGGGTAAATCAATGGGATTTTTTAGCCGCTAGACAACCAGCACTTGCCTTCTATCTGTGTAGCTCATCACTCCGTGTACGAGTGGGTGGATTTGCGCAATTGCTTTTTTTCAAATCCCATCCGGACTCCCAAAATCTCCTTCGTCACCTCGGCCCGCTTTGACAAATGGCTCCCAAGCTCATCATGCAGTCATTGCTTTCCTGCCTGCCTGGGGACTGCAAGTTCGGGCGGGAAATGAAAATAAAAAAAGCAATTCCTATATGAATCATGGGAAGGCGGCTTCGGCGGGTGGAGCAGCTCTGCAGGTTTCTGTCGCTATCAACATGAAGTGATTGTGCGGGGGTGATTACTTGAATTGAGAGACAATGGTAACGAAGGAGCGAGACAACCTGATTGCTACAGAGAGTAACACAACCTGATAGCTAGAGAGAGTGACACAGCCTGATAGCTAGAGAGTGACACAGCCTGATAGTTAGAGAGTGACACAACCGGATAGCTAGAGAGAGTGACACAACCGGATAGCTAGAGAGAGTGACACAACCTGATAGCTAGAGAGTGACATAACTTGGTAGCTAAAGAGTGACACAACCTGATAGCTAGAGAGTCACACACACTAAAAGATAGAGAGTGACACAACCTGATAGCTAGAGAGTGACACAACATGATAGTTCGAGAGTGACACAACCTGATAGCTAGAGAGTGACACAAACTGATAGCTAGAGAGTGACACAGCCTGATAGTTAGAGAGTGACACAACCTGATAGCTAGAGAGAGTGACACAGCCTGATAGTTAGAGAGTGACACAACCTGATAGCTAGAGAGAGTGACACAGCCTGATAGTTAGAGAGTGACACAACCTGATAGCTAGAGAGAGTGACACAGCCTGATAGCTAGAGAGTGACACAGCCTGATAGTTAGAGAGTGACACAACCGGATAGCTAGAGAGAGTGACACAACCGGATAGCTAGAGAGAGTGACACAACCTGATAGCTAGAGAGTGACATAACTTGGTAGCTAAAGAGTGACACAACCTGATAGCTAGAGAGTCACACACACTAAAAGATAGAGAGTGACACAACCTGATAGCTAGAGAGTGACACAACATGATAGTTAGAGAGTGACACAACCGGATAGCTAGAGAGTGACACAACATGATAGTTAGAGAGTGACACAACCTGATAGCTAGAGAGTGACTCAGCCTGATAGTTAGAGAGTGACACAACCGGATAGCTAGAGAGAGTGACACAACCTGATAGCTAGAGAGTGACACAACCTGATAGCTAGAGAGTGACACAGCCTGATAGTTAGAGAGTGACACAACCTGATAGCTAGAGAGAGTGACACAACATGATAGTTAGAGAGTGACACAACCTGATAGCTAGAGAGAGTGACACAACATGATAGTTAGAGAGTGACACAACCTGATAGTTAGAGAGTGACACAGCCTGATAGCTAGAGAGAGTGACACAACATGATAGTTAGAGAGTGACACAACCTGATAGCTAGAGAGTGACACAACCTGATAGCTAGAGAGTGACACACACTGATAGCTAGAGAGTGACATAACTTGGTAGCTAAAGAGTGACACAACATGATAGCTAGAGAGTGACACACACTAAAAGATAGAGAGTGACACAACCTGATAGCTAGAGAGTGACACACATTGATAGCTAGAGAGTGTCGCAACCTGATAGCTAGAGAGTGAAACACACCGATAGTTAGAGAGAGTGACACACACTGATAGCTAGAGAAAGACACAACTTGATAGTTGTGTGATAGAGAGCGCCACAACCCGATAGCTAGAGAGTGACACAACCTGATAGCTAGAGAGAGTGACACAGCCTGATAGCTAGAGAGTGACACAGCCTGATAGTTAGAGAGTGACACAACCGGATAGCTAGAGAGAGTGACACAACCGGATAGCTAGAGAGAGTGACACAACCTGATAGCTAGAGAGTGACATAACTTGGTAGCTAAAGAGTGACACAACCTGATAGCTAGAGAGTCACACACACTAAAAGATAGAGAGTGACACAACCTGATAGCTAGAGAGTCACACAACATGATAGTTAGAGAGTGACACAACCTGATAGCTAGAGAGTGACACAAACTGATAGCTAGAGAGTGACACAGCCTGATAGTTAGAGAGTGACACAACCTGATAGCTAAAGAGAGTGACACAACATGATAGTTAGAGAGTGACACAGCCTGATAGTTAGAGAGTGACACAACCTGATAGCTAGAGAGAGTGACACAACATGATAGTTAGAGAGTGACACAACCTGATAGCTAGAGAGTGACACACACTGATAGCTAGAGAGTGACATAACTTGGTAGCTAAAGAGTGACACAACCTGATAGCTAGAGAGTCACACACACTAAAAGATAGAGAGGTGACACAACCTGATAGCTAGAGAGTCACACAACATGATAGTTAGAGAGTGACACAACCGGATAGCTAGAGAGTGACACAACATGATAGTTAGAGAGTGACACAACCTGATAGCTAGAGAGTGACTCAGCCTGATAGTTAGAGAGTGACACAACCGGATAGCTAGAGAGAGTGACACAACCTGATAGCTAGAGAGTGACACAACCTGATAGCTAGAGAGTGACACAGCCTGATAGTTAGAGAGTGACACAACCTGATAGCTAGAGAGAGTGACACAACATGATAGTTAGAGAGTGACACAACCTGATAGTTAGAGAGTGACACAGCCTGATAGCTAGAGAGAGTGACACAACATGATAGTTAGAGAGTGACACAGCCTGATAGCTAGAGAGTGACACAACCTGATAGCTAGAGAGTGACACACACTGATAGCTAGAGAGTGACATAACTTGGTAGCTAAAGAGTGACACAACATGATAGCTAGAGAGTGACACAACCTGATAGTTAGAGAGTGACACAGCCTGATAGCTAGAGAGAGTGACACAACATGATAGTTAGAGAGTGACACAACCTGATAGCTAGAGAGTGACACAAACTGATAGCTAGAGAGTGACACACACTGATAGCTAGAGAGTGACATAACTTGGTAGCTAAAGAGTGACACAACATGATAGCTAGAGAGTGACACACACTAAAAGATAGAGAGTGACACAACCTGATAGCTAGAGAGTGACACACATTGATAGCTAGAGAGTGTCGCAACCTGATAGCTAGAGAGTGACACACATTGATAGCTAGAGAGTGTCGCAACCTGATAGCTAGAGAGTGAAACACACCGATAGTTAGAGAGAGTGACACACACTGATAGCTAGAGAAAGACACAACTTGCTAGTTGTGTGATAGAGAGCGCCACAACCCGATAGCTAGAGAGTGACACAACCTGATAGCTAGAGAGAGTGACACAGCCTGATAGCTAGAGAGTGACACAGCCTGATAGTTAGAGAGTGACACAACCGGATAGCTAGAGAGAGTGACACAACCGGATAGCTAGAGAGAGTGACACAACCTGATAGCTAGAGAGTGACATAACTTGGTAGCTAAAGAGTGACACAACCTGATAGCTAGAGAGTCACACACACTAAAAGATAGAGAGTGACACAACCTGATAGCTAGAGAGTGACACAACATGATAGTTAGAGAGTGACACAACCTGATAGCTAGAGAGTGACACAAACTGATAGCTAGAGAGTGACACAGCCTGATAGTTAGAGAGTGACACAACCTGATAGCTAGAGAGAGTGACACAACATGATAGTTAGAGAGTGACACAGCCTGATAGTTAGAGAGTGACACAACCTGATAGCTAGAGAGAGTGACACAACATGATAGTTAGAGAGTGACACAACCTGATAGCTAGAGAGTGACACACACTGATAGCTAGAGAGTGACATAACTTGGTAGCTAAAGAGTGACACAACCTGATAGCTAGAGAGTCACACACACTAAAAGATAGAGAGTGACACAACCTGATAGCTAGAGAGTCACACAACATGATAGTTAGAGAGTGACACAACCGGATAGCTAGAGAGTGACACAACATGATAGTTAGAGAGTGACACAACCTGATAGCTAGAGAGTGACTCAGCCTGATAGTTAGAGAGTGACACAACCGGATAGCTAGAGAGAGTGACACAACCTGATAGCTAGAGAGTGACACAACCTGATAGCTAGAGAGTGACACAGCCTGATAGTTAGAGAGTGACACAACCTGATAGCTAGAGAGAGTGACACAACATGATAGTTAGAGAGTGACACAACCTGATAGCTAGAGAGAGTGACACAACATGATAGTTAGAGAGTGACACAACCTGATAGTTAGAGAGTGACACAGCCTGATAGCTAGAGAGAGTGACACAACATGATAGTTAGAGAGTGACACAACCTGATAGCTAGAGAGTGACACAACCTGATAGCTAGAGAGTGACACACACTGATAGCTAGAGAGTGACATAACTTGGTAGCTAAAGAGTGACACAACATGATAGCTTAGGAGTGACACACACTAAAAGATAGAGAGTGACACAACCTGATAGCTAGAGAGTGACACACATTGATAGCTAGAGAGTGTCGCAACCTGATAGCTAGAGAGTGACACACACCGATAGTTAGAGAGAGTGACACACACTGATAGCTAGAGAGTGACACAACATGATAGCTAGAGAGTGACACAACCTGATAGCTAGAGAGTGTGACACACACTGATAGCTAGAGAAAGACACAACCTGATAGCTAGAGAGTGACGCAACCTGATAGCTAGAGAGTGACACACACCGATAGTTAGAGAGAGTGACACACACTGATAGCTAGAGAAAGACACAACCTGATAGTTGTGTGATAGAGAGCGCCACAACCCGATAGCTAGAGAGTGACACAACCTGGTAGCTAGAGAGTGATACTCTAATAGCTATAAAGTGATACACACTGAAAGCGAGGGAGTGATGCAATTGACAACCAGAATTCAAGTCGCTTTAGTGGATGGAAATCAATGTTCTCGGAGTGGCAGGCACGCAAATCAAAAGCTATATGCGGGGTGAGGCGAAAGTATATCGAATAAGGAGCAACTTTGAGTGACCTGTACAGAAAAAAATGCCAAGCGATAATGGATATCTTAATGGAGGTGAAGTAGTTTAAAGCGGACTTCTCGATGCCAAAACTACTCCACAAAAGCGAAAAACGCGGACCACGCCCCAAAAGTAACGCGAAAAATTATCCCAAGATCCCCGAAACTCACGCAATTGACGCTTTTCCGCCGCCGGCGCCATCGGGACCGCGAGGCGAGTTGGAGCCGCTGGGGGAATTGGAATCGGTGAAGCCACCGCCGCCGCCGCTCCGGCTGCTGCCAATTCGGCGACGATGGCCGCCAGACAGCGACGAAGCTGCAGCGCCGGCTGTTGCGGCAGTGGCGGCGGCCGCGGCGGCGACATCAAAGGAAAACGCTCTCGGCTTCGCGGCCTCGGGCTCTGTCGGCGCCGACCCGGCTCCTGTTGGACCGCCTCCGCTGCCGCCTTTGCCGCCCGCCTTGCGGTACCAGCCGGCGTCCAGCGAGCTGGAGCGCAGCTTCCCAGCTGTGCCGCCGCCTTGGATGAAGCTGGCCGTCGGCACCTGCAGCAGGTTGGCCTCGCTTGGCGCGGCCAGCTGGGGCTCGAACTCGGGCTCCTCCTCACCCGTCTCCTCCTCCAAGCGCTGCTCCTGGATCAGGGCGCAGTGCACGCAAATCCTGGGAATTTCCAGCGAACGGCCGCGCTTCCTGCCGCCGCTGCCGCCGCCAAGACTGGGCAGCGCCAGCCAGCCGAACAGGCCGCCTTTTGAGCCGCCGCTGCTGCCGCTGCCGCCCGATCGCTCACCAACGGCGCCGTCTTCCGGGGAGCTGCTGACGGCCTGCAAATCGCCGCTGCCGTTGCCGCCGCCGCCACTGCCGCCGCCACCGCCGCCTCGACCATCCGTCACGTCGTAGCTGTTGGATCTTGGCTTGTTGATCTGAGCAGCGGAGCAGCGGTCCGGTGGCGGCTCCACCGACAGGCTGTCCTCGGCGTCGCTGTCACCTAGCGACGGTTGCCGCTGGCGCTCCTGCGTCTGCCCGGCCTGGCAGCAGTTGTCGGCCAGGTGAGCTTCGTCATCTTCGTCAGGCACCAGATGCTCCACCACGATTGGAATGGGCGAGACGGCTCGGTCAGACATGACTTGTTGCTATGGGAATCGATGTTTTTTTCAATAAAGCTGGGCGTGGCAAACTGCTTTTGCGCAGCTGGATTGAAAGTGAAGGCCTGCTATTTTTATGCGCCTGAGTGACGCCTGCCTCTGCCGCTATTGGCTGGAAAAGAGTGGACTCGTTTGATTGGAGAGGCTTTTGGGATAACATACTAACTAGCGAGAGTTGATCCCTACGCTTCCCTGCAACTCTGTCTCGTTATTTTGTTCTATAAACTCGTTACTATGCAAATTTCGATCCGCACTAGTCTATAATCTCCACTAATAGGATTTTTATTCCAATCTCTATTACTAAGCACTACCTTTAAAGAAATGCGGTCATCTAAGAAAGCATAGATAGATAGATAGCACTACCTTTAAAGAAATGCGGTCATCTAAGAAAGCATAGATAGATAGATAGATAGATAGATAGATAGATAGATAGATAGATAGATAGATAGATAGATAGATAGATAGATAGATAGATAGATAGATAGATAGATAGATAGATAGATAGATAGATAGATAGATAGATAGATAGATAGATAGATAGATAGATAGATAGATAGATAGATAGATAGATAGATAGATAGATAGATAGATAGATAGATAGATAGATAGATAGATAGATAGATAGATAGATAGATAGATAGATAGATAGATAGATAGATAGATAGATAGATAGATAGATAGATAGATAGATAGATAGATAGATAGATAGATAGATAGATAGATAGATAG